>WBMW01003077.1:14481-32207 GCA_013396635.1 Penelope pileata
GTCCGAGGGCGGAAGGGGCTGGGGGTGCCACGGGCCCGCGCTCACCCTTCTTTCCCTCCGCAGGAGCGGGCCGGCATGCCGCCGTCCTCCCGGGAACGGCCCGGGGGCGCTGGGGGCCCCCCCCGGCCGGGCTGGTGGGCGATGGCCGAGAGGAGCCCGCGTGTGGCCCCCGTGGGCGCCTGGGTGGAGAGCGGCCCCCGGGAGCCCCGGTGCTGCCCTGCCCTCGTGAGTGCCCTCCGAGAGCTCCGGGGGCTCTGCCCCCATTGCCCTCCCGGGCAGAGCCAGCGCTGAGCTGTATCTCCAGCTGAGCGCAGCCCGGAGCACCGTGTGTCTGTCCGTGGGGTTCCTGTTCACATAAACCCCGATCGGTTCCCCTGCAGTAAGCTGTGTGTTGTGAGAGATGCGTTGATCAGAACCCATCTGCTGGGGAGCCGTGTCGGTTCCATGGCAGCTGCCGTTGCCTCCTTCGCGTTTGCCCCCTGTGCTCTGCTGTTAGCAGATCTGCGTGCTCCCAGGAGCTGCCCCCAGCAAACAGCTCTCCACCACCACCTGCATTTTGATCCCCACTCCTCGTGTTTTTACCCCATTCATGCGTAAAGGATATCCCAAGTTGCTGATTTTTTTTATTTTTTTTTAAAGAAAAAGTTAAATGTTTCAGGGTGTGGAGCTAATCTCTGCAGTACTCCCATTAGAAACACTTAAGCAAATCTTCATCGGTGCTTATCTCAGGGATTTCTGCTTTGAGGGTTATTATAAGAGGACTAAAAGTGCATTAAGTATAGGCTGATGAGTTCAGTCCCCTGTAATTAATGTTGAAGCGTTACAGAAGCTCCTGTGCTTCCGCGGTGATTTATTTCCATATTGTAATTTAAATTCTGAAAGGTTGAGATAATGTATGGAAATGAATTGTCTCCGCATTCACACAGCTCCCACTGCCAAACTTCGGGGGGGGCTGAAGCCCTCCCGGCTGCTGCTGCTCCCCCCAGCTGGGAGGGCTGGGCCCTGGCTCTGCCTCGGTTCATCCCGGCACAGCCCTGTGCCCTCGCCCCACGCGCTGGCTGTGCTCCCTGCCTCCCCCTCGCCCCTGTGTCTTCAGCTGTGGGCAGAGGTGTGCAGGGTTAGCAGAGCTTATTGATCACCCCTTCAGCCGCCGCTGGGGCGTGCTGCAAAATCGTGGCTGCGGTCCCGATGCATTGCTAACGGAACCAGGAACCAGCAGAAGCGTAGGGCGTGGGATGGCGTTGATGGCATCTCCAGTGCTGTTAGCAGTGCAGGGTCGTGCCTTTGTGGTGGTGCAGAGGGGCTCTGCTGCTGTCCATGTTCCTGGCAGGGCTGTGGGGTGCAGCCACCCCCACGGTCCGTAGCAGTATGTGGCAGGAGATGTGCTGTGCCCCATGCCAACCACGCAGCCCTGTCTGTCGGCTTCTTACAGCAGCTCCACTTGTTCCCATTCGTTCTCTTCCTCGCTGCTGTGGTTACTGTAAAGCAGAATAAAACGAAGCATCCAAGTAAATAAACCCAAATCAGCTCGCAGCAGGTGCAGCTTGTCTCTGCAGCTCCCCCTGGCTGCCCTCTCCGGGGGTTCTGCCTGGTTACTCCCCTGACAGCTACCAAAAGATGCTGGTTTCCTTTTGATCTCAGCAGCATTAGCAGAACTGCCTGGCACAGCTTTAGCTGGGAACCGTGAAACCCTGCTGGCTGGGTCATTCCTTTTAATCTTTCACTTGGGATGGTTAAATCATTGTCAGAGCAGTAGCCCCGCGGGTGCTGCGGTTGCAAAGTGATACATGTCCAGCATTGCTCTGGCAAGACCTTGGGCTGAGAAGCAGCTGTGGGTGGTGCAGTGTTTGTGTCATCAGAGGTCAGCCTGCTCCTCTGGGTGTGAGCATCCCTTGGTGGGGGTGATGGCTTGGGGTCACTGCGTTAGGCTACTTTCTTGTTTTTCCTTTCTGTGCACAAAGAATGAAGGTCTTATGTGTGACATCTGCTTTCACCTCTCCCAGGCTTCAGCGCTTCAGGTCGAGGAGGAGCTGAAGGAGCAGCAGAGGAGGAAGGCAGCGAGGCTGCGGCGCTTCCAGGGAGAGGTGAGGCAGCGAGTGAACGAGCAGCTCAGGATGAGGAGGAAGCAGCAGCTGCAGGCGTCCTGCCAAGCGGTGAGCAGCCCCTCTCCCTGCCTCACAAACCCTTCCAAAGCAGCGTGCCCCTCCAGACTGGGGGGAAAAAGCCACTACCAACCCCAAGTCTGGATGGTGATAAGAAAAAGCTCCAGCAGGCACTGTGGTTTCAAGTGGGAAACCCACAGGCGAGGGCAGCCCGGCACCTTGGCTCGCTCTGCTGCCAAAGGTGCATTGAGCTTTTTGCCCCCCCCATGGAAAGGCCACAGCCTCTCTGGGGCTGGAGAACAGAGTCCTGGTGCCCTTTCAGATCTCCACAGTGTTAAAAATAAATAAATAAATAAATAAAATAAAAATAAAAAAAATAGCCAGGCCTGAGTGGTAAGTGGTGTGAGTACCTCCTGGCTGCCTTGGAGCAGAGCAGCCCATTTCTACCAGTCCTTCCCCAGGGCAGTTGGCAAGCAATGCTTTCACACTGCCATCTCCGTATTCCCACTTTCCCCCAAGGACTTGTTTTAGATGATCCTTCGAATATATTTAATCCTTTCTACTTTTAACCAACCTGCAGTAACACTTGCCAGAAACTCACTGAAAGGAAAATGCTGAAATATCCCCAGTTCTGGGCACCCTGAGGGTGTCTGGGCTGTTTCCAGGGATAAGAAGGCACGGTCGAGTGGCTGTGTCCTCATGTAACTCTGTGGCAGCACTCAGAACAGAAAGCTGCCAAACTGCTCTGTTTCCTCATGGTGCCCACTGAAGGGTGTTGCTTTAGTGCTTTGGTTTTTATCACAGAAGGGTGAAATCCCGTAGGCTGAGCGCAGAGGCACGTGCCAGCCAAGCAGGAGATGGTCACTGGCGATTTCCACGTGGTTTCTTACCCTGGGGGCTATCTCTTGGCAGGCAGAGAAGGAGAGCAGCCTGGCCGTGCAGTACTTGAACTCAGCGCTGTGCCTGACCTCCAGGAAGAACACGTGTGTGTTCCGGAGCTGCCCCACGCCTGCCATCTGCAGCCCCAGCTCCCCTGCAGTCCTGGTGCCATGGCAGGAGCCCAGCGAGACCCTCCGGCAGCGAGCTGCCACGGTGCGTAGGGCCTCCCCACGCTCATCCTGTCCATCCCTGCTCTGTCACCCTGAGTGCTCACAGTCTGAGATGGAAGACAGACAGTATTTTGTTTTCTACCCTCTTTTACAACAGTTCCCTAATATTCTTTCCGTACATTGGCTTGCACTTGTACTTGGCTTTACCACATATAGGGGTACCGCTCCGTAGGATGCTTGTACTTGCCCCACTGCTTGTAGATACGGTAAATTTTTGGTAAAACCTACTGGAAAGCCTTTGCAGGGACCTGTTGCTGTGCTGGGATGTCATGTTGGAGAGGAGGCACTAGATGGTGCCACCTCATCGAAACTTGTGTCCTGCAAACCCAGAGCGTGAGATCCTGAAATCTTGGGAAATGTGCCCTATTGACTGCCTTAAGCTTCTTTGCTGGTGCATTTGGCATTTTATGAAGTGTTTGTGTTTATCAAGGAGCTGGGGTTGATCTAGCTGGGCTGCTGCTTCCCCTGGGCTGGGTAGTTATTTCTGACTGGACACTGGGGGTCTGGGACTTCTGACATCTCAGCAAAGCCATCAGGAATGGATGGGCTGTGACCGTGTCCTTTACCATTGGGCTTTCAGTGCATTGGGCAGCTCTGGGAGATGCCTCACTGCAGGTTACCCCAGTCATGCGTTATACAATTAGTGGGGCTAATTGTCTGTTGACCCACACTCCCTCAATAAAGCTCTCCTTGTTTTGAGCAGGGTGCATTGGGACATCTCTTCTTGGGGCTTGGAACTGGATGATCTTTAAGGTCCCTTCCAACCCAAACCATTCTATTATTCTGTGTAAATAAATTTCTTGGCACAGCCCTGGTGGAAATCTGTTGACCTGTCCTTGTGTCTGTCTTTCTGTCCCCTCTCTTGGCAGCTCAGCAAAACCATGAGACAAGCTCGGCGCAGGCTGGCGTCCTGCAGGATGGTGCCTGAAGGTGCGGGGCCCCCTGAGCTCCCCGGTGGTGTCTGGAGGCCAGGCCAGAGGCATGAGGTGAGTGGGCGGGTGTTACCTGTGAGGTGTGGGCAGGACTGATGCTCATCTGCAAGTTCAAAGCATCTCTCAGAGAGGATCTTCAGAAAAACGGTGTTTTTGTGGCCCAGGTGATGATGTGCCTATGGATGAGGGGTGCCCAAGGGCTCTGTTCCATGGACCACCTTTGTCCTTTGAGCCACCTTTCAGGGAGGGCAGCGGGACAAAGTGGGTGGAAACACCTCTGTTTGCAGAGCCTAATGAAAGATAAACTAGGAAGTAAGAATTCAAAGAATATTTTAAAGGCTTAGATTGTAATCTGGGCATCTGGGAGGAATGTGCTGATGAACCCTCCCCTTATGTGCCCGTATTTCTTCAACCTCAACAGCTGCTCCTATTGCATCAGTCCCTGTTTTGTGCATGTGGCAGAAACCTGGAGGGTTTTCCTCGTTCAGGGAGACAGCTGTTGGCATGCACCTCCTTTTCTCAAAGCACTAAGTACATAGGAGCCACGTAATGATATTAGTCCCAATGCTGACCTTTTGTGCTGTTCCATTTCATCCTGTTCTGATCACTTAGGATCAGCTCTGTGCCACAGCTGTTGGCATAGCTGTAGCCTGCTTTGTATGCCAAGACCTTTCTTAAACTGATGTACTTTGCCCATCCATGAGTCCTGGAAAACACCAGCAGCAGCTCAACGTGGTATTTTGTCTTACTGCCTCCACTGGAGCCAGCTTCCTGCCCATCTTGCAGTTCTTCATTCCCTTCTCTTCTTGGGTTCAACACAGGTGAAGTACATCTTGGCTAGCTGTTATCTCAAAAATGCCTTTATATAAGAACTGCTCTGGCTCTTCCTACTCTGTACTGTTGGATGCCTGTTCAAGAAAACCAGCTTTGTGAGCAGGAGTCACAGAAATACTGTAATTATGGGCTCAAGAAACTTGCATCCATTTCAAACCCTGCACATACCTTCTGTTGTGTCCTCAGTGTGTTCAGACTGCTCAGCAAGATGGAGCGATAACATTTCTGGGCTATTAGTAGTGTAAAAGCCTGACACGAATCATACAGTCCCTGCCCATGCAAGGCAGACAGCTACAGGAGATGACGAGCGCTTGTGGGATGCAGGGTGTGGGAGTGCTCCGAGTTGTCCAAGAAACAAGGCTGGGAGGGATCGTGGGGCACCGCATCCATCCTCCTGCCTGAGCCTTAGCGTAGGCACTGCTGCAGAAATGTGCTCGTCTGTGCTCTCTTAAAACCTCTGGCAACGAGGCTCCAACAGCTTCCCTAGGCAACTGATTTTGGGAGGAATATGTTGATTTATTGCATTACCCTGTTTTATTACTCCAAAAGGGTAGAGAAAAGAGCTCTTATATTAATGTGAGTTTTTTTCCTGTATGCATGCCAGGTTTTCCATATTCACAATTGGGGCAGCAACTTGTTCCCTTCTTTTCAGGTGCAAAAGGCTGTGCAGAATTAACACCTTGATCACTGCTGCTCGTCCTTTGTGTTTGTCCTTGCTGAGCTTCCTCGTGTTGCCCTCTCCTGCCGGTTCCTTTGATGTGAATGCAGGTGTTTTAACCTGTCCCCACATACTTCTGCAGCTTCACATGGTTGGTGGGGTCTGCAGAGGCAATCAGGGCACCTCTTTGTTCCATTACACTGGCTGATAATGAAGTTATTGAGCAGAGCCCACTCAGTCCCTCTCTTTCTCAGTGAACTGCTGTGACTGAACCTGGATGATGTTTTTAAACAGCACTGCACCTCCTGCCATGGTTTCACCTCATAGGTGTCTCCTTACCAAAGTGCTGAGTTAGGCTGTGCCAGGGGCTCGAATCGAGGTGCCTTCTGCTGTGCTCTTGCCTGAGGTCTCATAGCAGGTGTTCAGACAGCTGGACAGCACTTGCTCTTGACAAGTGTAGGTTGGTTGCTGCTTATCTTGTTTTTCAGCATCTTGCAGACAGTTTGCAAAGTGGCTTTCATTTCTCCAGAAATTGGGCATGCAAAAACCTTGGAGACTGGAATTCTTGTAGTCTTCTGTCTTTCCTTTTCCCCTCCTTCATTTGAAGGCCATTTACACATGGTGTGCCCTTTCCTAGCAACCCAGACCTCCCCATTTTTCCAGGGGGGCTGTTAGCAGCTCATCTGCCAGTCCTGGAGGTAACCCAGGGCAGCTTCTGCCCACTGAAATGTCTCCATTTCTAGGAATAATCTGACTTTTTCTCCAAGTCCAAGATTTTTCTTGCTGCTGTTACCAGCCCAGAACAGTTCTTTGGCTGCAAGCATAAAGCACTGTTGTTGTTGGTGTCCTCTGATAGCTGTCCCTCTCCTTGTGCATCGAGTCCTCTTACGAAAGCCTGATTTCTTGTTACCTTGGTGTCTCTTGTTTTACTTACAGCCTTGGCCTTTCTGGCACTTGTTTTATGTCCCTGCATGCTTGTGTTGTCTCCTACACGATTCTTGCAGTAATCTGACCCGTGCTCCATTTCCTCTGTGCTCACATTGATCACAGGCACAAGAAGAGCTTGGAGCCTGGCCAGGTTTGTCTCACACTGTGCATTGTGTCTTTCCACTCCAGCAGAGAAGCTTGTGCAGTTAGCATTGTTTAACAAATCATCCACTTTTTCGATTCTGTTTTCCTCCTTTTTCTTTTTTCCTTCCCTGTAGAGAGTTGCATTCCCTGCAATTGTTAAGCAAGAAGGCTGTTCCTGACACCACTGCTGTTCTTCTCAGGCCAGAAACTTTTCAGAGATCTTGCTGCTCTGTTTCCTGCTGTGTTTCTTTCCCAAGCAGATACCAAGATTCCAGTTGGGTGGGAATTACCTGTCCCGTGTTTCGGGTAATCCCACTCACCAGCTCTTCCATCGCTTTGCCTTTGTAGGTCTCCAGCACAACAGCTCCCAGAATGATCAGCTCCCAGCTGATCATTTCCCAAGGATTTTTTTCCCTAGCACTTTCATTTCCTTCTGCCTTCAGGGCTTCAGAGCATCCTTACGAAGCAATAACCATTGCTCTCTACTCTCTTGTCCTCACCGAAGAAGCTTCTCTGTGTTCTACCACTGTGTTGATAGAGCAGTTCCTGTGCCTATCAAATAATTTCTTTATCCCCCTGGCTCTCCTCTGTGTGTTGCAGCACAGCATTCTGGAGCAGTTCCTGTGCCCCACCCTCTCCCTATGAGTACTCCTACTCTTCCCCTCCTGTTTCCATTCCTAAACTGCTGTAGGGATAGCAAGGCAAAAAAAAAAAAAAAACTGGCTCAGAGCTTGCTTCTGGCATTTTGATTTTTAGTTTGTAGGAAACAATCTGTTGCCTCTCACAATATTTTAATATCCTTTCAGGAGCCTGCCCACTTACCATCTGAGCGAGCACAGAACGGGTGTCACTCGGGAGATCCCACTCACCCCAGCTCCTGGCAGTTGGGAAGTGCTGCCTGGAGAGGTCTTTCCCTCTCCTTTCCTTTGCCCCACACACTTCTGTCCGTCTTTCTGCAGAGGGTGAGGATGTAGTTGGGAGCTGCCCTGCTAGATTTTCTGCCTCTTGTGCCCTGCAGTGATGCTTGAATACGTTGCGTTGCTGCTTCCAGATCGCAGCTGCCTGCACAGAACAGGTGCCCTGAGGTCAGAGCTACCTCTAACCCTCGCTGGAGGATGTTGCATTTGTGCTCTGCACCAAAGCAGCCACGTTTGAACTTCATGTTCTCACCTCTCTCCTCCAGGAATCGGTGCCGTATGGCCCAGGGCCCATGGAAGATGAGAGTGAGGAGCTGCTTCTGGCAGGGCACCACGACCTTCCAGCTGAGCTGCAAGGCCAGGAGACGGCCCCAAGCCAGGCTGAGCAAGAGGATGATTTCTATATCAAAGTGGAATTTGGAAAAGTAAGGCACATGAGGATGGGCCGGTTGGTCTTGGGAAGTGCAAACCCTTGGGAAGCACAAATTTTAGGTTCATTTAAGCAGGGATGGGGAGGGTGCTGTTGTGGTTTAATTTGTACCTTCAGGCTTGGCAAGCTTATGCTTACTGTCACCTTTGGTCACATCAGGCCAGAGAGCAGTGTGACAGCAAGGTGAGGTTGGTGGCTTGGAGAAGGCTCTGGCACAGCACACGTGGGCTTTGCAAGGTGCTTAGGAACTTGCTTGTATCTTGATCTGTGGGCATAAGGTCACTGTTGTTGGATGCCTGAAGCCTGTCAGTGGGTAGGTGTAATGAGAGCTCCTGGGGCTGCTCCTAGAATAGCCGTGCTGTTTCGACATTACAGTGTCACTGCTTTAATCTCACTGCTGTGGCTTCACAAGTGGTTTTATGTGGGTCTGCCTCGTCATGCCAGTTGGCTGGTGCTCAGCAGAAACCTGAGACTGAGGGGGGTGCAATTGCATCTTGTGCTTGATCCAGCTCCAGGTTGTGGGGGGACTGCAGCTGCCCCTATTCCTGTGCCCTGCTGGAGGCAGTGGTGAGATGGGAGAGCTGTGCGTGCATCAAACCAGCCAGAAAGCTCCTATAAAAGGGAAAAATAAAAATGCTTTTAATCACAGGAATGAGCTGACTCACCCTTGCCTCGGGGATGGAGCAGAACACCTCCCTTAGAGGCAGCATTGATGTGCTTCTGGGAACTGAGCTGATGGATTTATTGATTGTTGGTTTGTTTTCAGGCAGAGTTTTGTTAAGCATCTGAGGCGTGGAAATGTTTTGCCCTTTGGATTACTTGGAGTAGTTAACAAATACTTTACAGCTGTAGCAGTGTGTGCCCAGCCTCACCTGGTGATCAGTGCAGCTGGGGAGCAGAAATACCAACTTGACAGATACTGTGAGTGGAGTGGAGAAGGAAGAGGTTTGCACTTGGGTTTAGGGAGATGCTCTCTGCTGAACTTCCCTGGCACTCTTCTCCACGTTGCTGTTATTTTCTTGCACTCCGTGAAGTTCACAATGAAAGTTTAGCAGGTGAGAGGGCAGTACGAATCCCTATTTGAACTAAACCAGAGAACATATTGAATGCCTTCTTTGCTTCAGTCTTCACTTCTAAGACTCCTCCTCGGGACTCCTCATCCCTGGAGATGTGTGATAGAGTCCGGAAAATGGAGGGCTTCCCTCCAGTTGAGAAGAGCTTCCCTCTGGTTGAGGAGGGGATGGTCCGGGAGCGTCTGGCTGGGATGGATGTGCACAAATCCATGGGCCCTGATGGGATGCATCCGCGTGTGCTGAGGGAGCTGGCGGATGTGATTGCCCTACCGCTCTCTATCATCTTCGACAGGTCTTGGAGAACGGGAGAAGTGCCTGAAGACTGGAGGATAGCCAATGTCACTCCGGTCTTCAAGAAGGGCAAGAAGGAGGATCCAGGGAACTACAGGCCAGTCAGCCTCACCTCTGTCCCTGGAAAGGTGATGGAGCAGCTTGTTCTGGATGCCATCTCCCAGCAATTGGAAGAGAAGAAGGTTATCAGGAGTAGTCAGCATGGATTCACCAAGGGGAAATCATGTTTGACCAACCTGGTAGCCTTCTATGATAACATCACTGGCTGGGTAGATGGGGGGAGAGCAGTGGATGTCATCTACCTTGATTTCAGCAAGGCTTTTGACACTGTCTCCCATGACATCCTGATAGCAAAGATGAGAAAATGTGGGATAGATGAGTGGACTGTGAGGTGGGTTGAGAACTGGCTGACTGGCCGAGCTCAGAGGGTAGTGATCAACGGCACAGAGTCCAGCTGGAGGCCTGTAACTAGCGGTGTTCCCCAGGGGTCGGTGCTGGGTCCNATTCTGAACTCTAAGGATCCCTTCAGAAGTGTTTTGTCACAGCTTTGGTGCTCATGCTCCCATATGGAGATGCTGAACGTCTTCTGCCTGGTGATGGGGAGAAGCAGGCAGCCCCCTGGGGTGCTCAGCACTGGTAGGCAGCTGAGCTCCGCCACGCTGCTCTGCTATTCTCACTCCTCAAAAGAGCAGAGTGAGAAAATGTGATGGAAAAAACAGCTCGCAGGTTGAGACAAGGGCAGGGAGATCACTCGCTGATTACCAGCGTGAGCAAAACAGATTCAACATAGAGGAGATCAATGTGATTTATTATTACCTATCGATAACAGATTAGAGCAGTGAGAACTAAAAGCAGCTTCCTTCTCGTCCACCCTCCTCTACCTCCTGCCCCTGAGCAGCAAACAGGGAATGGGGGCTGTGGTCAGCCCAGAACACTGTGTCTCTGCTGCACCAGAGATGCACCCAGCATTGCTCATGGCTCAGCTCTGGTCCTCAGTGGAGCAGCTGGAGCTGTCGGGTCTGACATGGGGCAGTGCTGGGCCCCCCACTGCTGCCATGTAAGGACCATGTCAGCCCAGCACCCCTATATCCTGGAAACAAGGGCAGGTGGGTTACCCCTGGGGATCATGCACGGAGGACTCACCTCCAGCCTGGAGAACTTCACTGAGGGAAAATGAGGACTGTGGAGGTGCTGATGCTGCTCTCTTGTGTTATCTTTCAGTTCTGTGATGGATCAGTGGAGGACATGAGCCCACCTGAGTCCCCCCAGAGGCTGAATGTCAGTCACCGAGTTCCCCTCTTACTCTGGGCTGGCATAGACCAGGAGGAAACCAAGAAGCAGGTTTGTCTGCTGCAGCCAAGAGCTCATTGTTTTGTCTCCATTTCTGGAGTGGAAGGTATTGAGCCTCAGGGACGCTGCTGGCTCAGATAAGCCTCAGGAGCAGCAGTGGTCTGCTGAGTTTGTAAGTTTGTAAGTGCTGATGGTGTCTGGAGTCTCCAGCAAACCTACCAGGTTCCTTTTTAAGGTCTGTTGTGACCTAAGTGCAGCTGTTAGCTGCTCCTCTCATATCTGGGATCCAAATAAGGCTGAGGTGCTTTAGGAGAAAAGGGCTCCCTTCTTTTTCCCTTGCAAAACAAAGGCTGAGAGGTGCTGTGATTTGTTTTCTGTAGCTACGTGGAGAGAGAGAGAGAGGGGGGTGAGCTGCCAAAAATGCTAAAGAAAAAAGAAAAAAAGAACAAAACCTCAGTTTGTCTCCTTTGTGTATGTAGAGGGAACATAAAGGTTTCACCATATCAGCACAGAACAGGAGGGAGGAGGCTTTCAGGCACCACTGCTGGGGTTGGCTGCACTCAGCTCGAGCCGCTGCGCTTGCTCAGCACAAGGCACGAAGCCGCCTCCCCTGGAGCAAAACAACGTGGCTTCCCTTGGTTCAGGAGCGGCCTAAGCTTGCTGGGGTTCGTCATGTGCTGCTGATGGGGCCTGGCCTCTTCCTGCAGCGTGCTGAGGGGCTGATTCCATCCCCAGTTGCTCTGTGTCCAACACTTTGGCTCGTGTTAATGCAGGAGTTGCAAAGAGATTGCTTCTCTGGGATTCCTTGAAGTAACTTTTTTTTCCTGCTTCCTTCTGACTTGAACATTTCTCTATTTTTTGTCATTTTCCTTGCAGTCTACAGCCTAAAACTTAAAAGGACTTTGCACAAGCTGTGGTTTTGTTCTTTATGTGTGTTTTCTAACAAACTGACCCAAAAATCCGGTTGTGGTTTCTGGGAGGCATGGCAGCAGCTGGGGCTCGTCAGCTGTTCCTTCCCCCATCAGCTCCCTCTGCCGCTCGCTTCGTGTCTCCCTGGCTCCGATCCACCTTGAGATAACCTGTTCTGCAGCAGGATCTTCCCTGTGGGTTTTTTCCACCCAGCTTTCTCCGCTTTCTGCCTGCTAGTCTTTACCTCCAGCTGTGCAGGGCTCTCTGCAGAGCACAGGGCACACTCAGCTCCTGGTATTGAGGAGGAAACCCCATGCCTTCAGCTTCAGCTGTGTGCTGGGCGCTGCCCTGCCAGGTGGGAGGGCTCCAGCTGGGAGCCAGGAGCTTCCCCCAGCTTTGCTGCATCAGTGGCTGTAAGCTGAAGTCCTAACACTGAACCTCTGCAGTCCTGCACGTGGTGGGTTCAGCATGGTGTCATGCTTTGTTTTTTGAAGATGATTTCTTTGTGATACCTGCAGGGGACCATCTGTCCTCCGAAGTTCTTGCACTGTTGCTTGTAGCACTCTCCTTTAGTGGGGTGAAGAAGGAATGAGGTCTCTTTCCACCAGGAAAGCAAGAATTGAGGAATTTGTCAATGACAGATCTATATCCATAGGAGGGTCAGCCAAAGGGGACTCCAAGGTGCTTTGCTCCTCCTTTCTCAGCCAGACACCAACTCCTGGGGTGTGAAGAGCCGGCTGAGGGTCCTTTGGAGGAGGAGTGAGGGTTCCATCCTGATAACCACAAGCTCCAGAAGTCAAGCTGAGCGCCGATGCTCCCTGCTATGGGGTAAGTCTGCTCCAGGACATCCTTCTCAAGGGTGCACTTCCTTCCTGCAGCGTCGGGAGCAGTACCTGAGGTGCAGGCGCCTCTTCATGAGCGCGGAGCGAGAGCAGGTGAAGGAGCAGCAGAGGCAGAAGGAGCGGCGGCGGCGGAGCGCTCAGTGAGTACCCACAGATCAGCAGCACCCCATTGCTTTCCTCTTGCAGCCCAGCAACCAAACCAGAGGCTTGGAGAAAACTGCAGCTTGATATGGAAAAAAAAAAAAAAAAACCACCAAAGCACATGGGATAGGTCACATGCTGGCTCCTTTGCCACTTTATCAACTTATACCTGATTCATTTTTTTTTGTAAGCTGAAAGAAGCCCTGTGATACAAATGTCTCCGTGCTATTTTAGTGCCCAAACCATTGACTCTGGGGTGGAATTCATTCCACTAAACCACAAGCAGAGACCCTCAGGCTGTGCTGAGCCCTTTAGAGGCACTCAGTGTTTCTCTGCTCAGTTCCTGAGTCCCAGTGCAGCCGGGGGGAGCTGAGATCTCAGCCTGGGAGCTGCAGTTCCCCAGAACACAGCTCCCCAGGGCACCGATACCGCTGCTGCCCACGTTCGGGAACTTTGAGGTGAGATCATGTTCTCTTCTCTGGGATTTTTATATCAGGCCCTTCACCCTCACAGCTATAAATGTCTATATGACATAATAAAAACATTTCTTTGTTTTTGTTACACAGCTGAAAACTGTGTAAAGGTGTCTCTTCTCATTTCAGTGGCTTGCTCATCTTTTTTGGGGGAGGGTCCTTAAGGAGAAGCTCTGCAAATTCACACCCAGAAGAGGGAAGATGCTCTTCATTTTTGTTTTTGGCTCACTCTGGAATACGATAACACAGCTCCACGGTCCCCTGGTTCCCTGACCCTGGCTCTGCAGTGGGCGGACTCTGGGAGCAGTGCAGCATCATGGGGGCAGGATGTAGCCTGCCCTCCCATTCCATTTAAGCACAGTTTCAAAGAAGGAGCAGAGCCCCAGTGCAAAGCCAGCCCTGGTTGATCCAGTGGAGAAGCCAGCAGGCAGGATGATGGCTCAGCCTTCCAAGGAAGGAGCTCAGCCTGACATGGTGCAGAGTTCCTGGGGCACGAGATCTTGATTTTGCTGTGGTCGCTTTTCAGACAGAAATTGCAATTTCAAGGGAATGTTTCTCCAGCCACGTTCCTGAAACTCAAATTGGTGCTCAGAGCTCTGGAGACCCCTTCCTGCCCTGTGAGGGCTGGCGAGACACCAGGGACTTGCTAGTTAGTGATAGCTTTTTTTTTTTTTCCTCTTTTTTTTCCCCAGTTGCAGGAGCTCTGCTGGGCCCGCAAGCTGCTCGGGTCGTGTGCGAAAAGGAGCTGGTTTTGCAATTACTTGGTGTAAAGCTAAGCTGGCCTTGGCCTTAGTTTCTATGGCAGAAGATTTATGGTGGTGTAGTTAAGGCTCTATTACCACTTCATAAAAAAGAGTTTATAACTTGACAAGAAGAGTTTGGCTTCAGCACTTTCATTCTCAGTGTTCGTATTTGACCCAGCAAATGAAGCAGCATCCGAAATGTCCCGTCTGATCACGCTTTCTTCCCCTGGCTTCTGCCCAGCTCTGATATTTTGAATGCCTTTTGGCAGTGTAACATGTTATTGCATTTGGTCCTCATCAGTGGGAATAAAATGGCAGATGCTTCAGTTTAAAGTCTTTGTGCTCTGTAATTGCCACTTGTCAAGGGAGTGTGCTTTGCTTTTTTGTGACTTATCCAGTCCAGATTCCATGGAAGGAGCTGCAGTGCTGTGTAGGTGCGAGGGAGACTGTGGCAATGGAGGAAGATTTGGCTAAAAAACAAAAAACAAACTCTTCAAACCTGTTTACATGTGGGATCCTTGGAGTTTTTCTGCTGTACTCAGCACTCTTCTGCAGCCTCATTTTCCTTGTCATGGAAATTTTGCAAGCTTATGGTAGGATCTGAGCTGCCCATGGTCAGGAGAAATCAGAAGTGGGGAGGGTGTCCCTGTGAACTGCTGTCCTCTGGGTGGATGTGACAGAGCTCAGGCACTGCTCTTAGTTTCTCAGGGTGGAGGAGCATCCTGGGAGGGATTTTGCAGCACTGTGGGTGGCACTTGAGAACAGAACGTGTTGATGGGGTGCATGCCTGCGGCCTAGCGCCTGCTGGGGGGTGGAGGTGGGGGTGGGAACCTCCTTCCCCTCTAAGGAGGTCCCCCAAGAGCTGTCTGTGTCCGCAGGATTAAGGGCAAGAAGGAGAACCAGCGCCGGGTGGAGGAGCAGAGGATGCAGGAGATGGCTGAGCAGCACGAGCCCTGCTCGGGGGAAAGCGTCTGCCAAGTGCTGGCCCAGCTCGAACTGGAGGAGAGGAGGGTGAGGAGAGTGAAGGAGAAAGAGCAGCGAAATAAGGAGTGCATGAGGTGAGCTGGGAGCAGCTGGGTTGGTCTCTGCTCCTTGTGCAGAGCAGAGGTGAACGCTGTGCCCCTTGCAGGTATGCACAAGCTCTGAGGGCTGAGGTGAAGGAGAGGATGAAGCTGTACAACATCGACTTGCCTCCCCTGTGCTCCTGCAGCTCTGACTTCTGGGAGTCCCACCCAGATACCTGTGCCAACAACTGCGTCTTCTACAGAAACCACAAAGGTAGGGGCTGCTGCTCCTCGAGAGGGGGAGGCCCAGGCCCAGCAGAGGGTGTGTACAGGTCAGACCTGGCCGGGTGCTCCCGTGGTCCTGGGCCACTGCCTGCTGACGCTGTGCAGAGGAGCTGCAGCAAGGGCCCTGCTGCTGCTGCGCTCAGCATTGTGCAGTCC
Organism: Penelope pileata; assembly: GCA_013396635.1. NCBI lineage: Eukaryota > Metazoa > Chordata > Aves > Galliformes > Cracidae > Penelope > Penelope pileata. The sequence goes on from WBMW01003077.1 coordinate 29,742, forward strand.
TTGCACAGATCTCTGGCTGATGTGCTGCAAATGTGCAAAACTGCATGTTGATTAATCTTAAAAAAAGAACAAAGAAACGGGTCTTTTCTCTTAGGTAAAAGCCTGAAGCTGACCCACTTTGGGCTCTGGGTGAGATGCTCATTTCCTGACGCTGCTTCTCCATCCCTTTCCCCGCAGCCTACAGCCACGCGCTGCAGTCCGTCGTCTCCTCCTGCGACCCCGGGGAGGGGAGGACGAAGCTGCCCCTCCGTGAGCTCGCAGCTCTCTGTGCCCGCCCTGCCAAGCACCCGTGAGGAGGGGACCTGCACCTCGCTGTCAGCGCTGCGGGGTCCCGACACAAGAGCCAGGCCGTGCCAGCACTTCTTGCTGCTCCTTGGATTTTCAAACTCTTTGGATTTTCCTTGGTGTGGTTGAGCGAATCAGAAGCACGGGGCCGTGGTGGGTGTGAAGGAGCACATTGCTCTGTGTGTTTGGAGATGAGCACTGGGATTTTAGCATTCACCTGCAGAATAAACTTTGCAGTGTGGCTGGTGCTCTTTGGTCTCATTTGCAGTGAGCAGCAGCGAGGGGCCTGGGGCTGGATGAGCTCGTGCAGTGCTGCAGCCACGCTCCAGGGATCGCTCACAGAGGGTTCTGCTGCCCAACCTTTGCCCCTCTCCTCGCTTCACCTGCGGTGCTCAGGAAGCCCAGCACTGCTCTGAAAGCCTCCTGAGCCCCGACCTCATCCCGCTGCCTTCTGTGGGTTTCCACATCATGCCCTCTGGCCCCTGCTCGCTGGCTGGCTTCCTGCTGAGGGCCTCTCTAATTGCACCCACCCAGAGCAGCACCCAACCTGTGCTCCCATGGCTGCTGTCCCCTGGGAAAGCTTTCCTCAACACCTGAGCACAGTTGGTGCTGTTCTGGGTGCTGCTCTTCTTGGGACAAATTGTTGAGCTCTGACAGCATAGGGATGGCGCCATGTGGGACCCGTGGTGCTGCTCCCGTTGCTTTGCTGGGGCCCTGGGCATCCCAAAGCCCTGAGCATTCCAATGCCTGGGTGCTCCCAGCCAGTCCCTGCTCCACATCCTGCAGCCGCTGGGGAACGTTCGGGTCATGGATGCAGTGGGCTCAGGTGCAGGTGGGTGCCCCGCTCCCTCCCCACGCAGTGCAGAGGAACCACGGCCGGGCCGAGTGCTGCCAAACCCACTGATGGCAATGGGTGGTTTTTGCTTTCCTTGGAAATCCAATTTGCAGCCAGCTCCCAGAGCTCCCACTTCCTTCCTTTCAACGCAATGTCACAGGGGCAAGGTGCTCCTGGCCAGAGGTTGCGCCATGCCCCGTCATTAATGTTCACAGGTCGCCACACGGGTGCTGCCCCATGGGATGGCACTGGCCCCCTCCTGCCACCTCTCCAATATTAACCCGGGCAGGAAGGGCAGGCGCCCGAGCGCGCAGCCCCCGCAGCCCCGCTGCTGTTTTTCCCGACCCCGCAGGTGGCTCTGTGCCTCGGGGCTGGGACTCATTAACCGGGATTTGCGTCACGGGAAGGTGATGGAGGCATCGGGCTGAGAGGGGCTTGGAAAGGGGTGGTGGGGCCTGGAGAGGGCTCTGTCCCCTTGGCCACCCTACGAGGGTTGGGGATGTCATTGTCACTGGTGCCATGGGGATAGGGGGAGGCGAAGGGACCCCATTTCCACCCATCCCGTGGGGTGAAGGCTGCATGGAAGCTGAGTTCAATTGGATTGAGGTTAAACAGAGCCACTGCCAAACCACTGTCTTCATCACTGCCCCATGGCTGATGCTGAGAGCCCCACTCGCTCCCACTGCTGTCAGCAATGGAACTCCGGTAGTGGGAGTCCCCAAATCCCTGCGAATCGCCCAAAGTTGCCCAGGGCTTGGCAGCTGCTGGTTTTTTTCCTGATTTTTTTTTTTTTTCCATTTCCTTGTCTCTTTTTTCGCATTCTTAGCTTTCTTTTTTCCGTTCTTGTTTTCTGTTTTTTACATTTTCTCATTTTTTTTACTTTTTTCCATTTTTTCAGTTTCTTTCTGCTTTTCTGTTTTCTATTTTTTCTTTCCAATCTTTTTCTCTTTCATTCTTTTATTCTGTCTTTCCTTCCCTTTTTCCTTTGTCTTTTTCCATTTTTCTTTTTTCCTCTTGTTTTGTGTTTGTGTGTTCTTTTTTCTTTCTCTTCCACACTCTTTCCATTTTTCTCTTCTTTTTCCCCATTTGTTCTTTTCTCTTTCTTTTCTTTCTTTCTTTTCTTTATTTTTTCCCTTTTTTCTTTCTCCCTTTTCATTTTTCCTTTTTCCTGTATTTTTTTCTTTTTTTCTTTCTATTCCCTATTGTTTTTATTTTTATTTTTTTTTACCTTTTTTCTTACCTTTTTGTTCTTTTTCTTCTCCATTTCTTTCTTTCCCTTTCCTTCTTTCCCTTTCCTTCTTTCCCTTTCCTTCTTTCCCTTTCCTTCTTTCCCTTTCCTTCTTTCC
>WBMW01003077.1:32664-46161 GCA_013396635.1 Penelope pileata
GATGTGTTGGGATGGGATCGTGTTGGGACAAGGATGTAGTGGGATGGCGATGCATTGGGATGAAGGTGTGTTGGGACGACGACACGTTGGGATGGGGACACATTGGGATGAGGCGCGTTGGGATGAAGATCCGTTGGGATGGGGGCAAGATGGGATGGGACGAGTTGGGATGGGGACATAGGTGGTGGCACCCGGTGAGCTCCGCACTGCCCATGGCACATGGCAGGATGGAGCTGACACCTTCACGCCCCGCTCCTGCCCGTGGTGGCTGCATGGGGTTTGTGCCCCTGTCCAGCCCTTGGGTAACGAGGAACCCCAGGGGTGGGTGAGCGCCGGGGCCGGGAGGATCCTTGGGCACTGGGCACAACACATCTGTGTGCTCCAAGGTTTGGCTTCATGGCTCCAGCCTGAGCAAAGGATGCACAGCACCAGGGGGCTCCTGAGCATCCCCCAGGGACCACGCAGCACTCAGGGATGCAGAATCCCCCGATCGGATGAGCTCTTCCCTTGCATCACATCGTGTTGTGTCCTGTCCTGCAAGCCTGGCCCTGAGCTCATTTAATGGTGCCCCTATCTGCAGCTCATCATGAAGCTGTTGCCCAACACCCCGCTGCCTCGACAGCTGCGTGCTTCCCCTCTCCCCCCCACGTCTATGTCAGCTTTTCCAACCCCCCCAGCTCAGCCCTGGGACTCGGGACACTCACGGGACGTTCCTGTTCCCCTTTCCAGCTCACGCCACTGAGCCCTGCTAACTCACGCGGTGCCCGGCGGTGATTTTATTGCGGGATTGTTTATTTGGGGTGGGAAGCAGTGATTTCTATACCACATCACGGTGCCCCCCAGCCCCCCCAAGGCAGAGCTCTGCCTCGTCCCCACGGGGCCATCGGGTGCCTCTGACACCTGCGGGCACTGTGGGAAGAGGAAGTGAAACTGCAGGGAGGAGCAGCGCTGACCACAGCTCTTGGAGAAAGGCTTCTCATTGTTTTTTTGTTGGGTTTTGGTGTTTTTTTATCTGAACCCTGAGCGAGCCATGCTCTGTGGGTTGGGATCGTCTATGCTCCCCACTCGTCTCCATCAGCTCTGCTCAGCACAGCATCCCCGTCCCACACCGCCCGAGCACAATCCCGGTTTTTCCCCATTTCCCCACATTTAATTGCAGCAAACAGGAGGGAGCAAGGCAGGCAGCTCCTCTTCCTCCTCCTCCCTTTGTTTTTCCCAGCTCAGTTTTGCTGAGTGCTGGCAGCACCGTGACGCAGCCGCTCCTTCTCCCTGTGGCCCCACTCACACTGGGCAGCACCAGCCCTGGGCCAGGCAGTCACTGCCCGTTCCCACTGCTCCCACCAACATCTGCCATCCCCATGGGAACCCCAGGGAGAGCAGGCTGGGCTCCCCCATCCAGCAGGATGTCCCCCACTGTCCTCAGAGGGCCCAGGGGGTTTTGGGGGGGAACTGAGACAACACGACCCCACTTTTCCCCTTTCCCGTGCTTGTCAAAGGAAGACCCCAGTTCTCCATGGTAGGTTGAGAGCAGCGTGCACACATCCAAACACTGCAGCCACCTCCTGCAAGGATTAATCCCAGTGCCCTCATCCCCCCAGCTCATATATTCTTCAAAAAGCATGAAATTCTGTGGGGGAAAAGCTGGGTTTTGCCAGCTCCCTGTCCCCACCCCTCCACCCTGACCCCTCTGTCCCGCAGCTACCGGGGGCTGACGCTGGTGCTGACCTTCCTCTGCTACACCAGCTACCACCTCTCCCGAAAACCCATCAGCATCGTCAAGGTGAGCAGCACAGCACCCCGATACCCAAACCTGGCCCAGGGGGGTCCCTGAGGACCCCCCCGTGCTGTTCTCACCGCGTTTGCCCCCCGCAGAGCCAGCTGCACCTCAACTGCTCAGCGCTGGGCACCAACCCGCACAACAACTCCAACAGCAGCACCTGGTGCAGCTGGGCACCCTTTGGTAAGGACGGGGCTCCCCCTGAACCCCAAAATCTCAGTGTGTCCCCCCCGCAGGCTCCATCCCCAGAGCTGTTTTGGGTTATTAATGTGTTGAGCTGGGCAGGCAGGGGGCCAGCGCTCGTTAGGCTGGTGGTAATTAAGTGGCACACTTGTGCCCTGGGCCAAAGGGCAGCGGATGTTGAAATTGGGACGAGGTGGGACGGACTGTTCCCAGCTCCCAGCCCCACAGCCTGACCCCAGGGTCAGGATTTGGAGGGTGAGGATGAGGATGAGGATGCAGCTGCAGCCCTAACCTCCTCTTTCCTCCAGACCAGGACAACTACAAGGAGCTTTTCGGCGCCCTGGACAATGCCTTCCTGGTGGCATATGCCATCGGGATGTTCATCAGGTACCAGGGCTGCGTTCAGGCCCCCCCAGCTCAGCCCATCGCCACCCAGTTTGCACCGGGCCCTTCCCAGAGGGACCAGCAGAGCAGCTCTCCCCTCTCTCCGCAGCGGCATTTTCGGGGAGCGGCTGCCGCTGCGGTATTACCTGTCGGGGGGGATGGTGCTGAGCGGGCTCTTCACGGCGCTCTTCGGCCTCGGCTACTTCTGGGACATCCACGTCCTCTGGTACTTCATCATCGTGCAGGTGCGGCGTGGCCCCGACCCAGTTTGGGAGCGGGAAGCGGCCGGGCATTTCCTCCCTGCTCAGCGTGGGCGCTGAAACCGCCCGCCCAGTTTGGCGAGCACCGGGCACACCCAGCCCCAAATCGCTTCGGGATCATCCCGCTGCCTCACTTGGCTGCAGCACAGGGAAGGAAAAATACCCCCAAATAACCCAAAGTACCCCAAATTGAGTGTTTTCTGTCTCCCTGGCAGGTCTGCAATGGGCTGGTGCAGACGACCGGCTGGCCCTCGGTTGTGGCGTGCGTTGGGAACTGGTTTGGGAAGGGAAAGTGAGTGCGCGTCCCCGTCCCTGTGCCTCCTGCCCGCACCCGGTGATGCTGACCCCACTGTCCCATCCCCACAGGAGGGGCCTGATCATGGGCGTCTGGAACTCGCACACCTCCGTGGGCAACATCCTGGGCTCACTCATCGCGGGCGTCTGGGTCTCCTCCGAGTGGGGCTTGTCCTTCATCGTGCCCGGCATCATCATCGCCGCCGTGGGCATCATCTGCTTCTTCTTCCTCGTGGAGCGTGAGTGGTGGCATGCGGACACCCAGCATGGATTTTTCTCTTTGCCCATCTCCAAGTGTTCTTGGTGACCCCAAACAGCAACTTCCCACCGGTGGCAGCAGGGATGTGTCCTTTGCTTGGTGCTAAAAGCAGGCGAAGCACCGCAGTGATGCTCAGCGTCCTTTAGGGTCACAGCCCCAGTGCTATTTGCTCCTCATAGCCTCGCTCGGAGACATTTTAGGGGGCCCTATGAGTTTCTCTGGGGCTGTTTTGCTGCCAGGGATGCGATGTGGTGCCCTTTCCTCCCGCAGATCCCGAGGATGTCAGCTGCAGCCCACCCCTGCACCACGTGAGTCTGATCGCCGTGCCCCGGGCCGGGTGGTTGGGGGTGTGCAGCCAAGCAGTGCTGGGGAAGCTCCCACTGCACCAACCCAGCCTGTAAATCCCGTGGTGCTATCAGAAATCTGAGTGATCCCTGACTGTAGGGATGCTCATCGCATCAGTGCGAGCATCCTACGGGCCAGTGCTCAACCTGAGCCATCGCATCCTGGCAGCAACCCTTCAGGTTCCAGCAGACCTTAGGGTTCAGCCCCATGCAGCAACAAGAGCTGCAGCTGCTTCTTTCAGGGTGCATCCGACGAGAAGGACCCTGAAGGGTCCACCTCTGACGACCGCAGCAGTGCTGATCCCAAAGAGTCGAGCGAGGAGCTCGAAGCCATCAGCTTCCTCGGGGCACTCCGGATCCCCGTGAGTCCCTTTGTCCACATCCCCCTGGCAGAAAACTTGGGGGAAAAATGCTCTCCTGATGCTGGCTTCTCTCCCCGCAGGGCGTCGTGGAGTTCTCCCTGTGCCTGCTCTTTGCCAAGCTGGTGAGCTACACCTTCCTCTACTGGCTGCCCCTCTACATCGTGAACGTTGGTGAGGTTTTGGAAATGCCAGAGCAGGGCAGGGTGGGGGCCAGCCCCCTCCTCGCCATGCTCCTCACCCCACTCCTCTTCCTGCAGCTCATTTTGGTGCCAAGGAAGCTGGGGACCTGTCCACCCTCTTTGACGTTGGCGGCATTTTAGGTTCGTGGTGCACCTGGGTGTGAGGTTGGATGGCAGCAGGCTGGGAACAGTGCTGGGTCTCTCTTGCTCAGGTTTGCCCTTAAAGGAAAAATATATTTTGGAGAGCAGAGCTGCGTGCAGAGGCAGGGAAACCATCCGCAGGGAGACAGGCAGCTTGTGGATAAATCACAGCCCTTCTCCAACGTGAAGATATTTAACTTGGATTTCAACTTTTAACTCAAAGATATTTAATTTTGGGGGAATCTTGTTCAGAAGATGGGAGAAAAGAACCATCCCAGTGCAGCAACACGTTTGGTTTTGGGCTAACCCAGTGTGAAGCTGTTTTGCCCTTGGGACTGATGTGTGCATCCTTTTTCGCAGGGGGGATCCTCGCCGGCCTCATCTCTGACTACACTGGTGGCCGGGCCACCACGTGCTGCGTGATGCTGGTGGTGGCTGCTCCCATGGTGCGTCCTGCGGGGAAAATTGGGCCATGAAGGCCTGGGGTCAACTCATGATTCCTGGGGTGGGCATCCAGGCTGGGGACTGTAATCCTTGACAATAGGAAAAAAGCCCAAAGGAATCTTTTTCCTCCATGCCGCTCTGTCTTAAAGCCTGAGCAACGCTGTGGCAAAGCCGTGGGGTCTCAGCGAGCCAGTCCGGCTTTCATCCCTTTGCTTTGCACCCTGAAAGCTGAGAGCCCAAGCACCTGCACGCAGCCTGCTTGGCTTTGCCACCACGAAACGCAGCTCATTAGCTGTAACCCAATCCACGCTGGCTTGGAGCCACGAACCTCCTCCTTCCCGCAGCCCCTCCAGAGCCAGCATGCACCGAAACGTGGCACGGCCACATCCAATGGCTGCGATGGCACCACTGGGGCCAATCGGTGCCTGGCGAGCAGTGCTGAGCCGTAAATCGCTGCGACACGTCTGTCCGGCATTCCGTCTGTCGGGACACGGAGCCAAGGCTGCGTCCCTCCACCTGCATCCAGCTGGTGCTCACCACCTCCCAGCCCACTTGGAAGGGGCTTCGAGCTCAACGCAGTGATGATTTGGGTCCCCAAAGGGTTCCCATTCCACACCCAGCGTGCTGTGGTTGTGAAAATGCTCAGGAAAGTGTCTGGGATATTCAGGGTGGGTTTGTCCTGTGTCTCTCTTCCAGCTGTTCCTGTACAACCGCATTGGGCAGAACGGCATCGGCACGTCCATAGGTAGGGAGCAACTGAGTGCAGTGGCTCCCATCACTGGTGGGCGATGGGAGAAGTGCCACACACCCTCCTGGTTTTATCTCTGCCCTCAAGCTGGGGTTTGGGGCACCCTCCTGGCTTTATTTTGGGATCTGAGGAGGGAAATCCTGGATGGTTGTTCACGACCAAAACCAGCGGGCTTGCCTGGGGAAAACACGAGATGTCAGATGCTGTGTGCACACAGAGCAGGGCTCGCTGGGGACACTGCTCCCGGCAGCACTCAGGTTCAGCCTCTCCCAATGTCCCAGCTCTGGGCATGACCTCAGGCCTGTTTGTTCCTCGCAGCGATGCTGATCATCTGCGGCGCGCTGGTGAACGGCCCCTACGCACTCATCACCACGGCAGTCTCGGCGGATCTGGTGAGTCATGGGTTTTTTTTCCATTTTTAGCAGCGTTCCCCAATGCCTCCGACTCGCAGCGAGAAAGGCAGGATGGTCACGGTGTGTGAAATAGGAAGAAATTCCTACTGCTTCCTCAGTTCCTCAGCTGCATGACTCCTCTTGCTGTCCCCGTGCATCTCCACCAAGTGCAAACCCAGTGGAAAAATTTGTTCATGAATCACATGAGAATGCTGCATCCCTGCATATGCTCAGTCTTCCCATTCAACACGTGGAAATCGCCAGCGTGAGCGTTGCTGGGGCCGCTCTCCCTCCTCACACCTCGCTCCTCTCTCCCCGCAGGGAACCCACGAGTCCCTCAAGGGAAACGCGAAAGCCCTGTCCACTGTCACAGCCATCATCGACGGCACGGGATCCGTGGGTCCGTGCAGCCGAGGGGTGCTGAGCACCTGGTTCTCCTGGGGCTGGGGGGCCCTGTTCCTCTTTTCCCTATCTCCTACCACCCCTCTTGTCCCCTTGCAGGTGCTGCACTGGGGCCTCTGCTGGCAGGGCTCATCTCCCCCACGGGCTGGAATAACGTCTTCTACATGCTGATAGCAGCCGACGTCTTGGCTTGCCTGGTAGGTCCCTCCGTGGCCCAGAGGTTCAGCCCCACAAACAGGGCTTTTCCCCATGAAAATCCCCAAAATGCAACTCCCAGCGATGGCAAAGCTCCCACTTTTCCTCTTGCAGTTCCTTGCTCGCGTGGTGGTCAAAGAGGTGCGCGGGTGGTATGGCTGCATGGCGAGGAAAAGAGGGTACGTATGGCACCGGGACAGGGACAGGGACATGGCCGGGGGGATCGGGGCGCTGAGTGCCGTCCCTGTGTCTCGTAGCTCTAGTGTGCAGCTAACAGAGTCAGTGCTGGATGGGCAGTAGCTCGGTGTGAGTACCTCCGGCTGCCCTGCTTCAGCCCCAGCATTAAATGATTCTCCCCGATGCCGCTGTGGCTTGGTGGGGTCACCAATGGCCGTGTTGCTGATGATTCAATGGCCGAGCCAAAGGATCCGACCACCCCGGCCAGGGGAGGCCGCAGGCAGGCACGCAGCACGTCCCCATCACCAGCTGATCTGAGACACCTGATTAGCAAAACACTGATTAACGCACTCCAAGCAGCCAAATGTACAGCCTGCCGTGCCCACCCGTGCTAATGAGCCAGATCACGCGGGTCATCAGCCGCTAATCAAAATCAAACCCACAGCCCAATCGCTGCGATGAGGGTGCACGTAAATAATCTCCAAATCAGCACTGGCCTTCTGATTGCCACCAAAATGTGAGCAGTGATAAGGGGCCCGGGCCCTGCGAACGCGTGGTCCTTAATGTCCTGTGTCCACAGGTGAGGAGCAGTAGGCCGGGCCGCGTGTGACGGTAAGTGCGGCCCCGGCCTGCCCGGCCCCTGGTGGAGGGCTGCGGGGTGACGCTAGGCCCAGCCAGGCCTGGCCGCCATGCTCCTGTCCCTGCCTGTGCCAAACCCCCCTTGCAATGCCTTCTGGGAACACACTGCGTGCTTTGGGGGCCATTCCCACTTTGGCTGCAGACCCAATGGTGGCTGGGTCCCCTCCTCATGCCTTCTTCTCCCTGCGGTGCAGGCAAGGCCGGAGCCTCGGAGTTGCTTTCCCTCCGCTCCATCCTGCAGCACCCAGAGCTCAGCCCCGTGCTCCTCTCCCTGCAGGTTCAAGCAGTTCTGACGTGTCCTTGCCAGCCGCCCCGTGCTGCCGGAGGGATGAAAGGACACAGGGCACGCTGCCACCGTGTCACCGTGCCATGCGCCAGCCCCAGGCATGCGCTGCCGCCATTTTGTTCCAGAGGGAGGAGGAGGCGGCGAGGAGCCAGCCGGCCCTTTTTTTGGGCCAGTTCTGTGCCATCAGCTGTTTTATTAATAAAAAGGTGCAAAGCCTGTGTTGCCGAAGTCTGCCTGGGTTTTGGGGGCCCTGTGTGAGCCCCCCGTTCACAGGCTCAGCCCTTCCTGGGGTCCCTGGACCTGGGACCATCCAATTATCCAACCCCAAGGGCTGCTCGCTGAGCCTAACGGAGCTGGTGTTCCTCATCTCTCCATTCACCCCACTGCAAAACAACAAAAAACCCCACATTTTTTCCCAACTGTACCACTTAGCATCAAAAAAAGGAGCCAGGTCCCAGTGGGCAGATGGGTTGTGTGCACTAGGGCTGCCCTCCCTCGCTGCAGCACGGGAGGCCGACGGCCTTCGTTAGCCATCTCCTAATTAGAGGAGCGGAGCAGGGGGGCTGCCTAATTAGCAGAGGGCCAGCTGTGCAGCCAGATGTGTGCTCGGGGGGGGTTCCACCTTCAATGTGCTCGGGGCAATGTCTGCTGGGGCTGGCGCGTGGATCCCGGCCTGAGGAGAAAACATCTGGGCCCGGGGTTGTTTTATGACGTGCTGATTTCATCGGCAGAGGGGAAAAAGGGGAGAAAGGAAGAAAAAAGCCCCATGGGGCAGCTGGAGCAGTGCATCCCCATGAGGCAATGGATGGGCGGTTTGGGAGGTGATGGCCATTGCTGTGTGCCTGGCAAACTGGGGAGGAAAGAGAGAAAAAATGATGGGACATGCAGGGAGAAGCAAAATCCCAAACTGCCAGCGAAAATGTCTTATTATGAATTTAAAGCAAACATCCCACAAATCTGACACACACACGGGCTTATTGCAAAATCAAGGGGGTTTTCCCTTTCATCCTTTTTTTTTTTCCCCATCTCCTGCCCTTTCTTGCAGCAGCTCGTCATTCTTCTGGCATGAATTCAAGCCTGGGCTGCATCCTGCTGCAGCTGGGGTTGGAAAATGTGAGCAGCCTTGGCCACGGCACCAGGAGCGTGGCTGGAGGGCAGGCAGCCCACCGCAGCCTTACAAAGAGCCAAACGCCAAGAATTAAACACATCGTGCCGAGATTCCAGAGACCAAGGGATGGCATCCCCGGGGTCCATCACAGCATCCTGCAGAAAGAGGAAACACCAAGCACGAAGCGAGCTCCCACCACCTCTCTCTGCTTTCTGCTTGGGAAAAATCAGGATTTTACGGTGCACAGGGCCACGCTTCGGGCACATGTCACTGAATTCCCCTACAGCAGCTGTCCCCGGGTGTTTTTCCATACGTGACGCCGCAGACCCTGCAGCAGCGCTGTGAGAGCTGTGCCAGGAAGGGGCCGTGCAGATTTTGGAGCACCATGCAAAGGTGAGGAGGTGGCGTGGGCATGGTCCGTAATTACCCACGCGAGGAGCAGCCAGCGGGCACTGAAGGGCTTTTTAATTAGCAGCCAAAGGCAAAGCGGGATCCTGCAGCGGGAAGCTGAAGTCAGCAAAGTCAAGGTGGAAATAAGAGGCCAGTTTCGTACCAGCGAGGGTAATTAAACGCCGGCAGAGCGCGGCACGAGGCGTGAGGAATTGCCGTCACTCAAGGACCTTAAATCAAGAAGAGGAGATGCTCCTGCGCTGGGTACCAGCATCCCAGCGGCGGAGCAGCCCTGCTCCTTCCTAATGAGCCGGGCAGAGAATTCAGGGCAGGGAAGGGCTGGGTTCCCAGCTGACCCACAGGCAGCTCTGCAGCCCTCTGCTATCTCATGCATGCAGTCCTTTTGGCGTGGGGGTTTCTCTTGCTGGGATTCAGTGCAGTTCTGGATGTGGAGCATCAGCAGGAGGAGAGTCAGCAGCGGTTGTAGGAAAAAGTTGGGCTCCTTGGCTGTAACACCTCCCAGCACATTCGCCAGGAACAGAGCTTGGGATTGAAGCCTGTGCCCCCTCCTGCTGCACTCCCATTGCAAAGCATCAGGGTGCTGGATGCGGGTCATCCCGCAGCAGCTTGGGTGGGGACGGCAGCAGGAGCCTGGAAAGCAGCTCTGGCTCATACCGATTCCTTGACGCACGCCGTCCTTCCCCAAAATAAACAGGAACCGTCTGGAGAGCCTCGCGTGGGGGGAGCAGAACTGTCTCACTGCGCCCAGAATAAATGAATCTGCAGAGAGCATGCACCGGGATCACACGTTCTGAGGTCCCCCCCAGGGGTGGCACGGGACGAGGATGGGGGACACCCTCCAGAGGTGGTATGGGACAAGGACGGGGGATGCCCTGCCAGGAGGGATGAGTGCATGGAGCTCCTTTGGCAATCAGCACCAATTCAGGGCAGCACATCTCTCTGCTCCCCCCAAATACCATCCCCCCCAGGAAGAACCTTTTGACCAATTTTAGCTACAAAAGGATGACTAAGGGGGGCGTAAAGCCAATATTTTGGGTTTATACCCAGGGAGAGGCTCCACATTTCTGCTTTTAGGGTATTTTTAGGGCTCCAGCTGCTTGTGCTGCAGATTCCCCATTTGTCAGCAGGAAGCTGCAAGGCTCCAGCATCAGCCCGCTGCCTGCACAGGCACGGGGAAAGGAAGCACGGGCTGCGAGGCAAGCTCCGTGTTCACAAGTGTTATTAAGCTGATGAATTAAATATGAATTTTGTTTTAGGCTTGAGAATCTCCCAGAGACCCAACGTGCTCATGTCACATAAATGCTCGGCGTGTTGCTGAGCACAGGAACTTGAATCCCTTGGACATCGCCTGGGGACACAAAGGGATCATCCCAAATTGTCCACAACCACACGCAGAAAAATTGGACTTCCCAAAACCTATGGGAAAGGGCAGCTTTCAGATACACCAAAATACTGCTAAACTTCCACTCCCGGAAAACAGATAAAGACTGAGCCAGGGGTACCTCACAAAGTTTTATTGATCTTTATGTTAAAAAAGAATTTTGAAAAGCAACTTGTGACTACTGACTCAATGAAACTCAATGCCCCAACAGTCTCTTGGTCTCCTATTTTATTGCCATGAAAATGGGATTTCCTCTTCCTGAGGATCCCTCCCTGCTGAAATAAAGCAAAGAAACCACCCTCCCTCAGTTCTCGTGAAAATTATTAAAAAAAGAGGTAATAAAATTGTAAAAAAAGGAGATTAAAAGCATTAACCCAAACCAACCGAGCCCTCAAGCTGATGCTGGCTGCGTGGCCCACCAAGGGATGGGTGTGCTCATAGGGTAACAGCACCTTCCCCTTCAGCTCTACCTTCTGCACTTCCCATTTTCAGCCTGGAGCTGCAAAACCCCCCCTGGAAAGGGGGGGGTCCCCACATCCCCTGCAAGCGTTGGGCTCCGTCACCGCGAGCGCAGCGCCTTGGCCCGCACCGGCTCCAGGAGGTGCAGCAGCAGCAGCAGGAGGAGGCAGCCCAGGAAGACCAGGAGCATGGCAACCAGCAGCACCAGGCGGCCCACGATGAAGGTGTCCACGATCTGGGAGAGCAGAAAACACGTTACAGCCCCGGTCCCTCCGGGGCCACGGGAGAACAAGGGGGCTGTAGGAGAATGTAGCCCCAGGGGGAAAGTTCTGGGGTTCCATGTCAGGCATGTCCTGTGAATGGAGAAAAATACACAGCCTTGCTCTCTGTTTTGATAAAGGAATTTGAGAATTGGTTTCAAGATTGCTGAAAAAATCATCCATTTTTTGGTTTATTTGTGGCTCTGTTTTCAGTCGACATAAATACGTTCCCTGCACATTTTCAAAGGGAATGTATAGAGCTGCAGTCAGGTAGATTTAGGCTTGATATAAAGAGGAAATTCTTCCCTGTGAGGGTGGTGAGACACTGGAACAGGTTGCCCAGAGGAGCTGTGGATGCCCCCTCCCTGGAAGTGCTCAAGGCCAGGCTGCATGGGGCTTTGGGCAACCTGGTCTATGGGAGGTGTCCTTGCCCATGGCGGGGGGTTGGAACAAGATGATCTCTAAGGTCCCTTCCAACCTGAACCATTCTGTGATTCCACTCAAAGAAAAATTTGCTCATGTCCAGACTTCTATAAGCCCTGTCTGACCAGAGAGAAATATCACAAATATTCACACTCATGTCTCACTCATGCCATTGCTTTTTGGCAGCACGTACATTTGTGAACATGTTTTCAAGGATGAAGCACAGGAAGAGTAAAATTTCACCAAAAATCTCCGATGAACACCTTGAGAACTCACTGAGAACTGCAACCACTTCCACGGAACCAGACTGATGCAACAGCTTCACAAAAACAAGGTCAGACATCCCACTGGTTTTATGGTTTTGTTGCTCTCTTTTATGTTTCAATAAAAGATATAAATAGGTAAAATAAGCTTTGTTGCTTATATACACTATGTTATATATTTTATATGCAGCCCAGGACAATTCCCCTTCACTCAGCGTGGCCCAGGCACGCCAACAGGTCAGACACCCCCACATTACATGGAATCACACAATGACCTGGGTTGGAAGGGACCCAAGGATCAAGTTCCAACCCCCTGCCACAGGCAGGGCCACCAACCTTCAGATCTGGCACTGGATCAGGCTGCCCAGGGCCCCATCCAACCTGGCCTTGCACACCTCCAGGGTCAGAGCATCCACAACCTCTCTGGGCAGCTGTGCCAGCACCTCATCAGCCTGTCCTCGCAGGGGAGGTGCTCCAGCCCTCTGAGCAGCTCTGTGGCCTCCTCTGGACCCTCTCCCACAGCCCCACATCTCTCCTGTGCTGGGGGCCCCAACCTGGACACAGCCCTGCAGATGGGGCCTCACGAGGGCAGAGCAGAGAGGGACGATCCCCTCCCTGTCCCTGCTGCCACCCCTCTGCTGATGGAGCCCAGGGTACCGTTGGCCTTCTGAGCTGCAGGGCACACTGCTGGCTCCTGGTCAGTTTTTCATCCACCAGGACCCCCAGGTCCTTCTCAGGAGGGCTGCTCTCAAGGATCTCTTCTCCCAGTCTGTATCCACACCTGGGATTGCTCCGACCCAAGTGCAGCACCTTGCACTTTGCTGGGTTGAACCTTGTTAGGTTCACACGGGCCCACCTTTCGAGTTTGTCCCTCTGGGTGGATCCCTTCCTTCTGTTGTGTCAGCTCCACCACTCAGCTTGGTGCCATCAGCAAACTGCTGAGGGTGCACTCAATCCTCTCATCGATGTCACTGATAAAAATGTTGAAGAGCACCGGTCCCAGGACAGACCCCTGGGGGTCTGGGGCTCATTATCAGCCTCCACCTGGACACAGAGCCACTGAGCACAGCCCTCTGTCTTCCAACCAACTCCTTACCCACCAAATAATCCACCCTTCAGATCCATCTCTCTCCAATTTAGAGATAAGGATGTGGGGGGGGACCATGTCAAAGGCCTTGCACAAGTCCAGGCAGATGACATCTTTCTGGGGCTGTAAAACCTTCTCAAGTCAGGCATGAAAAAATATTTAAAAAAAAAAGGGGGGGGGGGAGAGATACAAAGCTTTTGCTCCGTTTTGCAAAAGGCATCAGCACGTGGGAGCTGCTGCAGTGAGGGTCCCCATGGGCTCCGCGTTGGGTCCTTCAGCATGTTCCACTTTTTAATGAGCCAATTAGCAGGATATCGGCACAGGGAGCCCAGGCCATGTATTATGCATGGTCAGGGCTGGGCCAGCCCAAAAGGGGATCCAAAAAACTCCATTGGCCATTTGGGTTGGCCGCCCCGACGCTGTCCCCGTTCCGTCCCTGCCGCTGTGTGGGTGGGTTTCACACAATGGAAAGCACAAGGATTGGTGGTGTGGACCAGTACGGAGAGCAATAATTAATCAATGTTAATTAGAGAACAGAAGGAAATGCAGCAAAGCCACCCGGAACCCAGGAGCTCGCAGCTCTTGGTGAGGGATCGGGGATGGCAGGGTCCCAGCCTGCGGGGATGGCCATTCCCTGGG
>WBMW01003077.1:56954-83003 GCA_013396635.1 Penelope pileata
AATCCCCCCTGGCCCATTGCAATGTTCTCCAGCTGCTTGCAATACCCCCATCCCATTGCAATGCACCCTGGCTGCATGCAGTCCCCTTGACCCATTGCAACCCACCTCCCCCAGCCCATTGCAGTGCACCCTGTTTGCATGCAACCCCCTTGGCCCATTGCAATGCACCCCAGTTGCATGCAGCCCCCTTGGCCCATTGCAATGCTCCCCAGCAGCTTGCAATAATCCCCGGCCCACTGCAGTGCACCCCTGGCTGCATGCAGCCCCCCNTCAACCCGGGCTCTAAGGGCAAAAATCACCATTTTTGCAGCTTTTTGCTATTTCTTGCACTCTCCCCCTCCTCCCTCAAAGTTTGGGGCTTTGCTGTTTGTAGGGCCGTGCCCCCCCCGAGCTGCGGGGTGTCCCCCCGGCGTCCCCCCCATTTACAGGGCTCCTCCTGCTGAGATTTCCTTTATTTTGGGGGACAAAAGGTAATTGACCAGCTCTAATTGTAGCCCTCATTTTCTCTGCTTTTGCACCCAGATCACAGCTGTTCCATTTCTGCCACCCCCCCGCTCCCCCACTTCCCTCCATGTCCCATCACAGCAAAGGGATTTTTGGCCCTCAGCAGTGCAGCATCACCCCAAAATGTGGAACCGCTCGGAAAAGTGGGATAAAGCTGAAATGGGGGGGCTGGGGGCTGGGTGATGCCCGTGGGCACCCATTTTTCTGCTTCACGTTTTAATTTTAAGTCCCATTTTAACTTTAATTCCCATTTTTAATTCATGTTTTAGCTTTAATTCACATTTTTAATTGACATTTTCATTCCCATTTTAATCCTAATTCCCGTTTTTAGTTCATGCTTCAATTTTGATTCCCATTCCAATTCTAATTCCCATTTCAATTCCCATTTTAATTCCAACATTCACATTCCTATCCCAAAATACCAATGTCAGCAGCGCTGGCTTTAACCAAACCTCTCAATTTTGCCCTTTTTTTTTTTGCTTTCCCAGGGAACTTCCTCACTGTTAAATGGTCCCTTCCTTCGCCCTCGCTGCAGCCCCGGAATTCGGCAGGGATTCTCCATCCACCTCCGATCCGACGCTGATGCTCAGGTGTAGGTGAGCAGGGAGCGCAACGCAGAGCCATGGGGTTGATTTTCCCCCATTATTTCCCTTTTCTCCTACAAAATCCACTAAAAAACCCACCAAAAGTGCTTTTTAAAAGAGCTCGGGGATGGGTTGCCCATGGGGCTGCCCATCCTGTGGCTGTTGGATGTTGGGGATGGGGTATGAAAGTGTGGGGTGAAAATCCGTGGAGCTCAAAGTGGTGCTGCAATGGGAAACGCTGATTTAAAATGTCCAATTTGGGGGTTTTTTGAGGCTCCTTTCCCCTTCCTCCTGGCTCTCTTGGGTGCTGTTTCGCTTTTTTCCCCCCTTTGCAGAAATATTGGGAACCAACGAAACGCCTTTTCCCATCGTTTTGCAGAGTTCTGCCCTGCAAAAAGAAAAACGTCGGTGGATTTGGGTGGAACAATTCTGTGTGTGCGGTGCTGGGGGGGGTCAGGGTGCTGCTGCCTGCTCTCTGCTCGCCCATTTTGGGTCCAATTCCTGCGGTGTTGGTGGCGGTGGTGCTGGGGGCTGCAGTGTGCCTCATGCCTCCGCCGGGGTTTTAACATTTTTGGGGTTAAACTCTGGGGTTGGGGTGAATTTTCCGCGTGCTCCGAGCAGTTGTGCTCCTCCGGTGCCACCCTCAGGGAGCAGCGTTTCCCCTTAACGAGAACTGCAGTCGGAGTCCCGTTAAGAACAAACGGCCTCTAATTAGAAAAAAATTATTCTGCGGCATCATTAGCCCCGAATGTTCCGATTCTGCCTTGAAATAACGGCGCAGGGGGAATGGTTTTAATCCTCGTGGGGATGCGGTACCGGGGGATGGATGCTCCAGGTGGAAAATCCCAGGGAGGACCCCGTGGGGTGGCCCCGGGGCTGTGCTGCACAGCTGGAGCCCCGCAGCTGTGTCAATACGATGGGAATTCGATGGGAATTTGATGGGAATTTGGCCTCGGCCCCACGCGTGTTCCCCCCCGTCGCCGCCTCCCGGTAGGTTCCAGCCTTGGCTGTTACACTTGAATTAGGGTTTTTTGTTTGGTGTTTGCAAGCGTGGCGAGGTGGAGAGCTGTGTCTGGTGTGTGAGCGAATTTTTTTTTAAATTTAAAAGAAGAAAACATATCTATGGTGCCGTTCCGGTCAGCGGTGCTGGAGCGCGAGGCACGGCGCAGCTAACGAGGTGCAGATGTGGCTGGGTCCGAGGGGCTGGCGCTCCGACCTTGCCTCCAGTGCTGGGAGCAAAGGTGGGAGCAAAACCATCCCAAAGCAGCGCTGGGATGCTCGAGCTGGAGATCTGGGATCATCTGGAGAATGTTCCCAGCGCGGGGTCGGCAGCAGAAGGGAGCGCAGGGGAGGGATGCAGTGCAGCCACGCACACTCCCTAAACCCGAATCCCTGCATCCCGCAAGGATGCTGCGAACCCACGTCCCAGCCACGGGTCCCAGCTGCATGTCCCAACCCTGCATCCCAACCTTGTATCCCAACTTCCTATCCCAGCCGTGCACCCCAACTCGTTTCCCANACACATCCCAACTCACATCCCAACCTTGTATCCCAACTCCTATCCCAGCCGTGCACCCCAACTCGTTTCCCAACCTTGTATCCCAACCCTGCATCTCAACCATGCATCCCAACTGCACGTCCCAGCCCCACATCCCAGCCCCATTCCCGAATTCGGGAGGGCAGCTGCAGTGAAATACGACGTTGAGCGCCTTGGGAAAGTGCCACCGGTCCCGCTGCGTGTGTAGCTTTCAACTTTAATAAGGTGTTGCAAAAACTATGAAAATAGTTATAACCAAAACCACATTTTTTCAGCAAGCGCCGGCTCTGTTCTGCCGTCCCCTGGCCACAATGTCTGGCTTTGTACCCTCCATAAAGCTGTTAAAGCCAATTGAGAAATGGCAGCGGGGCGAGCGGCGGATTTGGGGTTAATCTACACAATGTGGATATCCGAAAATCCCAGCCTTAGTTTGAAGTGTTTCGGGCAACTTGTGTTTTATTTTAGTTTAAAGAAAATGGGATTTGGAGCACTGAAATTGCACTGCCCGAGGTTGGGAAGCTGACCTGAAATCCCCCCCAAAAATCAGGATGTTTCCTCGCTATCGCTGTGTGCTCGGCTCCCTGTCATCCCCTGTTTTTTGGGCTTTTTTCACGTTGTTGCAAGGCGCTTTCCAGATTTACAAAGCCCTTAAAATTAAGCTTAGGGGGCTGCTTTTAGGGCAGCAGTTCCCAGCTCCCTGGTCCCCCAGCAGATTCCCCCTGGGGTGCTGTGCATGAGCCCGCTCAGACGTTGCCAACGCTCGCGAGCCATAAATGGGAGCAGCTCCGCTCCTGCTAATTGATGTCCCTCATCAAGCTCCATCAGGTGCCCAAGGGTGGGGGACTGGATGTTTTTCCTGTTTTGAGCTTTACATTTTTCCCATGCTCATCCCCCAAAATAGACTTTTCGGTGCATTTTGGGTTTTGCCCCGCCGGTGTCTTGCAGCCCCGTTGCAATGGGAACGCGGCGGTGTGAAACCGGCCCCTCCATCAGCTCCCCATAAACCATCCTCAGCCTTCATCCTCTCTGGGGGAGCATCCCATCCTGCCCGGCCTCCTCCTCCTCAGCCATCTGCTTTGAAACCCAAAAAACAACAAGAAAACCCCACCAAAACCCCCCAAAAATTGGATCCTGAGTGCATCAACCACCAAAAATTGGATCCTGAGTGCATCAACGAACCAAACAAAACCTCAATCCCACAGAGACCTGCAAAGCACCCAGGAAGATCGTTACTGCATTTGCACAGAAGTTGCTTTCCTTATAGCGTAGGGACAGGTCCAAAATGCAGCAGTTCATTTGGTGGCAGAAAACCCAAAGCTGGGTAGTTTGGCCGCTGGGTGCATGTGAGCCCCGATCCCTTTGGGGGCATGACCCCATTAAAAATAACGCTGAGTGCATTTTGGAGTTGTCCCTTGGCTGGAAGTGGCACGTTGGGCCAATATTTAGCAGCTTGGCCCGAAAATCGGAGCACTTTGTCAGCCCCACACTGAGCAGACTCCATCCTCAGCTCTTGCTCGCCCCGATGGCGTTGGAGCAAGGTGAATCTGATAACGGTGTTCCTCCTAATGAGGCAGTAATTAAAACCCCTATCAGCACCCTCGAGCTCAGCCCACCTCGCTCCAGGGATGCTCGGTTTTAGCGATGCTCCAGGAGCCCAGTGGGATGTGAGCAGTGCTGCTCCAGGGATGCTGGATCTCAGTGATGCTGTTCTGGGGGTGCAGTGGGACCATGGTGATGCTCCCCCAGCTTTGAGGTGACTCTGCCCCATCCCTGTTCCCCATTCCCTCTTTGTTCCCCCCCCTTAGTGCTGTCACTTTTTAGGTCCCCGTTGGCTTTTTGAGCGTTTCAGCCTCATCCCAACCACCGGCTCCCATTGGGCAGCCCTCCCTAAAACCCACCCAAACCTTTTCCATTTTAATGTGCTTCACTCTCCCCATCCTCCCTATGCTTCTTAGCCTCCAAGAAACAAAGTTTAGATTGTTGTTTTTTTTTTTTTTCCCCCTTATTCCTCCACTTTTAAACACCCCAAAGAGCAGAGCTGGAGGATCTATCTGCTAAAATCAGCAACTCGCTCTGTTTTGCTGCAGAACGAAGCGGGCTGGAGCACCTGGGGGATGGCCAAGGTTATCTCAAGGTGGGCATCACACCACCCCCCACAGCCCTTGGTGTTGGGATTGTGCTTAGAGGGGCTCGGGGCATCCCAGGGGCCGGGGCCGTTATCTCTGAGTGCATCAGAGCCACTCTGCACTCAGAATTAATTGCAGGGGCTCAGAGCATTGCCCCGTCCTCCCGGCTGGCAGCGTGCCTGCAGCAAGCTGGGGGGGGCTCAGCACACCCAGCAAAAGTGGAGCCTTCTGCCCCCCCTCCTGCATTGCATTGCTGTGCTGCAGTGCTGCCTTTGCAGAGCCCATTTGCAGTACTGCTTTTGCAACCCCGTTACAATATGTCCCTTGGCAAAGCCCCCTTTGCAGCACTCAACTTTGCTAACCCCATTTGCAAGGGCCCTGTTGCAAAGCTCCCTTTGTAGAGACCTCCTTTCCATTGCCCCCTTTGCAAAGCCCCATTTGCAACACCCTCTTGGCAAAGCTCTCCTTGTGCACACCCCCTTGCAAAGCCCCCCATTGCAAGGCTCCACTTGAAACACCCCCTTTGCAAACACCCACCCTGCAAAGCCCAACTTTGCAGCACTCCCTTCTCCAGTGCCCAAATTTGCAAAGCCCCATTTGTCACAACTTCTTTGCAAAGCCCCCGTTACAAACACCCCCTTTGCAAAGCCCCATTTGAAGCAACCTCTTTGCAAACACCCACCTTGCAAAACCCAAATTTGCAGCCCCCTCTCTGCAAACCCCACCATTTTGCCCCTGGGGGTGCATTTTGCCACCCCCCCCCCCACNATTTGCAACACCCCCTTTTCCAGTGCTCCCTTTGCAAAGCCCCACTTGTAACAACTTCTTTGCAAAGCTCCATTTCCAAAAATACCCTTTGCAAAGCCCCCATTGCAGCACCCTCTGTGCAAACCCCACCGTTTGGCCCCTGGGGGTGCACGGGCCCCCCCCCCCAGCCCGGTGCAATCCAGGAGGGTGCAGCGTTGGCCGTGCTCCAGCGCTGGGCTGGGGCACACAGCACCCTTCATGAAACCAGACAGAATTAAACCCTTTGTTTCCTGTTTGCAGCCCAGCTCGGCCGGGGCTGGGAGCGCTCAACAAACCCTCCTTTGTGCTAATTTAATTAATGGGGGCGGCGAGGATGAGAGCGGGGCTATAAATACCTCTGCCCCAACCCTGGGAGATGGGGGGGGGCGAGGGGACCGCGGTGGCATTCCCGGTGACGGTGGCACGTGGCACCTTGGAGCTCACTTTGGTGGGAAAAAGGTGGTTTTTGGGAAAAGCCCCGGTGCGGTGGAGCCGTGGGTGCTTTGGGGATGATGGGGACGGTGCAACCCCACACCCATTTCTCTGCCTTTCTGAGCAATGCAAAACCCTGGAGGGGGGGGGACGAGAGGAAGCACTTTGTCCTGTTCCGACCCTGCTGCGTGCACGGGTGCGCGGTCCTGCACGTGCTCCCGAAAAGCCAAGAGTCTGCAGAGAGCCAGGCTGGTGTCGTGCACGAGCGAGCAAAACGTTGCACCCAGGAGCAAAATGAAATGAACAAAACGTGGTGGGATGGGGCAGGGGGTGCTGGCGGTGGGTTGGTGGGACGTGCTGAGATGTGACCTCCTGGCCCCTTTGCAAATGAGGAGATGAAATAATGCGATGGGGGCAGCTCCCCCAGCTGCAGGGGTTGGGGATGAAGCAGCCCCAGGAGCTGGGGCTGAGCGTGGCTCGGCTGCCGGAGGTGGCACTGGGTGGTTTGTGCTGCTGATTTCTGAACCTTGCAAAGAAGATTGGAGCTGAGAAACCCACACCGGGCTCCTCGTGCGTCTCTGGGTGGCACAGAAGCACTGGGGTGCAGTAGGAGCCCCATGGAAGTGTCAGTGCAGAGCGATGAGGTCAGTCCCAGCCACAGAATTTGGGCTCCAAACAGCAAAATTCCCCACTGGGATCCCCCGTGGTGCGGGTGGAAAAGAAGAGAAAATCAGCACGGAGATAAAACTCCTCCCCACGACCTTGCCATCGCAAAGAGCCATCGGGCACCGCGTCCCCGCTGCTGTTTTGGGATGGGAGACCCCCAAAGGGGGCAGATCCTGCCCGGGTGCTGCTGGAATTGCAGTGGGGAGCCCCATCTCCCTGCACACACCCTGCTCCAGTGCCTTTTTTTGTTATTTTTTTAAAAAGATAAAAGGGGCCCATGGGCTGAACGATGGAGGAGTGGTGAAGAATTCCACTCGTGGGATCCCCCCGCTGCGGTTTCTGTTCATGGTGCATTGGGCACCAGTGATGCTCAGAGCTGTGGGATGGGGGGAACCACCTCTGAGCCCCTTTTTGGGGGCATTTTTGCAGCTTTTGCAATTAGCAAAGGAGCACCACCAAAGGAACACCACCAAAGGAACATCACCAAATCCCCCTTAAACAAAAAAACAACAAATGGAGCTGTACAGGCATGGAGCAGAGTCAGCTGCTGGGAGCTAAAGGGTTAAACCCACACTTTGGGGAGGAATCCGACTCCATCCCAAAGTGACATTCCCCATTCCCAGCGTTAGGAGCCGTGCATCCTCCCCCTGCCCCACCCCCCACCAGCCCTGCAATGCTGAATTTCAGCATTTCCCCAAATCCCGGGCAGTTGGGACCCCGTTCCCCGCCCGTCCTATTTCTGGCGTTAAAATGGGAGAGGCTTTGCCCGTTTATTTTCAGGCTGATGTCACATGAAACCCCGAGAAATGGTCAGGGGTGAAACCATATCTGGGCCTTAAAATAGCAGCGTTAGGGCACGGCTGTGGGCTCAGGGGTAGGGCTCAGCTCCCGGCCCGGATTTAAGGGAGAAAACACTGTTTTGGCCCTCCAAAGGTAAAATGTACAAGGAAGGGTGTTTTCCCAAGGTGGAGCCTGGTTCAGTTTGGGGGAAATCACGGCAGCGGGGTGCTTGGGTTGGTGGTGGGGATGGGGTGGGGATGCTGTGCTGTTTCCCGTTGAGCATCCTGGGTCTGGGGGGGTTTCCGGGGGGGATGAGCATCCCCTGGCTCCCTGCAGAGCATCCCTCACTGCCAGCTGAGCTCCCCTGGTGTTTTGGGGGAAGAAATGGGGTTTTCCCACAGGAAAGAAGCAGCGTTGGGCTTGCACATCATCAACACTTGGTGGGTGTCCCCGCTTGTGCCGTCACAAAACACCAATTTTTTGTAACTCCTTTGCAAGAGGAGGTGGGGACAGCAGCGTGGCTGGGGGAACCCTTGCAAAACCCCGCAGGGTTTGGGGCATTAATAAAAATCAGTGAATTAAGTTAATAAATGAACAAAAATTCTGTTTTTTCCCCCATGTTTTGGCCGTGGGGCAGTGGCAAGCAGTGATTTCTCACATGGCATCCCGTACCCCGGAGTGCTGGTGACGTCGCGGCCGCACCGCGTCTCTGTTTACCCAGCGCCGTGTAAATATTCCACATCCGCTTTTAATCCCCGTTTTCCTGGAATTTAAGGGCTTTGGTGAAGCTGAAAGTTTCTGAGCAGAGCTTTTTCGTGCTGCGTTTTTTCTCTCCTTGAGGAGATGTGCATCTTCCCCATCCCCCTCCGTTGGGAGGTACTCGCATGCTCCATTTTTGTTGCTGAGTAAGCAAAAAAGCACCAAAATGTTGAAATTTTTGCTGGGATGGAGCAGAGTGGGGCTCTCAGCCTGGAAAATGCATTGAGCAGAATTGTGCTGTGGGGCTGTCAATAGCCCGGGGTACCCAGGGTGTGGGTACACTTTGTAGGGAGAAAAAGAGCAAAGGGGCAGCAATGGAAATGGTTGGCCAACAGCGTTGGAAATGGTTGGCCAACAGCGTTGGAAATGATTGGCCAACAACGTTGGAAATGGTTGGCCAACAGTGATGGAGATGGTTGGCCAACAACGTTGGAAATGGTTGGCCAACAACGTTGGAAATGGTTGGCCAACAGCGTTGGAAGTGGTTGGCCAACAGTGATGGAGATGGTTGGCCAACAGCATTGGAAATGGTTGGCCAACAGTGATGGAGATGGTTGGCCAACAGCGTTGGAAGTGGTTGGCCAACAGTGATGGAGATGGTTGGCCAACAACAATAGAAATTGTTGGCCGACGTCTTCCAAAATCCAGGAGGAGTTTTGCAGCTGCTTTGGGATGTCTCTGAGATCTCAAAGATTTTGCTGGGTGAAAAACAACGCAAAAAGGGATTGGATGGATAACTCCTGGGAGCTGTTCGCTGCTGGGGGATTGCACTTTGTGTTGGATGTCCCTCCAGGTACCACGTAATAATTCCTGTGACAAAAGAGCGTTTTCTTGGGTTTTCCAAGGATTTCCAATTTATTGCTGTGTTTAGGTAACACTAGAGATCTCTTTATTCCCATCAGTGTGCTTTTCTGTTTGCTGTGAGAATCACCCACAACCCCACATTTCTCCCTGGCATCCTGAGCGGCTGCAGCATCCTTTGGGGAAAAAAATAACCGAAAAAACACCCCAGTAATCACAGTTTGGGGTACAGCCCAACCAGGGCTGTTTGTGCAGCACCAGGCTGCGATTTTAGCAAGAACACCCCAAAAACAAGCCAGAACAAGCCCACCACAGGTTGCTGTTTCTCTCCACGGGCGAGGGATGCTCGCGTGATGTTCATGGTTTTGCCATTGCTGAGCAGCACCGTGCTCACGGTGGAGCCCATCGCCGTGACATGATTCCATTAGAATTCCAAAGCTGGTGTTAAGTGGCCATGATTTCCTCCCACAGACCATTGGGTTTGCTTTATTACTGCCCTGATGGCCATTACCCTTTTTTGGGTTTGTATAATTGGCAAAACGGGAGTGGGGAGCGCGGGAAGGTGAGTTGACATCACCGTTGGGTGAGAAATGCACCTTGGGGTGGCTCTAGGTGGCGTTGGGGTGCTCTAGGGGTGGCCCTACCATGCCCATGGGAGAGGAGCAGCATCCTGCATTTCTCCATGCATCACCAAATTGGCAAAGGTCCTCACAGGGTGCTCTAATTAGCAGAGAACCCAGCATGGCACCTGAGTCGCCAGCAGCAATGGGGTGATCAGCAAAGAGCCAGTAAAGAATCTTGAAGTTGAAGCAAATTAGCAAAAATCCCTTCCGGGCACCTGAATTAGCAAAAATGTAGGGGCACCTAAATTAGCAATGGTGGTGGAGTGGTACCCAAAGGTGCAGGGATGCTGTGGGGCATCCGTATCTGTGGAGTGGTACCCACACGTGTGGAGATGCTGCAGGTGCTGCATCCATGGAGTGGTTCCCAAATGTGGTACCCAAAGACGCTGCAGGCACTGCATCCATGGAGTGGTTCCCAAATGTGCAGCAATGCTGTAGGCTCTGCATCCCTGAGCATCCTTTCTGGGTCCCCAGCTGCAGAACCCAGCACCTGGAGGCCCTGCAGGAGAGGTGGCTGTGTTGTTATTTTCCTGTTTTTCCCCCTGAAGTGCTCAGTGCTGTGCCCTCCTCTCACTCTGGCTTTGCTTTTTATTTGGATTCAGCAGCATCAGGGCCCTGTGCATTAAATCCTTCCTTGAGGGAACCCGAGGGTGAGATGCTGAGCCCTGGGGTCCTTCCCAAAACTCTGCAATCCCACTTTTACCATAAAATCAGTAAATAACACCACACAGACCTCTCTGTCTGGCTGCTCTTCAGCTGGTTGCTGGTTGCTCTTGCCTCGTTAAGGTAAAACCTAATTTTTCAGCATGTTTGCTGCCCAAGACTCATAGTAAAACAGGGTTTTCTTACCAAAGCATGGTTCAGTTGCAACCCCTGATAGAATTTTTGGTTTCCACGTGCAGTCCCACTCCTGAGGCAGCCCTAAAGGAAAAACCTGTTGTGTGCAGGGGGAGTGCAGTGAGGTGGGGTTGTAGCGGACTTGGATGGAGCCAAGAGGTGGAAATGCGGCAAAAATTTGGAATAACTGCAGTGTCGGGTGCTGTGCTGCTCATCCCTGGTGGGGTTTTTGGTGGCATCCTACAGAAAATCGTGTCTGATGAGAGCACCTTCAGCTTTGCAATCAATGGTATAAATAACTGCTTGGAGTGGAGTCTCTCGTCCTTGTTAGCCCTAATTAGAGCTGCTGGGTTTGCTCCTCATCAGCTGAGGGCACTGCTGGGGGGGTTCCAGCCAGGGCGGGCTTGGGGTTTTTGCTCCTTGTGTGCTTAGGGGCAGAAGTGCTGAATTCCTCTCTTTGTTTTTTTGCAGTGGGGTGATGGAGACTGGAGTTGGGTCATCCATGGGGTTCAGAACTTCACGAGCACACCCTAGGGTGGGGCCCTGGGTCATCCCACCCTGTGCACCCCAAAGGCTCCAAACGGGCTGTGGTGATTCGGGGCTGTCCCCTCCCTTCCCTTATCTCGGGGCTGGAGATGTGGCCGTGCTGGGTCAGGTTGGTCCCCAAAGAGGGGACCCGCTAACGAAGCATTGGTTTTAATTAGTTCTTATTGATTGTGCATTAAGGCAGACCTCAGGAGTTACGGGGTGATTACCTCGGGTGCGTGTAACACAGCCACGTGTCCCGTTTGCTGTGTGTGAACTTGGTGGCACACGATGCTGTTTCAAGTGTAATTCTTGCAAAATCCGCTCAAGGATGGAGAGGACAGATTTTCCCATGGAGTGAAGCCCTTCCCCATCCTGAAGCATTGCCCGAGGGCTGTGCTCTCCGGGTGCCACTCCATGCTGGGCAGCACCCTCTGCCCGGGAGGGGCTGGGGAGGAGTGGGGTGGGGGTCCCTGTGCCCTCTGCATGGATGGGGCACGCGGCTGCACGGAGTGCAGCGTCCTGCAGTGCCCTGGCAGGGAGCTCTGCTCTGAGCCAGGGAGCAGGAGGGGTCCTGCTCCGTGCCCCGCAGCTTTTGGGGGTGCTGCAGCTTTTGGGGGTGCTGTGGTTTGGGGGATGCTGCAGCTTTTGGGGAGAATGCTGTGACTTTGGGGATGCTGTCGTTTTGAGGATGCTGTGGTTTGGGGGATGCTGCAGTTTTGGTGAAAACGCTGTGATTTTGTGGATGCTGTGATTTTGTGGATGCTGCAGCTTCTGGGGATGCTGTAATTTTGGGGATGCTGCAGTTTGGTGGATGCTGCAGTTTTGGGAATGGTGCAGTTTTGGGGAGAATGCTGTAATTTTTGGGTTGCTGTGATGTGGATGCAGTAGTTTTGGGGGATGCTGCGTTTTGGAGATGTTGCAGCTTTGGGGGATAATGCAATTTTGTGGATGCTTCAGTTTTGGGGTGCCGTGTTTTGGGAAATACTGCAACTTTTGGGGGATGCTGTGGTTTAGGGGATGTGGTTTGGGGGATGCTACATTTTTGGGCTGCTGCAACTTTTGGGGGATGCTGTAGTTTTGGGGAGTGCTGTGTGTTGGAGATGTTGCAGCTGTGGGGGATGCTGTGATTTGGGGGATGCTGTGATTTGGGGGATGCTGCATCTTTTGGGGGATGCTGTGGTTTGAGGGATGCTGCATTTTGGAGATGCTGCAGCTTTTGGCAGTGCTGTGGCTTAGGGGATGCTGCACCCAGGCACCAGCTCCCAGCTGGGCATCCCAGGAGGCTCAGGCACTGCTCTCACAGCGTGGGATGGGGCTCCCTGCGTTCCCCCAGCCCCAGGGACCCGCCCTGCTGCACCCCATCAGCTGCCGCAGCTCTCCCCCTCCCCTGACAAACCCCTCCCGGAGCAGCGTGGGTTTTCCTTTCCCTGTGCATCAGCAGCCGCTGAAACCCGAACTCGTGTTTATTCCTGCTGGCTCCCCAGGAGCCGTGCCCGCCCCGGGCTGCCCTGCATGGCTTTGCTGTGAGGAGCAGAGTGCTGGCCTCATGTGCAGCCTGCACCCAAAAATAGCCAGGGCTGGTGCTGAGCAGAGCACCCGGGTGTCCACGTGGCTTTGTGCCCCCATTGCCCGTGGGAATCCCGAATTTGCTGCCCCTTTTCGCCACGGTGCGGTGGAGGATTTGGGTTGTTGTAATTAAAGGACGCTGCTGGAGAGCAATGAGTGCCCTGATTGCAGTGCTGGCAAACCTTCCAACCCTTCAGCTTTAGCAGGGATCTCGTGGCACTGCAGCCAAACCCCCCAAAAAGCCCCAAACTTCTCCTTGTTGGTTGCCTGCACTTGACGGGAGGTGCGCTGAGGCTTAATTGGGATTGCTTAATTGAGATTGCTTAATTGGGATTGCTTGATTGGGTTTGCTTCCGTACCCACCAGCATAAGGTGGGTCATCCCTTGGAATGCATTGGGTGTAGAAGTCTCTTCCCACAGCAAAAATGGCAGAAAAAGGCTTTTTGTAGGGAAAACCTTCAGCTGTGGCATTGGCTGCCGATGAAAACACACAGTTCTGTGGGATCTGGGTGCAGGTTTGCTCTTCTTTGCACAAAAAGAGGCAAATCCCCCAACGATGTTCGTTGGAAATGGTAACTTGGGATGCACATCTGGAGGGAGTGGGTTGATGTTTTGGTGGCGGTTCCAAAAACACCCAAATTTCGGAGCTTTCCCAGTGTTGATGTGGTGCAGCCGCGGCGTTCCAGCTCTCCTCCAAGCATCACTTGGGAATTAATGGGGAAAAAAAATTCTCATTGCACAAGTGCTGAAAAATGGGGATGGAGGAGCCAAGAAGTGCTGAAGAGTTGGATGCGCGTTGGGTTGGCCATGGATGGCCTTGTTTTGGGAAGACAGGCTTTACCCCAGCGCCTGTTGACGCTGCAGGGAGATGTTTGGCTTTCAGGGATTTCTCCTTTTCCCTTCTCAGATATCTTGTTGGGGGCGAGCAGCTCCAGCAATTACTGTTGAACAAGAGCCATAAAATGAAAAGGAACGCCTGGCTATATATAAACCCCGAGCGTTCACAGGGTACCTATTTTTATGAGTTTTTTTTTTTTTTTTAAAACGATCCTGGAGTGCTTCCTGGAAAACGGAGGCATGAATTGATGCTTTTTATAGGTCACTCCACAACTCACTAATAAAGCAAAAGGTGAAGGGAACGGCCACGCTGGTTGTTAGGACAGCAGCCTTTAAATCATGGTGCGTTATGAAGTGCAGCAGATGGTGCCAGCTCGGCTCTCCCCGTAGTGCTGTGCATCTCCGTGCTGTTGGCATTGCCAGTCCTGGGTGCTGAGCAAACCCTCCTGGTGAAATCCCTCTGAGAAAGATTTCCAAAATGCCCTTGAAATAGCCACAAACAGCATCGTGAGTAGGAACCCGGCTTTGCTGCGTGCTCCTCACTATGCATTTTTCCTGTTTGTTTTGGTGCAAGAAAAGGACATTGATAGAATTGTGGGATCCCAAATTGGAAGGGACCCGTAAGGACCATTGATTCCAACCCAATGTTGGGTTGGCGCATGCCATACTGGTAGAAGATTGGGATTGGCATTATGCAGAGTGGCAGTGGGTGAGCAGTGATGGGAGGAGGAAAGTTTTGGTGCCCCGGGGGGGACCCCACCGTCACCCCCATCCCATCCCAATCCCATCCCCGTCCCCATCCCATGCTCATCCCATTCCCATCCCATCCCTATCCCCATCCTCATCCCTATCCCCATCCCATCCCCATCCCCATCCCCATCCCCATCCCCATCCCCATCCCCATCCCCATCCCCATCCCCATCCCCATCCCCATCCCCATCCCCATCCCCATCCCCATCCCCATCCCCATCCCCATCCCCATCCCCATCCCCATCCCCATCCCCATCCCCATCCCCATCCCCATCCCCATCCCCATCCCCATCCCCATCCCCATCCCCATCCCCATCCCCATCCCCATCCCCATCCCCATCCCCATCCCCATCCCCATCCCCATCCCCATCCCCATCCCCATCCCCATCCCCATCCCCATCCCCATCCCCATCCCCATCCCCATCCCCATCCCCATCCCCATCCCCATCCCCATCCCCATCCCCATCCCCATCCCCATCCCCATCCCCATCCCCATCCCCATCCCCATCCCCATCCCCATCCCCATCCCCATCCCCATCCCCATCCCCATCCCCATCCCCATCCCCATCCCCATCCCCATCCCCATCCCCATCCCCATCCCCATCCCCATCCCCATCCCCATCCCCATCCCCATCCCCATCCCCATCCCCATCCCCATCCCCATCCCCATCCCCATCCCCATCCCCATCCCCATCCCCATCCCCATCCCCATCCCCATCCCCATCCCCATCCCCATCCCCATCCCCATCCCCATCCCCATCCCCATCCCCATCCCCATCCCCATCCCCATCCCCATCCCCATCCCCATCCCCATCCCCATCCCCATCCCCATCCCCATCCCCATCCCCATCCCCATCCCCATCCCCATCCCCATCCCCATCCCCATCCCCATCCCCATCCCCATCCCCATCCCCATCCCCATCCCCATCCCCATCCCCATCCCCATCCCCATCCCCATCCCCATCCCCATCCCCATCCCCATCCCCATCCCCATCCCATCCCCACCCGAAAGAGGCGAAGCGCGGTGCCAGGATGAATGAAGGCAGTGAGCTGTTGGAGCCGCTTTCTCAATTAATGGCTTTGTTTAATCATACCCCCTGTCCAGAGGAGTATTGTCTTACGGATAATTTCGTTTGCCTAACGAGATTTTGCTAATTAAATCTCCTTTCGGTCGGCGTGGCTCTCCCTGCAGGATAGGGGAATGTTTGTGGATCCTCACAACGGGCTAAATAAACCTTTCCACTCCGCTACCAAAGACAGCACGGGGATTGCGGTGGCCAAACACCAGCTTGCAAATTAATTAGCTCTTGCAGCCCTGGCAAGGTGCTTTGCTGGGGTGCTGGCACCCTCGGCTGTCGCAGGGTGTGCATCCGGGGCTGATGGACTGGGAGAACCCGGAGCTGGGCTTTGGACCCCAAATCAGTGAAACTGCCCCCAAATTTTGCACGTTGGGTTTGGGTGTTGGAGCCGAAAGCGAATGGATTTCAGCTGTGGTGGCGAAGCCCTGGTGCTCCCGTTGTGCTCTGTGGTGCTCAGGAGGAATCTCAGTGCTGTTCCAAAATGGGTGTAAATAACAGCACTGGGGGGAAGCTGTGCAGGTGGTGACGGGTGATATTTTGGGGCCTTTTGCAGCGTTTTCAAGGCTGAATGGTAACGGGGCCCCATTGCAGCTCAGGGTTGGGGACAACTTGCAGGCAAAGCTCTAGCTTTGAGCCTGGCACCTATTTAGCACCTGGTTAATCACCATTAAACTCCTTGGCACTCGCTGCATTTATGCTAATAGTGACCCAATTAAGCAACACTCATTACCTTGCACTGTCACTCAGCTAAATCATTTTCCAGAGAGACAGCCCGGGAAAATCGCTGTCCCTTTCGCTGGGGCTCCACTGGAGAACAAACTCTCTTCCCTGGGGATATTGGCTGCACAGCCTCTGTCCCATTGCAGCTCCTGGATCAGAGCTGTCGGTGCACCCATGGCAGCAGAGCTACACCAGGCCCGAATCACCCCCAAATTATTACATATGTTATCCCCAAATCAATAATTCAGCTAAAAACCCTCCTCTGGAGCAGTCCCTGTGGAAGCATTTGCAAACTTTCCTGATTCTGGCACATCCAGAGGGATTTCTGCCCGACAGCCAGGGCTGTGTGAGCATCCCATGGTGCTGTTAAACAGGAGCAAAGAGCAGATTTCTATTTTTTTACTCTTATGTATCAGAAGTGGCAATGCTACTTCTACTCTTTTTTTTTTTTTTCCCAAAATCTTCCTGCAAAACAATTTCCTGTGCTTTTCCCCCAAGTTTCACGTGCTGCTCCTTCAGTCTGTGCCTGGAGGCTGTCCCGGGCCGTGCACCTGCCAGGCACACACACACCCGTGCTGCTGGGCACGCTCTGCTGCTCGCTGCCCTGCACGCTGCTGGGCATGCTGCCGTCCCTGTGCTCCCTCCCCATGTGCTCCCGTGCACGCTCCCAGCTTCTGTGCACCCTCCCTTGCATTCCCAGTTCCCATCCAAGCTCCCCAGGCACGCTCCATGCACATTCCCATGCACACTACATGCATGTTCCATGCACGTTGCTATGCAAATTCCCATGCACATTCCCATGTATACTCCGTGCACATTCCCGTGCTCATTCCCACATTCCCGTGCACACTCCATGTACGCTCCATACGTGCTTAATGCACATTCCCATGCGTGCTCCATGCATGCTCCCATGCACATTCCCATGTGCATTCCTTGCATACTCCATGCACATTCCTATGCATGTTCCCATGCACGTTCTTGTGTACACTCCATGCACACTCCCATGCATGTTCCATGCACGTTCTCCTGTACACTCCATGAAAGCTCCTTGCAAGCTTCGTGCACGTTCCCATGCACATTCCATGCACGCTCCCGTTCACATTCCCATGCACTCTCCATGCACATTTCCATGCCCTCTCCTGTGCATGCTGCATGCACACCTGCTGCACACTCCCGTGCCCACTCCCGTGCCCCTTCCCAAGCACTCTCCCCACGTGCCCCACGCCGAGCTGGCTCTTCCCTCCTTCACCCCCAGTGCAGTCAGAACCCTCTTCCCTCCCCATCTGCAGGAGCTTTGCTCCCCGTGTCCCAGCTGTACCAAGTTTCATGCAATGTGTGAGGAGCTGTTCATGCTGTGTGCATGAAGCATGGGCAGGGATGGCTGGGCAGAAATCCCTGCTCGCCCTCGCGTGCCGTGGAGGAATTTTGCAGCCCTGGAATATTCTGGTGCATCCTTGCAGGGTGTTTAATAATATTTAATAACTCTGCCTGCGGCTCATCAGAGGCAGCAGGGCTAAAAAAGTTACAGGGAGCACTTGGGGAATGGTGATAACCCCTTTGAGAGGCAAATAATTGGCGACCGAGGAGAAATATGGAAAATGAAAAGAAAAAAATCATGTGTGTGTATATAGATATATATTAACGAAACATTAACTCTCAACACGAGTTGACTTCCATGGGAGATGGGGGGACATGTGGCTGGAAATCCAACCATAAGTAAAGGGAAAAGAAAATAAAAATGTTTTATCTCCGATCTCTTTCTGTGATAATGATCTTAACTGATTGGAGATGGCAGTGGAGCTAAAGGAGGAGACGTGCGTGGTTTTTAAATGAAAGTCGCCTCCGTTGTGTGAAGCCCTCAGCGAAGGCTTTCTCCTGTCCCTGGGGCAGAAGGCTGGGTTGGAAATGCTGCTTTTGTGCACCAAAAGGGACTCGAGGAGGAGGAATGGTCCCAAAGGGCTGGAGCAGGGGTTTGGGGGATTCGATTCCCAGCACTTGGGATGCGCCCAGCCCGTTTGGTTGGGCTGATGGGATCAGAAGGGAAAAGCAGGGTGGTTTTCTACCAGCATTTCACCCATATTTGGTAAAATGTTGCAAATACGAAGCAGGGTCCTGCTTCGGCCCCCTGAAATTGGAGTGTGAAGGGGAAAACCTGGGCCGAGCTGCTCCAGGTGGGCTTGGCCTGCAGAGCACCCACATCCCGCAGCACAGAGTGCAAGAACAAACGTCACCACTGGGTTGCAAATGTATAAATTTATATCTTCAATGCATGTTTGGAAAGAACCACGCTTTCAAGGCAGTGTTTCTGAGAGTTTATTTTATTTTTTTTTCGATTCTGAGTGGCTCCTTTTGGGCTGAGCAGAAGTTAAAATGCGAGGAGAGGGGAAATCCCACGGCAGGCACCCAGCAGCCAGTTCCTCCTTGCAACAAGCGGCTGCCAGAGCTGCTCTGGGGCCCATCAGTGCCCTGAGGGGCAGGGAGGAAGGATGCTTGATTGCTGCAAACCCCTTTGCAAGGCTCAGGGTCCCACAGATCCCATAGAGTGCTGAGATTGGAAAGGAATGTCTGGAATTGCAGCTGGTTGCCCAGGGTTGTGTCCAGCTGGTTTTTGAATAGCTTCAGGGATGGTGATTGACCATCTAACACCTTTCCACCTTACCACCCAGCCCCGGGGGGGCTGACAGTCTCCCTGAGCTACATCAGCTGGCGAGTGTCCCCATAGAATCACAGAATGGGTTGGAAGAGGCCTTAAAGACCCCCCCCAGTTCCAAACCTCTGCTATAGGCTAGGTGTCACCCACCAGCTCAGGCTGCCCAGGGCCCCATCCAGCCTGGCCATCTCCAGGGGTGGGGAATCCACAGCTTCTCTGGGCCTCATGGTGCCCGTCCTCTTGGCAGGGCTGGTCATCAGTGCCAACATTTCCCCCTCCAGGTGGATGGGATGGGAGGATGGAGGCCTTCTGCTCTGTTCTGTCCGGCCACGTACATCCCCACCATTCCATCACACAGCTCTTCACCCATCCAACCCTTCTCCGCCTGCTGAATTCAGCTCCCACCTCTCCATCCCTCCGTCTCACCACCCCTGGCCATGCCTCCATCCACCCACACCACACGATCCCACAGAGTGGTTGAGGTGGGAGGGGAACCTTGGGAATTCCAGCTGGTTGTCCGGGGTTGTGTCCAGTTGGCTTTCAAAGAGCTCCAAGGATGACGGTTCACCATCTTCCCACCCATCCATCTTCCCACCCATCCATCTTCCCACCCATCCATCTTCCCACCCATCCATCTTCCCACCCACCCATCCATTTTACCACCCATCCATTTAACCACCCATCCACGCGCCTCTCCACCCACCCAACCACCACCCCATTCCTGGGGGCTCCTGACCCACTGCAGAGCCCACCCCATGCCCCTCTCTGCCCCTGACAGTGCCCATGGCCCTGGCCGTCGTGCACGTGAGCCCCACTAATTCTTTGCAATTCACCCATTTTTGTGCTTTTCCCACTCTCCCTGCCCTGGCGAAGTGGGCTGCGTGCCATTCCCACTGGCTGGGGTCCCCAGCCCAGACCCTGAGGACATCCCCGGCCGTGAGCTGCAGACCAGGAGCTGGCCGGGTTCTGCGGCGCTGGGAGCTGGGAGCACCGCGTTCCTTGGCCGGGGGCCAGGCTGGAGCCGGGGCTGCTGCTGTTTCCATCGCTATTTCCGTGCTTTTTGTGCTTCCAAAGGCAATTGAAGGAATACAGGAGCGCTGCTGCCTCTTTGGTGGGAATCAGTGCATTTTTCATGCAAAGGTGCAAAAATCAGCGTTGCTCCGTGGTGTAGCACAGCACATCCGTGATGCACATCCCTCTGCCAGCAAAAAAACTACTTTTTTGGTGCTTTTCTCCAATGTAAGTGCCAAAAACACATCTCCTGAGCATCCTCCACCAGCACCAGGCAGCTGGCAAAAAAACTTCCCCATGGGTCAGCGCTGCATTTTGGGGCAAAACACAAAGTTTTCTTCACTTTCCCCTCTTCCTCTCTGTGCTGAGCGCTTGCCACCCCGCTGTCTGTTTTTCCTCGCCAAGGTTCAGTTCTAATTATGTTGATTTTCTCCAGCCCACCCCCTCCTGGAAAGCTTATTAGGGTGAATATTTTTATTTATTATCATTTCGCCCAACTCCTGCCAGCATTTCCAATTACTCTCGCCGCTTCCTTGTAATTGTCTTTCTGTAATGGCTCCGAAACAATTGCGCTAAATGAGGTGTCTCCGGCAAGATGAGGGTTTCACTTCATTAAAGGCTAATGTATTCTCAGCTCCAGCTCCGTGGGGCTGGCATGGAAGGAAAAAGAGAAAAAAAAAAAAGATTTAAACAGCTTCTTTGATTTTATCGGGAACAACTTTCCCTCCAGGAGAGGCTTTGGGGTTTTTTCGCTGGGATGGTTGAAGGGAAGCCTATGGGAGAAGTGCAGCATCTCGCTGGGGAAATGCTGATGGTGGGGGGGAGAGGAGAGTTTGGGGTCATGGAAGTGCTGAGTTTTATTCCCAGCTGCACCAAAAAGCAGAGATTTTTTGCACAAGTCTGGGCGTTTTGGGTGTGTTTGCTCCTTTCTGCGTGATGAGCGTTGTAGTTGTGTCTTCGTCAAGGCGTGTGGCTTTTCCCATTCTCCAAGCTCCCACCTTTTATTTTTTTTTACTTAATTTTATTTTCATTTCTTTTCTCTAAACTCACAAAATTTGGCTTTTCCCCCTTTTTCTCCTTTTCTCCTTTTTTCTCCATCTGATGGGAGATGCACGCATCAGCTTCGGCTGCACGGAGCAGCACCAGAGGATTTTCCTATGCTGTGGCCGAGCCCTCCTTGCCCAAAATTAGAATAATTAATGCTGCCAAATACACTTTTCACTTAGCAGTGTTACGTTTGCCCAGCAGCCGAGGCTAGCTGCAAGGCTTTTTGCTTTCTCATCAAAATTTCAGGGCTCGCTGGGTGTTATTTTTGAGCCACAATCAGATATCATTCTTATTTATAAAAATGAAATATTAATAATATTTTTTATTATTATTTCTTCTCCTGCTCCCCCATCTTTTTTCTTGTTAGTCCGGGCTTGCAGTGAAGACTTCACCACTTGTTCAGCTGGAAAGCAAAGAAGCAGGGCTTACGATTTGGGGGCTTTCTCTCCATTTTTAAGGGTTTTCCCCATTATTTATTTGGGCCCCGATTCAGCAAATGGCTCAGGGCTGAAGTGCTCCATCAGAGACACCAAAATGGGGCTTCAGGGCTGACACTGAGCCAAAAACCGATGGGAAAGGCTTCCAGGTTGGGTAGAATGCTGTCAAACCACCTCCAAAGGAGTCAACACGTGTTGAACATGGGTGGAGCCCACTCTGGAAGCTCAGTTTTGCTTTGGGGAGCATCACAGCTGCAAACGTTGCTGGGTGTGGAAGCATCCTACAAGGGGATCCCCGAAATGGGGAGGGGGAATGCTGTAATCTGGGAGCGAAGGGAATTGTTGAGGGTATTGCAGTCATTGAAAAAACGGGATTATTGCCATCGCGATGGAGCGGAAAAAGCAAAAAACTCCACCAAAACACGGTGCCCAGGGAGGAATCAGGGAGAAGCATGGAAGTTTGATAAAGGAGCTGAAAAACAACTTGTGTTTGCCAAGCCGTCAAGTGTTTCTTGTTGGGAAGACGCTTTGTATTTCTGTGTGATAACGGGAATGCGGAGAACAAATCCGCGTGTGCCGTCCCCAGCCCGGGGCTGCTCGCCCTCGTTATTTCCAGGAGATGAAAGGAGGGAAAATGCTTCTAAAAACAGATGAGTTTATTTAAAATAAAAATCCTAAGTGACCATCAAGCCTTAGTTTCCATTGTGGTGTGTGCTGTGGGATTTTT
Source organism: Penelope pileata (assembly GCA_013396635.1). Classification (NCBI taxonomy): domain Eukaryota; kingdom Metazoa; phylum Chordata; class Aves; order Galliformes; family Cracidae; genus Penelope; species Penelope pileata. The sequence goes on from WBMW01003077.1 coordinate 78,742, forward strand.
CCTGAAAAAATGTGGTTTTTTAGGATGCGATCTTTGGGAATCACCCCCAGCCTGTCTGCAGCTGTAAGTGGGTGAAGAACATTGAAAACCTGTCAGAAAGTGCAAAAAAATGGGGTTTGCAGGGGGTGGGTGCCAGTGGAACACCATCAGTCTGCAGTCCTGGCTTTGGGAAACCTCAGAAAAATGGGAATGGCAATAACCTAGAAAGCAGCGAGCACCTTTGGTCGCTTGTGCGTTGCTTTGCTCCTCCGTGCAGAGGGAAGGCTGGCGGGTGGCTTGTGGCAGGGCAGCTCTGGGAACACCTCCTGATGGCTTCTTCTTTCTGAAAAGAGGGAAAAAAAGGGATCTGGGCGTTCATTTGGGTGTTATCTCAGATGGGTGCCAGGAGGAGGAATACTTCGGTGTGGAGCAGAGGCAAAGCTGAGAGCGCAGGGACCGCATGGCTGGAAGAGCTGAAGCTCCTGGTTATTGAAAACCCAACGGTGGCACCAAGAGCTGCAACCCCAACCGGTGGGATGTTGGGAGGGAAGCCAGTGTCACCTCGCATCCAGGGATGCTCAGCTGCACCCAAACCATGTGGCCCCAGGGGCAGATGGAGGATAAAACCCCCCAACCACAGAACTTCAGGATTTGTTGTGAGCTTGGGAACTGTTTTCTTCTTGAGGCCACTGAAGGTGGGCACTCTGGGGACAGATTACCCCAGGTTTGGTTGATGTGGGGTTGCTGGAAGCCTTCGAACAAGACTGGATGTCCCTTGAAAAGTGAAAAGAGGGAAAAAAAGGGATCAGTGTCTGACAGCCGCGCTCTGCGTTGATGCAGAAATCATAAGCAGCCCCCCTGGCTCGTGGTTTGCAAGAAATCTGGAGAAAGCAGCCAAATTTGTATCAGCTTGGTTTGATCCTGGTCCTTCCTTGCTCTGACCCCAGCGAGCATTCTGGGTTTGATGCTGATACTGATGAGCTTCTGGGGTTTAATACTGACATTAAGGAGCTTCTGGGATTTGATACAGGTAGGAGCATCCTGGCTTTGGCTGTAGAGCTGCGCTGGTGCCTTTCCCTGCCCATCACCCTTTTCCCAGCAGTTTTCCGACGCCGTCCTGGCAGATCCAAGCCCAGCTGCTTTGGGCTCATGTTGCAAAAAATGAGGATGGGCAGTGCAGCTGCACAGCAGAGCTGCAGCGTTTGCAATAGCTCGGGCCAGGCCCATGGAACCATGCATTTGCTGCACGATGCAGAGCTGTGCCCCCTGCTCTCCCCAGGACATGCAGCCCTCCCGTCTCTGCCTGCACCGCTGCCCTCCCTGCACCCTGAGCCTGCAGCCCTTCCCCAGGGGCTCATCTCTGCAAACCTTTGCAAATCTCTTCACGATGCTCGGGGAACGATTTTAATGTTGCTCTTATGATGCAAGCCCAGGCGCTGCCTCTGAGCTGAAATTCCTGGGCTGGGGCTCCCACCTGGGCTTGTTCTGCAGCCACTGCTCCCCTGGCCAGAGGTGCAGGCTTGAAAGCCGACGTCGGAGTGATTCCGCTGGGATGTGCCTGCACAGGTCCCTGGCACAGAGAGGAACCCAAAATCTGAGTTTCTGAGGCTGAAGCAGGACAAACTTTGCCTTTTTTTGGATCACATCCTGAAAAAAGAAGAATAAAAGCAGCGGGGAGGTGTTGCAGAGAGGCTGGGGGACCCCCCCCGCTCTCTCCCTGAGCTCATTTCTCCCCTGCACCCAGTGGGGAGAGGGGGATTTCTGCAGCCTTCACGTCGTTTGGCAGTGAGATGTGAAAAGTCAAACCAAAATAACCCAGACAGGGCGAGGGCTCTGCTTCCTGGGCTTCCTGCCCCGGGAGCATCACTGCCAACTCTTGTGCATGCACAGGAGCAGCAAAACATTTGGGTTTTTTGCATGCAAAGACGCAGGGAGGTGCGTCCCCAGCGAGAGGCACGTGCAGCTCAGCCCCCCGTGTGCACAGCCCCTGATTTACACACAAGCACACTCCATAACTTTCTTTTCTTCCCATTATCTCTAACCCATCTACTCCAGGAAGTTTAATTTGTTCTCGCTGGTAATCACCATTAAATAGAAATTGTCTTTTTCTGTGTAAACACGTCATTAGCAGAGCTGCTTTCTGCAGGGTCCAGATTCCATTTTTATTAAAATGAAACACTTTTCGGCTCCTCACTGTGTCCGGAGATGAACGGGATAATTTGAACCCGTCGGGTTGGCCGCAGATAATTGCGCCGGCGTTTGATTGGGGCGATTAGGGAAATCTCCTCTTTTCATGCAAGAGAATTTGCATTTTTTCCCCTACCTCTCGGCAGCGAAGTCGTGCTTTTGTACACAGCCAGATTTAATGAGCATGATAAATCCTAATGAATATATTTTCCATGTGCATTTTATTGGCTTGTTTGCGTCGCCCAGGGTCTACCCAAGAGGTCCAGTTGGAATGGGTGGGACCATGGAGCATCCGTTTCGGGGCTGTTCTTTTGGAGCACGGAAAGCTTTTGCCTCCTCAATGCAGGATCCCCCTGGGATGAGGCACTGAGATATTTTTTGGAGGAAAAAAGTGTGGTTTTGGGGTCACGTTGGAGGCTTGGAAGGGCTCTCCAGGTTGTGACCTGGCGTCAGCATCGTCCTTTTGCAAGAAGGAGGGAAAGTCAAACAGCTCCAAGCATTTTGCATTGTGGCCCTAGCATCCTTTGCTCCCTTTGTGGGCCTTTTTTGGGTCAAATTCTCCCCAAATTTGCTCTCTGGAGCTCTTCCCTGTGCCAGAGCAGCCTCTTGGCTTGCGTTGTGCCACCTCCGTCTCATCGGGTACCGCTCTGAAAGGAGCCTTTTCCCTAGAACGTCCCATAACAAGAGTGATGCTCACAGCTGTACACTTCCAACACGCATACACCTCTGTGATATGCTCACAGGTAATCATAAGGTGTATAAATTTATATATAATGTGTGCTATTATACATTGTAATGGGGGCTTGCTGCAGAGTATGGAGCTCGTGTGTGTAAGTGCGTAAATATAATAATGCACACATACAAATACGTCTAAAATAATGCATGAATATAACAACACACACTCATATGTACACCCATACAGCAATAATCGTAGAACTACAGAATGGTTGGGTTGGAAGGGTCCTTAAAGATCACAGAACCATAGAATGGTTGGGTTGGAAAAGTCCTTAAAGTTCACAGAGCCATGGAATGGCTTGAGATTGGAAGGGTCCTTAAAGATCACAGAACCATAGAATGGTTGGGTTGGAAGGGTGCTTGAAGATCACAGAACCATGGAATGGCCATGGGGATATGGCAGCCAAAGTGTCCCCTGGGTGAGCCAATTCCCATGGCTGCTTCTGCACCTGGTCCCACAAACAGCAAACTGCCCCAAAACAGAGCTTTTTTCCCTTAAAATGCAATGAGATTGTGGCTTTTTTCTTTGCTCTAGACAAGTAATGCAAAAAGTATACGTATATTTTTAAAATAGTGTAAATAGTTGTGGGAACGGCCAGGTGCTGTGTTGTGTCTGTCACCTGGAAGCAAAACTAAAAAAAAAAAAAATGCAAGCAGACGTTGCACCGCAAAGTAAAAATGATTAAAAAGTAAAAATGGAAAGAAAAAAGCAAACGGGCATCGCGCTGCAAAGTGGCAAAAAGTGCAAATGTGGGTTGCACTGGGGGTTTGCAAAACTGCTTTGCAGCGTTTCGGGATGCTGCCAGCTGCAAATGCTGCATGCACGTTGCATGGTGCTGCCCGATGAGCAGGCACCGTGCACTGCCCTGAAGGCTGCAGCTGCCCTGCACTGCAAACCCTGCATGCTTGCAGCGTTCCTCAAGTGCCAGAACAGAGTCAATTAGTGAATTAGTTCCAGTAACTCCGTGTTTTTCTGGAAGGAGGAATGAATTCCCTGCTCCCTTTGGAAACTCGGGTTTAATGATGGGAATCTCTCTTTGCACAGAGGATTAGCCGTGCTGCCTTTTAATTCATAATCCTTTTATTACTGTTTAGCTTTTGCTGTGTGACCTGCTGCTCCTTTGGCTGCTGGCACCAAATTTGTCACCTTATGATGGAGCCTGATTGTGAAAAATGTTTGTTTCCCTTTGCTGACACCACCCCCAAAGTTCCCTCTGTGCCTCGATAAAGCTGCTCGAAGCATCGTGGGTTGGGCAGAACTCTGAGCATCACCACGGCCGAAGCCTCGTTGCTATAATTTAGCAATTATTAAGAGATTATTAAGTGGAGTATTTTCAGCAAAAAAAAAAAAAAAAAAAAAC
>WBMW01003078.1:0-10305 GCA_013396635.1 Penelope pileata
TCTCTCCAGTCAAGCTTATCTTTCAATAAGAAAGGTGTTCAGCCTGGAGAAGAGAAGGCTGCGGGGGGACATTATAGCCATCTTCCAGCACCTGAAAGGGGCTTACAGGTAAGCTGGAGAGGGACTTTTTACAAGGACAGGTAACGACAGGACAAGGAGTAATGGCTATAAACTGGAAGAGGGTAAATTTAGATGTAAGGAAGAAATTCTTCACTGTGAGAGTGATGAGACACTGGAACAGGNGAGAGTGATGAGACACTGGAAGAGGTTGCCCAGAGAAGTTGTGGATGCCCCCTCCCTGGAAGTCTTTGTGGCCAGGCTGGACGGGGCTTTGAGCAACCTGGTCTAGTGGGAGGTGTCCTTGCCCATAGCAGGGGGGTTGGATCAAGATGATCTCTAAGGTCCCTTCCAACCAAATCATTCTATGCCTCTATGAAAAGAATAACTGTCTTTTTCCCCCTCGTTTTCACTTTTGTATACAGAAAAAGCCAGTATTTTCTTTTTCTTTTTCTTTTTTTTTTTTAATAAATAAATGGGTGGTGACCAATGAAAAATGAGATAAGATGAAAGAAAGACTCTTAGATTCTTCTACAGGAATTAAATGCCTTTTTCAAAGCACAAAACCAGAAGTATTACTTTGTGTTACTTCCTTGTTTAAGAGAAAAGGTATAAACCATACAGGCTTTGAAATGCTTTTTTCCTTGTATTACAACAGGTTAAGGGAGAAAAGACTGAGACATTGGTACTCTTCCATGCTTTATAGAAAAAACGCACTACAATTCTGTAGCACTGGGTGGGTTATACTGCCCAAGGGATTCTGAATATTTAGTTGGTTGTATGTGGAACTAGAAGACATTCACAGAATTACGAAGATTCTAGATAAGGTAGTAATGTTGTTAGTGATGGCCTAGAATTTAAGATATGCAATGTTCATAGGGACAGATAAAGTCTTTTATGAGACCAGCTAGTACACTTTCCTTTTGTGTTCGTCTCTCATATACAATTTAATAAAGGATAGCTAGCTATTACAAACCACGTGTCTCTGGACTTGAGCCTTTTCCCAGGAAGTTTTTCCATCACCATCCTATGTCATTGGATTCAACATATGTCATCAGCTCTTTCTATCACAGCAATGTTTTTCAGGGAAAGAGGAATGACAACTTGCATTGATTTCAGTGACAACCAAGTACGCTTATCACCTCTGCAAAGCAGTTCTGATTCAGACTGACTGCTGGGGAGTACAGACCTGATCTCAGTTTGAGAATTATAACATTCCTCTCTATTGGAAAGCTTCTATCTTAGAGTATGTTTTTCTGTTTTTTTTCTTTTTGTTTTGTTTTTTAATCTCACTTGTGGTTGCCTCTTGATTTCTCAAACAGAGAATGACAATAGCTGATCCAGTGTAAACTTGATCTGAAATTAATTGTAATGCTAGATTTATAAAAATAATCACATCATTTTTCTTCAGCGTAGGAGTTTTGCTTTCTGAGTGCTTGGGTGTTGAGGGCCATATGCTATGCAAAGCTGGGGTATATACAAATAACTGGGGTCACAAAATTTTTTTTTGCTTTGTAATCTACACTGTAAAATGTGTCCCAAATAATCTCTTAGTATTCTATATAAAAAGATGTAGAGAGATAGTTTTTTTTTTTTTTTTTTTTTTNNNNTTTTTTTAAAAAAACAACCCTTTTTTTCTTGTTCTAGCCACTTTTTGTTGGTTGTATACTGAAGCCTGAAAATGTATGCTTTGAACAATAAATCTGTAATCTGGTACCAATCTCTCTTCCTTCAAAGTTAGCAGATGTGAGATGTTAAGTAGCCTCAGCCATCAATGATGAGGGAGGAGCTTTAAGTCTGTTCCTAAGGGATCTCTCTGTAGTACAAAGATGTTTAAGAAGGGGAGAGAATCCTCTTAGAAAAAGCCAGTATCTCTTTCTCATAATTAAAACGTAAATTTTAGCGTGCAAATTGTTAAGGTGGAGATGGGCACCAAGTCACTGAACTTAACTTTTACTTTATCTGATTTATCCAGCTCCATGGAAACCTTGTTACACTATTTTTGGAGTCTCTTATTTTCTCATAGGCAATGTTTCCATTCGTAACAATACAACTCAAATCAGAACTGATATAGGTATCATGACATATGTTCCCTTTTATCTGTTAATAAACCAGGTTCTCTTGGGAGAAAATGTCCTCTCAGTGAACAAAGTTCTTGTGAAAAAAGGTCAATGTAATATTTTAGATAAAGAAGTGTAGGAGTATGTTTGTAGAAGAGAAAGGGGATGGGAAAAGTAAGGGAGATAACATTTGGTTCATAGTAGTGTTGTGGTTTCTGAGCAACATGTCTGACTGGTATCTATGTTCAAAATCAACCATGTATTTTCAGAACATCTGCAAAGAAGTAGCATGGTTGATTTATTTTATGAAGCCACTGTGGTTGCTCTCGCTTGTCATCAGGATTCATATGGACATGTGATACATGTTCTGAATGAAAAGTGTTTTCTGTTGGGCCTTGAAGGAAAACAAAAAAATCTCTGTGTTTGATTTGCACCCTTGGAAGGTCTAAGCTCTGTGAGGTGTCATTTTAAAATATTTCCTATGTTTTATTTTACTTAGTCTCAATACGTCAGGCTCAGCTAAACGAAGAACTAAATTAAAACTGTCATTTCAGCTCATAAATAACAGATGTCTCACCCACTTAATTATTTATAGTCTTGAATCTTTCAAAAATGAAAATGGCTATACACATTTTTAATGTAGTTCTTGGTAATTTGCTGCATGAATGATAAGATTGCAGATAATCCCAGCACACAAACATGAAAAATAAAACTTTGACTGACTCGCTTATCTTATGCAACTGCTTCTTCAATCCCCTGTGACTTTTTTTAAATTAAAATTTAAGTGAAATCTAATCACAACAAAATGATGTTCATACACTTGCATTAATAATTTATCTGCTAGAGATCACAGTGCAGGTAGTATGGACATTAGAGATTCATTTGCTGCCTGAAAATCAATGCTTTCTGTTTTTAGTAAGATTCATCTTTTCATCTGTGTGAACTGTGTTCTGATGGATCACAAGTCTGAAGTATTAATGTTGAAAGAAATTGAGACTGTGCCAACATTAGAAAAAAAGAAATCCACCAAAAAAACCTCAGCCTACTATCCCAAACCACTCTTTTGTGTTCTTTAGCCAGTGATAAAATTACATCACTTGGCTTAATGACTTATTTTCTTTTTATGAAGATGGCTAAAACTTACCGTGTTAACAAAGATTCACTGGCACAGCACATAAACCAAGAATGGATTTTGTGAACTGAAAGAGGATTCAGGGGTATGAATGTTGCAATTCATTCCAAAGAAAGCAACTCCTACCCCTCAGAAAATGCACCTATTCCTCTCACTTTCTAAGCAGCATAAATTTAAATTTCTTTATGAGGAATTGAAGGGAATCACTGTTTGCCCTCACATAAGGAAAAAGTAGTTGGATCACCTGAAATCTCTACTGTGACCTAAGAATATTTTGTTTTAGAGCTGAAGAGATTAGGCATCATTTCTTGGGTGAAAGGAGGACTTTTTTTGGCTGTGGCTAAGCTGAGGGTGGCAAACACCAAAATGTGGCTATGAAGGTGTTGTACATATGGTTGAAAGAATTTGCAGAGCAATTATGGAAAAAAGCAAGTTGGAGTTAACATCTTGGCAAGCAGCAGGCTGCTAAGAGTCTTAGAATAGTGGAATTGTTTTGGTCTTTGGTTCGTAATGTGTTCAGGAACACAAGATCTTTTACATTCTTTTAGTAAATGAGAAATCTCCAACTGATCACATATTTCTAGTTAAAACAATTTTTGAGACCCAAATCTTTCAAAAAATGCTTATAGATCAAAAGGGTTGCATTCAGAAGATTTAGGTAGTTAAGGCAAAATGTCCTTAATCAAATAAAAAGAAGGAAATCTGTCTGGCTTTACCAAATATATTTTAAAAAAGGGATGATTTTGCTACTTTTAATCAGGTAGCATTTATGAGCTAGGCATTTGTTAACAACCTTTGCAGGCATAAATCAACATAGATACTCAGAATTAATGGAGTTGCTCTAAATTGTACCTGCTAAAGTTCAAGTCCAGAGTTTTCAATCAGGAAGTCCTCCTTTGAGGAGGCAGTTGCCCTATCAGCTAACATGCAGAGACTGTGCCTGTGCTTGGCCTTGAAGTGCTCAGACAAAAAACAAAAGTTGTACATGCAGCGTATTAAAAGAAAGTGTAATTATTTACAAACTGTTGGATTACTCATAACAGATTTAAATACCATAGTGGACTTACTAGTAATCACGTATTGTTCAGGTTAAATATTTCCATATTTGCTGGAAAAAAAATTGTGTTTGAAATTTCTCATCGTGCTCTGTCCAGGAGAGTGTCTTGAGAAGCTCTGCTCCTGAGAGGAACGCCAGCTGACACTAATCGGGGTTTGTGGAAAGATAAGAAATCCAGGATAGAGCCAAGTCATGTAGATTGAGTGGACTTGAGCTCCGATGTTGCTGTTGGTAGGGAGATGGGGATGGACTGTTTGGAGAGAGAGAGGAGAGGACAGGAAAACAAAATCGCTGTAGCCTGAGAGAGAATGAAGTGTGAGCTGTTCCTGACACATTCAGAAAGCAGCTGAACATACAGAGCAGCCAAACTGTGGCCTCCTTGAGTGTTAGAAGCTGCTAGCTCTGTGACAGGGAGGAAAAGCAAAAGAAACAGGCTACTGTGTGGTTACAAAAAACACAACTTGAGTGCTGTGAGGAAGGGACACGAGAAAGATTTCAAGTCAAGGAACTAGGGAGAGTTGATGGGTCTGGCTTGTTGATGCAAAAGGTAGCATATATTACTGGAATACCCACATTGACTGATTAAGATTTCCTTAGTGCTTAATCATCTGAACTAATGGTGGTGAACAAATGTATAAAAGCACTTTTACATTAGCCAGGTGACATAGCCAGGAAAATCAGTCTTTTGCAAGAACCACTTATCCAAGCTTGGCTTCCAGCTCAGTGTGCATTGTAAATATTATGTCAACGTGATACTGCGTTACAAAGGAAAAAGAATATACAGGCATTCGTTTTCTCAGCTTCAGGGAAATCTCACTGGCTAGGTAATTGAAGAATGACAAATCAAGATTAAAACCAGATTTCAATTCTAAGTTTGCACTGTGTAAGTTTTGACAAAAGTAAGTAAAATAATGATTCTAAAAAATTGATTTGAGCAGTGCCAATGTCCCTTTAACAACGTTTTGCACCAGTGCAGAATTACATATTGCAGCTTTTTACGAGACACTGTCCTTTGCAAACTTTCTGGAAAATATTTTCCATCATTTTGACATTTCATTTAAAATGAAATATAGAAGATATTAGAAATTCATGTTCATGACAGGTATTATTTGTTTGACTTTGAAATATACAGAGAACACACATTAATGCACAGTGACTGAAGTGTTAGAGTGGTGTGTGTCTGCATATTCATGGGGTGCTTCTTTCCTTCATGAGAAACAGTTGCAGAACCAAAAGAGTGACCTTTTATAGTACTAAAAGTCTGTGTGTGCGACAATGAATAATTTAAAAAGAGACCAGCTGAAATGACCTTATATATATATATAAATACACACATACAGGTACTATGTTTGTGCATGTGCGTTACCAAGAAAGGTAGAGCATTACTTTTTTCTTGCAGAGGTGCACAGTACAACAGTGTTTTCTAAGTTGTTTCTGTTTACACATTCAGCACACAGATTTTTAACCAAACTGTTATATTCATACAAGTGTATCTGTATTTTAGATATAAACCCAGGATACATATTTAGTAACTTGTACAAATGTGCCTACTGTGAATGCTGCTCAAAACACAGAGAGCCGGGAGCAAAACACTGTTGTACTTGTTCTGCAAATTGAATGAAGAGATGTCTCTTTTCAAATAATTTTTTTGGAATTCCAGTTGGTGAATATGAAGGTATATGTCTCAGGGATGGAAAAGAAGTTATTATGAGTTTATCCTGAACTTAAGTTCCTGTTGAGTTTAATTATTTGAGAAAATTTGTTTGGGAGTCCTTTTAACTTGAAGGAAATAATATTTATTTTATAGGAGAGAGGAAAAAAGATAGATAAACTATATATAGGGGCAGTGAGTGGAATTTCTTTTTAAAATGCACATTCATGATCTGAGCAGTGACCGAGTTGTACAGCTTTTGAAGCTTTTATGAGCACAACAGAGTTTTGATTAATATCCCATTTGTTGACCAAATGACAATAAAATCCATTTGAATTTGAATTGAAAGTTATCTGCCTTTATTTTTTAACGGCTGTAGAAAGAACTGCTCTTCACATATTTTGATGATCCAGCTAACTATTTTATAAACCCAGTGCACACTGCAGGTGCAGAAAGGCATTTTCATCTTTACTTTTTTCCATATTAAATGTTTCCTGAAGAATATATTGTTAGTGAGGAATTAGTGAGGAGTGCTATTTTGATGCATACAACATCTGAGATGGGTGTTGTTCACAATTCAAAGTGTATTGAACCTCGGGCTTAGTGGACTTCTATATTTAATGCAGTCACAAACTTTAGGATAAAATTATAAAGCTTTTGTATTTCTGACCCTGAACTTGCCCCTGTGGGTGTTGAAGTGTCTGACTTAGCATTTGTAATCATTGTATAACCCTGAGATACTGAGGTGCAATTTTGTTTATACAGCTGGAAGAATCACCAGCTTTCTTCCTTTGATGACATGGCATTAGTATTTCCTCCAAAAAGCCCTGAAACTCTCATTTATCGACACTGAAACTTTGTTAGTTCCCAGAAAAGGCATTGTTGCTTGTAGTCAGAATGGACTCAACGTGAACACCCTTCTAACATTTTTGTTCCTAAGAATTCTATTTAACTGTAGTGACTGCCGTATTTTTAATGAAGTCCAGGTTTCATTCTATTTTGTTCACTTTTGTGCACTCTGTTTGCCTGTGCCGTCACTGCAAGTGTACGTGAACATCAGAAAATGGCTTGTTACCATTTTACTATTGACTGCTTATACGTAACAAGTGAATTTACATGTGCAATTGCAGAAGTTTCACAATAACCAAGTTTTTGGGATGTAGATAGCTTTTGTTGGTGATGTGCATTACAGCAAACTGTACATCTAGAATAGAATAGTTCAGTTTGGAAGGAACATACAAAGATCATTGAATCCAACTGTTTAACTACTTCAGGGCTAATTAAAAGTTAAAGCATATTATTAAGGGCATTATCCAAATGCCTCTTGATTATTGTCAGTCATGGGACATCAACCACCTTGCTATTCCTGTGTTTGACCACACCACAGTAAATAATTTTTTCCTAATGTCCTATCTGAATCTCCCATTGTGAAGTTCTGTGTTGTTTTCATGCATCCTGTCATTGCTTACAAGGGAGAAGAGTCCAGCACCTCTCTCTACTTCCTCTCCTCAGAAAGTTAGGGAGAACAATGAGGTCACCTCTGAGCTTCCTTTTCTCCATACTATTTAAAGATTAAAAAACAAAACAAAACCCAAAAACACTTATCAGTGAAAACGACATTTCGTAATTATTTGCAACTACCATCCATGGACCAAACCAACTGGTAAGGGCAATAATCCATTCTCAGCCTGAAGTCTGTAAAACTTGTATGAATGTACTTCAAATAAAATAAATTTCCAACTTTCTTTCTGTACTTTCCCCATAACTTTAAGTTCCACTTATAATTGTCACAGCCCTTACACTTTCGAATGTCAATGCTGGATGGTTTTCTTATGCAAATTGGTCTATTATCAGGAGCAACTGATTATGTACTCCCTCCACATACATCAACATGTGGATTATATGAAATTTCATGAAGAGTTACAGCCACTGCCAATCACTGTATAGCTGAAGGTCATATTTTACATTCCTCTACTGATGTCATCGGTTTTCCTGTACTAATCTATAAACCGTGTAAGGAAACCATGGATACACATTCTTAGCAAAATATATGCTGTCAGCTAGTGCTTTAGCATGCAAAAACTGAGCTCTGTTCTTGTTTAGCATGCTATTTCTATAATGTTTATTGATAGAGGAGAAAGGAAAAGCTCAGAAGAGCCCCAGGGTAAGGAACAAAGAGTGATGTTCAGCTATTATGTCTGTTTTGTGCAAGGTTTGCATGTGGGTACTATGGAGGGCCTATCTGTGATCATTGCAATTCCTTAAATGTTAGTCACATTTATTGTTGATTATGCTTCCACTCTGCTAGCTTCTGGATGGTGTCAGCACTGCAGATGATGCTTTGGGGCTTTAGTGCCACGCTTATACCCTGAAAGTCACAGCAGCACAGCCCACTGGCTCTAAATAGATTGGTTCAAATGTCCTTAATCAATGCTGTATCTTTTCACTTTTACTCTATTCACATTTAGTATATCTGATTAATTGCTACACAGTGATTGCTTTGTGCTAGTCTCCTGTATGAAGCATTCATATATCTGGCAGATCTAGGCAGTTAACAAACACTTTAATAAGCTTGATCGATAGAAGAGTATCTTTGTCAAAAATCAGACACCAGCTATGGAAATAGCTGTGCAGTGTAGTAAGCCAGAAAAAACTCACAAAATGTTTGCCCAGTTAAGCTCCTAGTAAACATCCATTGGAAAATCCCCCCCAAAAATTACAGAATAGTTTTAAAAAAATTGGAAAGATATTAATTGTGTAAATTTTGTTCTCTGTGCTTGGAATATCAAGGCCAGAGATTTCGAGGAGACAGTTAAGCTATATCATATATATGCTGTGTTATTTGCAGAAAGCTTATCTTATGTTAATGTTGTTCAAATATGGAAACTTGGATTATGAAAGTAGGATACTAAGATTCTACTTAGATTGTATTTTTCCTTATTTGAAATACAAAGTGCTTCCCTGATTCGTTCCTGGTTATCAGCTGTGTAATAGAAATAACAGCAAGTTTTTGTGCTTAAGCAGTAAACTTCATTTCCAGATTCTGATATTCTACCACCAATTTTCAAAACATAAAATAAGTAGGAAATAAAAATGTAGATTGATTTTTACAGGTTCATTGCTGCTTTAGAATTAAGGTCTACCAAAGATTTGTTTTCCATTTTAGAGCATTGTAGGAGACCTGTAAGTGGAGATCTATCAAAATAGTGCCATGTGAGGAATATGCACCAAATGATTTAGTTGACAAAATAATGTAAAACTTTCATTATAGTTCTTTTCTTCCCCCATTTTTAGAGTCATGATGTGCACCTTTTTCTCATCCAAGAATGCTTCATTTCTGTCGTGGTGTGGATAACATCTGATCTGAGATACATGCAACCAGTGGCTTTTACTACATGATGTTTAAAATTTCAATTTCATCAAATTAATCTGTTTTATTTTGATTATTACCAATTATTACTATTTATACCAAAAAAGTCATTGCATAAGTTACTTCATAATCCAGGAAAATTGAGTGATATTTGAAGTTAACATAAATCTTACATTTTGGAAAATAGTAGATAGAAACTATGCAGTACTGTTGTGACAGTGAGGAACAAGGAGTGAATTAGGAAAGTTGGAATTTTAGATAAGTTAATCACTCAGTACGTATGTTTTGCTAGTGGGTCATTTGGAACATTACTTATTTATTGCCGTAATCATTTATTAATGTAATATTATTTATTTATGATGTATCCATGGATGTGCTATGCAACTTGTAAAATAAGACTGATATTTACCAAGAAGAATTTACATGCTTAGACAGGATAAAATCTCATGGAGATAAATGGCAATATATCCAATTGCGTCTTTAATTCCACAATTTTAATGATGGAAGACTGGAAATTATGTACTTTTTTTTCCCCCCTAAACATTATGGAATTCTACTAACTTGTTTTTGGGTTTCTGCTACATTGCTTTTTCTAGTTGGATCTATTCTGACATTTTTCCTAATGAAATAGTGGTCTGTCACTTTTAGAGTGTACATTTTGAGGAGCGTATTAAAGAAAAGCAGTGATTTTTGTATTTGCAGCTGTAAACGCCTTAAAAAATTGCTACACATTTGGGTGAAAAGTGAGATCAAATGATATTATATCTAACACTTTTAAATCTTATAACATTGAGCAAAAATTGAGGAGAAGTGTTGCTATTCCTTTCTGTTCAAAACAAGAACAATATTAAAGGCTGTAAAGTTTTTCCTTTTTTTGTGTGTGTACTACTACTTATTTTGGGCAAAGAAATTGAAAAATGGAAGGAAATACATGTCGTTTTTTTTTTTTTTTTGAATTCATAATAAATGCTTTTTCTT
>WBMW01003078.1:10799-197758 GCA_013396635.1 Penelope pileata
TTTTTTGATCAGTTTCTAAAATCCACAATGGTGCTTTTGCTGAAAAGTGGAGGGAAATAGTAGATCACCTCAGGACATTAGCTTTCCATTTAGTATACTAACATACAGGCTCTGGCATCAAGCTGTCTTGCTGTCTTCTTTTTGTCTTTTATGGAAATCTAACTTAGCTCTCCATGTTCTAGGCAAATCCTACAAACATGGGGCAGTGAGGCCAGTTTCTGTGTTTATAGATGCACTGAAAGAATGATTCATCTGATCTGCTCTAACTGTTTACTTTAGGGTGAAATGAATTACTCACTAGACTTCATTGAGTTTTAACTAGATTTCTATTGATTATGAAGGGAGCCTAGGGTGAATACGTCTATGGCCTGCCTGTAACTGAATATTAAAGCAACTTAGATAGTTTTGTTGAGTGACCTGTAAGTCACAAACTGTGAGTTTTATTGCATAGGAAATGCTATGTATTTTAACTCATATAAATCTCCCATTTCCTTCAGGTAAACAACTATGTAAGTCTCCAGTGATATATTGTATGCATTGAAAAATTGTTAATTTGGGAGTGGCTACCTGATGATTTCTTAATTGAATCAAATCTTACTGAACAGTCCATCCATCTGATTGCCTGCTTACCAGTGTCCTCTTGCCCTGAAGTCCTCCTCCATAATGTCTCTGAAATAGAAGTTTTCGTGGTATGGTCACACTTGTGTGTTGATGATACAGCTGGAAAGCCTGTGTATGTTCAGTCATGGAGCGAGAAAGTTTTTGGTCATATTCTGACAATGTGAGCTACCACATTTGGTTGTATAATATGATCAATTAACATGGCACCTTCACTTTATTCAGGACAATTCATTAAAGCATGTGAGTAGGCCAATCTGGGAAATGGTAGATATCATTTTGATTTTAGAAGAGCCTGGAGGATGAAGGCTGCTGAAAAGCCATCAGACTGTCCCTTAGTATATATGTATTCATGATATGGTAGTTGTTTGCCCTGGTTATCATGTCACTATGCACAAGGGTCTTTTTTATTTTATTTTATTAAAATTACATGATAAAACAAATTAAAGTCAACAGAATCTGCCCTTCTTTCTTTTTCTTTCTTAAATTGCTCAGGAACCAAAGGCAGATACGGTTAGAGGCCATTTTATCCTGAATTCTAAGCACCTTTGCAAATAGGAATTTGTTTCCATGGTCAAAGTAGTTGCCTGAAGCCCAAGCTAATCATCATCTGAAATGAAGAAGTAGTTAGTTCCTCTCTTGCTGAGATGGGAATTCATTTACTCTATTAATAGACTTTACTGCCTACTTACCTTACATTAAAATGTTAAACTCTTTTAAATGTTTTCCTTAATACATGAATGCATGACACCATCTCACTATAAAGGCATTCTAGTGAAAGAAAATTCTTGTTCACTAGGATGTCTTGTGAACAAGCGTGTATAATAAATTGATGTATTTTGTATGAATTTAAGCATCTGTACTATTATGAAATAAGTTAGAACCTAAACCGAGGAGAAAATCATGTTAAGGAATAAACAAGGAACAGAATCAGCAATGTCAGAGAAAGAAGGAATACATATTCCCTGTAGCTTTCCTCATATTTGGCATAAATTGTGATTGTTTTCTGACACTTTGGCTACTTCTAGCCTCCTCATATTGTTTACAATGTAACACTCAGTTGAGAACTTATGCGATTCATTTAGTCCTTTACTATGTTGAAACAAAACAAATCCACCTTACAACCCTGAATCATAAACCTCTCTGGGTGTATCAATCCATCTCTTCCACAAATGCTCACAGAAAAGATGGACTTTGTAAAGTGCCTCGAATATTAATGAATCAAGCCCTGAATTATATGAAGTTAGAGCAACTGGAAACAAACGTTGTCCTTGACTGATATAGATCTATTCAACCTTAGAAATCCATTCTCAACAAATGAAGATTTGACTCTGCATTGTTTGTGACCTACCATCTCATTTGCTGTTTTAAAAAATGAGCATCTTCCTACCCTGATGCTAGGATCTTTTTCCTTTAAATATTTTCAGGTGGGCTTAAATCTCTAGTTTAGTCTAAAGATATCATGGAATCTTCATCTGTGAATTGCCATAATCAGTGCTTTCAAACTAATCTTAAACGGTGCTTGGGAAGGTAAATAGAAATAATGAGATTAACTGGACTGTACTGTGTCTGTTGAGCTACTGCCGTGTGCTTTAGGGGAGGCTTTGATGTAGAAGGAGAAGAGAGGAAAAACTGCTGTTGCATGGGTCTTTTAGAGTACCAAAAAATGGCAAATGAGAAAGTATTTAAAAGATTTGTAACCCTTCCTTTAATGACTTACATCTTATGAGAGCAGTGTGATACAAAATTCTGTGTTATGAAGGCATTCTTCCCTTATATGTTGCTTCTGTAAATGGAAGCGTTCATTACTGCCGCAATGACAGTGGTACTATAGACATAGCAGGGCTGCATCATGACCTTGACCAAAGCATGTATGGTGCGAAGAACACTGCATCCCTCGTTGCACACTGACTGTTGCATTTCAGAGTTGTTTCCTGTTGGTCTCCATATTCTATCTTACAATCAGTGTAGGGTGATAAGGTTGTTTTTAGAGGTCGTAGTAGTTTGCAAAGTGGATTCATCCTAGTTTTTTAAGAATTTACACATATTTAAAAACAACTGTCTTAGTAATAGTAGATCCTTGATGGTTTTCTTGCAGCCATTCTTTTTTCCTTACTTTCTAATTTTTGCTTTAGCATGGCAGCCCTGTCATGCAAAGGGAGTGCAGTGCAATGTCTGAATTTCTGACTGGCAAAAAGAGAGATAAGGCAGTGGGTAAAGAAGTTTCGAGGGCCATGACACTGAGAGTCTTCTGGGCCCTCTGTCAGTGCTTCGTCGTGTTACCTGACAAGAATGGAAATCTGTTTGTCTTAACCTTTGGTTTGGAATCTGGACAGAACTAGAGGGTACAGAAGAATAAAACCAGCTGGACTCTCTGTGGTTGAGTCATGGTAGAATTAAATAATCTTTGACCTTCCTGCTCTTCGTAGGCTTCTATACTGAATTAATTCTTGTTTTACATGAATACATAGAGGACATGTAGATCATAAATTCTGATCATGGATGATGAAAGTGTCTGATGAGAACCTGTGTACTACCTAAGTTGTAATTAAAACAAAGCTGCCCTCACTGGAGCAATTCAAGTAAAAAACAAAAGCTGATGATGTAAACATTTTCTTTTTTGTGTATTGGTCATTTGTGACCACAGGCTTAATGTAGCACAGCCAGGAATAAAGACCAGGGAAGAGGAAGGGAGTCTGTTAATAAAGACAACACAAAAGCCTTCCAAAGACTTTTTTTTTTCATCCTTATATACTGCAACTAAAAGGCAGGTGGGAAGATATTTCATCAGTGGGGCATAGGAGTGTACAATTTCCCACTTATCATAGAATTGCCAAGTTTTTCTTTTTGGAAACTGCTTGTTTTTATCTGCAAAGTACGTGTTTTGGACATTTCTGCCAGTGGTCACAACATCCCCTGAAACATGCTGTGGTAACAAGATCCATTTGCCTCAAGACACTCAGAGTTCACAATGACAAGTACCAGCATAAATCCGCTGAAGATGTTAGAGTGTTCTTCTCCTTTTTAGGCTCTATGTGTACAAGAATAGAAAGGCAAACTGAGAACAAACTGCTTCTCCTTTCTCACCCTAATGAATGACATCTCTAATGTGAACAGCAAAGGCAGTGCTAAAATTATTACAATTAATCAGTCATTCAATCAGTACTGAAGAAGAAAAGGCAATTCAGAAGAAAAAAAGAGAATGCAGGGATGCCTAGAATAAGGACACAGGTTCATGGAAAGATCTTATCTAAGAATCGTAATTTTAGTGGAAATGCACCACGCTGAGTGAGAGGCAGTAACAGAAATTTTCCTGATCAGCGTAAGGAAGCTGTTACTGTTTTTTGTGTAACCCTGCCAGCTTTCAAGCTTTGTTGTTTATCATTTATCTTCTGTATTGTTAATAGATCTGAATTAGGATATAATTACAGTGGACACTTAGGCAAAACACGTACGCATAACTATTCCTTTATGTGTTAAGAGCTTACCACTATATTGAAATATGAGACAGCACATTAGATGCCTGCAAAAAAAATGAGATGAAACCAGACCATCTGTTAAGCGAGTTGTCATAGCTGCCCTGTAGCCTAACCATGATGCAACATTCTGCAGCCCACTGAGCAAGCAAGGTGTTTACAAAAGACTGGGAGGAAAACAGTGATGTTCCTTGGTTTCTGTGGTGCTCATGAGGAATGTCTTCCATCAGAGAAGAGTGAAGCCCAAGTGTGTTTCACTTTAATTTGAATGGATACAGGAAGATGGCATCCCTCACAGAAAGCAGAAGCAGCCTCCTGAGACTCTTTGACAGACAGCGAAGACAAGTACATTGGCATAGTCAACATGATTGGTTAAGAATGCAGCAGCATCTTACATGCATGGATTTTTTTTTTAATTTTATTTTTTATTCTTTGGTAGGGAAAGGTAGCATTGCAGTACATGAAATTCTGGAAAAAGAGAGCCTAAGCAAAAGAGTATGGCTGAGAAGATAAGCAGAAAAAATGAATTCTGGTTATAGAATCATAAAATTGTTTGGGTTGTGATGGACCTTAAAGGTCATTAAAGAAATAATCTGCAAGACACAAAGTATCACAAAGCATTTGTGTATTTCATTAATGATTTTCTGGGCTCAATTCCTGTTAATGTCAATGGAATGATGTAATTTGGCCTTTTTTTTTTTTTTGGTCTCAGTGCAACAACATATTGTAGCTGCAACATTAGCTAAAACTAATCAGCCAGCTCTTCCTGCTATTGCTGCAAGATAATTCATCACTTCTGTCTGTCCTCTGGCAATGTTCAGTTATTTGGTTTCAATGCTACTGCAGCAATACCATTTGCAGTGGAATGCAACATACTGCAATTAACTTCTTTTTTTTTTTTCCAAATGCAATGCAGAACTTGCCAATTAAGAATATACACACACCTGGCAAGCAGCAGATGTTAAAAGTTCATCTCAGACTTTCTGCATTTTTTTTTCTTTTTTTTCTTTTTTTACATTTTCTAATTGGGTGTGCTCCACACCATGGTCTTCCTAGGATAGCCAACACTGAGAAACCTTGGACAAATCCTTCTTCATTCCACTGCTGTGGATAGCTGTGATGACACTACAGTCCTATCTTTGCCTGAGGTGGCTGACTAAAGGAGGTGTACTTCAGCAATGACTGCTTCTTTGTTACAGGAGACTAATCTGAGTTCATCGCTTTTTCATTTGTATTTGAATATTGACTAGGAGAAAGTCCTGGTGAAATGTAAGGGATAAAAAGCTTACATTTTATTTTATTTTATTATTTTTCTTAAGGAGAAAGGTATCTTTGGAAGTGTTCTTGAGGTATGCCTTGTGCATTTCCTGATCTTCCCCTGGTTTTCCAAAAAGAAAAGAATGCTGCGCTTGTTTTGCTATCACACCAGCCTACATTTTGAACTAGCCGTGCCTAAGCCTTGTGTTGAAATTACTACAGTCTCCAGATTATTAGAACAACAGCATCAGTGCTTTCCAAGACAGATGTCATTTTAGGCTGCCCCAGGCAGTAATTGGTTTTGTTTCCCACCTCATCCAAGATAACACTCCATTTTCTCCCACTGATATTGTGGTAATATTTCCTGAGGTCAAAGATATCCAATTCACCCTTCAGGTCTTCTGCCAGCTGTGCGTAAACGTGTGTTCTGAGAAAAGCCACACAGAAGTAAAACATCTATTTCTTCCTATTGCACTGCACCAGTACTTCAGTCCTGAAGTACTATCCAACCCTGTCTTTCTCTAACAGCGCTAGGGAGGGTTCTTGTAAAATAGACAGTGCAGTAGACAGTGGGTTACTGTTTAATTGAGCAAATGTCAAAATTTCTTCAGAAAATAAGATCTTTCCAAGAAAGTTCATCAGAAACAATTGCTGAACTGAAACGTCCTTAGACATTGGTTCATGCATGCATCTTCTCTTATTGTAGGTAGGGGAAGAACAGGCAATACAGACAATTGCATAGACTTCAGGATGGGTAGTGAGAATGAGGTAATTTGCAGACTGTGTCATAATAGCTCCAATTTTACACTTTGCTTGGAGTCTTCTCTAAGATACATGATTCTGTGGTGAAGAAAGACAACCTGAAATTCTTGAATTTGTAATGTGTGCTGCCATACTATTATTGTTACAATACTTAGCAAAATACATGTTCAGTTTGCACCGTCAGCATTATTTACAACCATCTTCATAATGGTATTTTTGCTTTCATGTCCCTGTACTTTGCTAGAATTTGAGTGAGTTGGTCAGTGAATAAGCCTTCAATGTTTTGATTTTCTGTGATGTCCTTTTCCCTGACTAATCTGATATTACTGCCAAATACTCTGATACTGCAAAACTGGCAGCTTGGAGCTCAAAAGTAAAGAACTATTGTGGAAATTAAAAGCTACAGTTCCCGAATACTATTACTTCTCCTTTTGATCCGAGGTTTTGTTTTATTTTGTTTTGTTTTCTTTTTTTTAAAAAAAAATGGTTAGATTTAAAATAATTTTGTTTTATATTTTTGTTTTGTATTTTTTTTGTTTTGTATTTTGTTTTTGTTTTATATTTTTGTTGATGTTTTCAGTTAGTATGATTCTTCTTGAGCTCTAGCTGCACAGTTCTAGCAGATTACTACTATTACTACTGCATACCCTAAGGGCAGCCTATCTGTGTCAGGAAGTAACACCCTATAGCATCACAAATGAGATTGCCACTTGCCAGCAATTCTTGGGATGTTTATAGTATCTCTTATCTGAATAGAATAGTTCTAGGCTCTGCATCCCAAAATTGAAGTGCCTAAGTAGCACTTTATTTTAGAATGCTGAAATAATTACTCCTTTCTGAACTTAAAGCTTGGATGAAACAATAATATTGTACGTATAAGTAAGCAGTACTTTTTGTTTTTTTTTTTTAGTAAGAGCCTGAATTAGTCATCATGACAGCTTCCCGTTCTAAGAGCTATGCGGCTGGTTAATAAGCCAGACCATATCATCTCACGTTGGAAGTTTTCTTAACTTTTAACTGTTAAGTACGTTATGTAGAAAAGGTCTCCAATTAAAGGAAGGGGGAGCAGTGTTCCAGCAGATCACAGAATTTTTGAACATGCAGAGCATTTTGCCTCCAGCTAACTGTCTCATGATGGAATTGCTTAGTCAAGCTTGAAGGGTCAGTGAGCTCAGTGGACTGGATGATCAACATCAGCTGGGGATGAGTCTGAGTGGAATGTTTTGAAATGGTTTCCTCTCCTGCAAAAATAAGATTGCAGCACGTGGGTGTAGCTGAGCAGAAATCCTCTCTTCATTTCTAAGTTGAATCTGTTTTGTCTGTTTGGTTTCATGAGCTAACTCATCCCATTTCCTTTCTTGCCTAAGTTCTCTCTGTTTTTAATCCAGGTTGTACATGCAGACGGTATCCCTCTTGCATCTCTGCAACAAGTTATGTTAGGTGGGGAGTTCAACTTTTTCTGCTCAAGCTCCCTCTCCTTCCCAACACTTTAATCTGTTCCTGCACTTCAGAAATATTCCAACATATGGCTAAGGACAAAAAAGTTGGAAGATCACTCTATATAGACATTCATCTGATTGACGGAGCCAGTTTTTGCATTCAATATTCTAGGTTTCTTCCGTCAGCTGCTTAGAGTCTGGATGACCTGCCCCATGAACTATTATTACATGCTTAGAAGTCTTGTTGGTGAGCATAAGCCTTAGTCTTCTTCAGCAGTAAGACTGTCTTCTGTGTAATGCTTTCTAGTGTGAAGTCAGCCTCAGAGCTGTTCTGGAGAGATCACTCCATTAATTTATCTTTACTTCACAAATGTAGATATTATCTATAAAAACACATTTTACAACATGCTTCTGTCATGTTTGCCATGTATTTTGGAGCAAAATTCTCTGGCCATGTAAGTGGATTTTGTAGCTAATTCCTTAGTTACGTAATAGGGGTTTAGTAACACTTTGCAGGAAGCTGTGTCAATATACGTGAAGAAGGAATCCTGGTTTACTGAAATTTCACTGCCTTATTTAAATTTCCTAATCCTAATAGTAGCTTTAGGCAGAGGGACAGTCTTGTATATAATCTGAAATTGCTTTTGACTTTTTTGTGGGGGAGAGGGTAAACAAAGGAAAATAAGAGTTCTTTTATTAGTTTTGTCTGGAATGACTTAGTGTCTACAAAATTGAAAATGTAATTTCTGAGCATCCATCAAACAATAAAGAAATTGAACAAAAACATCTGATTGTCTGGATTTTTTTTTTCCAGTGTGTCAGTGTCACCTCTACTGTAGCTCGGGCTATGATTGTTAATTACAATCAGTACTAAAGAATTTGGTGGATATGGTGATCTCAAGAGGAGAAAAAAAAAATAAGCAGGTTAGACAAAGGATGTTCAGATAAGGAGAATAAAAAAAAAATCCAAAAATTTTCACCAGTGAAAAATCATTGCAATGAACCTTTTATTATAAAGCACTGAGGAACATGTGTTAAGGGCTTATTTCCTGAGGGGCTGTCACCTGAACTCCAAAGTCTTTTTGAAGAAGATAGTTCTAAAAGTTGATAATGATTTCCATTTAAATCTTCCAGGCATTGCATGAGCAAGATTTAGCTGCATAACTCCTGTGGCTAAATCCCATGCAATTTTGAAAATGTGGATGGTAATATCTTCATCAAAATCTCAGTGCTGTGGCAGAAATATTGAAGCCAGTACCTGTGGGAAAATGGTAGTGATCTAATGGCTGTCAACTGCTATGAGATATCACTCTAATTTTTTGTTCTTACATTACTCCCAGGTTTTGGCTACTGCAGAATGTTGTTCTGTTTATTGAGTAGCATTTGACAACATGGAAAAAGGAAAATGACGCTCGTGAAGATGTGATGGAACTTTGCTTCAGTTTATCCTTAATTATAGGATATTGTAATCACATTAAGAATGTTTGTTTTGTCATGTGACTACCTGAAAGATTTATGCTATATGACCTCAGAAATGCGTGTGATTGCATAACATGAAACTGGGGAGTTTGCTATTATGAAATATAATTTTCGTATGAAAATGTTTTTATTATTATTATATTTTAATTTATTTTAACATTCTTAGACAAACTTGCAATTTAATAGTGCAATTAAAATGTCTAGAAGTAATGGTCCTGGCACATTTCTGGCTGTCATCTATACAACTACTGTATTAGAATAATGCTTCTATTTGTAAAAAAATGTCTTATTCTCTTAGCAAAAAATAAATCTACTCTGTCCTATTAATAGAGCTTCACTATTCCCTTGCACTTATAAGGAAGGTGGTAGTGTCTCCCTTGACAGAACCTAGAGGTACGGACTTACGCTCAGAAAAACATCATTTGATATTTTATTTTGCTATTTGGATTACCATGGAGGAGGAGTAATTGCAGCTTGCAACCATTCATACAACTGTTTTTCCTGGTATGGGTGCATACTCAGCTAGTGACTAACCTGGTCTTACTAGGGAGGAATCATTGGAAAAGCATGCACTTTTTGCAAGGACTTTGAGAGTTTAAGCTAAACACTGTTGGCAAGCAGTCTCAGAGCTGTTGAGCCTCAATCTAATGAGAATACGTTTGAGAGCTGACTAAGCCACAAAAAATGGAGCAAAGGTGCAGCTCTGGAACAGTCTAGAAGCTTTCTATTCTTTGGTCTGATGGGCAACAAGATTAAGATAGGAGAGTGTCACTTTCAAGGAGAAATTATGTTTTAAGCCTCTTCAGTACGTACATATCAGAGTTAATGAAAACTGAATGTTTGTGAGAACAATGCCAATTGTATATGAACTTAACAATCAGCTCTAAGTATCACAGGCTACATCAAGGTTGTATCAGGTGTAAATGGGGAATTCTTCCAACCAGCAAGTGCCGTACAAGCAGGACTCCTGTCTGTAGAGTGTCTAGAACTAAGTTTTAAGCTAGGTGACTGTGTACAGAAGTCAGACAGATGGAGTAGATAATACTTAGATTTGGGACTGCTGCTCATGGGAACAAAACTGATGAATTCAGATCTCCATTAACAAAATTTTTGTAAATCTGAGATGTGGAGTTCCTGTGCCCTGTCATGAGATGGGGACAGTCCTCTGAAAATGTTATATTTAGTCCTGTTAAATTGTAGTATTACATCACCAAATTATCTGGAAAAGAATGCACTACTTAAATAGTGCACACAGTTAATGGATGTACAGGCTGAACTTTGGATCTAGAGTATCTTAAAATCCCTATGAAATGTCAGCTTAAATGTCAATGTCTGGCTGCTAATTTCTTATGTAGTATTGAAATACAATCTTGATTATAGATTTCAGTATTTAAATTGACATAAATGCAAGAGAAATAATAATGGGTCTAGTAATGATGAATAGACCAAATAACCAACTAAGGTATAACCTTATCCTGATGTAGCAGCTGAAATCAGAACAAATTTCTGGTAAGGAAATTTGCACCTCCCAAACTCTTCCTTCCTCTTTAAAATAATTATCTTCGTTTCCAGTTGTCATTACATTTCTCGGTGTACATTGCACTTTCTCATTTGACATAATTCATTTTTATGAGGGAAACATATAATAAAGGTTCTTTTTTGCATCATCTTAATCATGTTAATCTGTTTGACCTTAGTGTTTTCTTCTGCCTTCTTGCTTCAATTGAAACATGTTAGAGCTTGCTTTTATGGAGTGGCAGAGGTGTCTAGTTTGAATGTAATTTTAGAGCACTGCAACGGTTTGATTATATGTGTTTCTGTCTTTAGTGTGCATGAACAGGTGAGAGAAAACAAACTCTAAATTACTGCATATATAGTGTTTGCATGCTTCCTGAGCTACCCTTCAGCAACTCATCCCATGAAGACTGACTAGCTCCTTAGCAGTGCATCCTTTTCTCCTTGGCATGCTGATAATAATATTTTTTTACTTTGCTGTTTAAGAGCCTGTGGGAAGCCAGAATTGATCTATTTGCATTGCATGTTCTTGGAGCTGGCCTGCAGCTGGCATTGCTTCATAAATTGTACTTTCTGTTTAACAGCCACCATTGGGTCTGGTGAGATTCTGGAAGGCTTTGAAATGAAAGATTGAAGGGAAACATTTTAGAGGCTGTTAAAAAAGTGGTGATTGTGGGGGGCTCTGTCCCAGAGGAGATGAGATTCCTGTATAAGAAAGCAAAGCTGGATCTGTACAGATCAAAGCACTTGAGGTGCTGTCTTTTTTTTTCCTCAGAATTCTGATTTGCCAACATGTTCAGTAGTCAGGTGGCTTGCAGTATGATGATAATTGCTGGGAGAGCAAGCAGAAGAAAACAATTCAGTGGAAAAGATTTAATGTTACTTTTTAATTCATTAGAAGGAATACACTGTGTGAGGTCTTTTTATGTTGAATTTTTAAAAGAATTTCAGGAAACAGTATAGTATTGTTTCTGCAGAGTGGATCTCTCTGAGCAGATGTAAGAAATGTATCTCCATTGTCTAAACACTGTAAACAGTATGGGGTTTAAATTTTGCAATCAATCTTTCATGCGGTTCCTTGAAGGGATAAGAAAACATACTAAAGTTAAAACAGCATGATTGGTTATGACTTCAAAATTCAAGTACCTCAGAGACTGGCTAAAATTCTACTGCAATTAAAATAATTCAGTCCGAATGTTCATCTCAAGAAAGATCTGTCAGGTCTTCTGTTTGATGGTATCTCATATTAGGCTTCAGAGAGTGTGCATGGGAAGAGATCTGTCAAAGCTCCTGCTCTAGTGAGATGCTGCTCCAGAAAGGAGAACTGTGATTTTGGAGGCTTTACGACCTTGTAAGCTCTGTAAAGTTCAGATTCTGTTGCTGTGCTTGAGGATCAGGTTATATTTGGGGCCAAGAAAATGCTGCAGAGACAAGAGGATTACTGTTCGGTCCAGGCACCACTGAAAGCAGAAGCTACTACTTACATCAATCATACCATATCTGTCTCTTCTTGCCACCTTCACCAACTTTTTCAACCTAGTAAAATAAGAAAAATCTCACCACATTCCTCAATTATAACAAGTCAAGTCTTTCTGAAAGTTCCACACATTGTTTTCCATTGCTGTATGGGTAGCTAATTCTCATTTATTCCTCTAAAGATCTTCTAAAAAGACCTCAGAGCATTTTTAGTTAGACTGTTCCAATACATTACTTCCATTTAAAACAGAAGATTCAGATAATGAGGGCTGTAAACTTGTGCAAAGAGATGCATGATGGTAATTTTAATGTACCCACTGGCAGTTTCAGATTGTTTCTATCTTTAGCTGTGTACTAAGACTTCTTTCAAAAAAAAAAGATTAGGCCTGCAAGTTCTCAACTTGTAGTAAGAAAAATAACCATCTTAAAGTGAAATAACAAGCAGGAATTTAATTGGTAACCAGTTAACTAAAGAATATTAATTGTCAGACATGTGGAAGTGAAGTCTGTCTGTGCCAAATGAATCGTGAAATAAGATTTATGCTTTTGAATGTCACAGATTCTTTTGAAAAATTGAACTAAAATCAAACTATGGATTTGAAAAAAATGTCTTTAATTGTTAGAACAATCAGGACATTGGTAATATTGAGTGTAAAAGTACTCAAAAAATTGATCAAAAGCTCATATCCAACAGAACGGAACTTTTGCCTGAGTAATGAATATTGCACTACTATTTTTTTTGCTTGCTTGTTTTTCAAGCATATCTTTTCTATAGACAAATATCCCAGTACAAGGGATGAAAGTGGTATGACAAACATTAGAAAGTTTCTGCACTTGAAGAGTAGTGATTGCTGTTCTAAATGGCTGAGACCATTTCCAATGAGTTCGGTCCATTTTACTTCTGAATTTCATTGTCCTACATAAGGAATGGCTGAAACAGCAGAGATAAAGGCATTGAAATAAATGCTATTAAAGTACTTTCTGAGCTCCTAGTAAACTGATTTACATGCAGCAGCTGTGAGGAAAACTGAAACAGTAATTGACCCCAGTGCCCTCTTCTGGTTGTTCAAGGTGGAGTAATCTCAGGGGGACCCATTCATCTCTGTACCATAGTGCCAGACGACTGCAGAGTAATTACAAAGAATTCAGGTTTAGATTTATAAAGATTTGTCACTAGCCAGTGGATATCATTGGGCTCAATAAAACCAGCAAGCTTATAATTAGTGTGAACTATCTAACAGTAACCTAATTTAAAAATGCAAATAATAAAAACATCTACTGTAACATCAAAAAAGTCTTTAAATATTAGAGATTTGAGTCACAGAAAAGAGTGCTGATCTTGAAGAGCTTGATGCCAATTATGTGCTTCACTGAATTAAAATGAACTCATGTTATTAATAAAGACTCAAATGATCTAGCCTGCTAGTCCAGCCTTTCGCCACCTCATACTTTCATTAGAAATGAACTTCTCAATTAAGGACTGTCTTCCAAAACTTAGTACTAAGTTATAGAATTAAGTTTTGCAGGCTGTGATTCAGTCACATCAACTTAAGTAATACAGAACAATCTTGCAAAATTTGGCACTGTGACATGTCATTCTCTCATGCTGCATTGTAGATCCTTTCACATTAAGTGATCATATTGTTCAGGCCATTGACAGTGAAAAATAGATCTGAGTACTGAATTTTAGAAGGATAAAGTGCTGAAATAAGCCAGTCGTATACAAAGCATAAGGCCTATCAAAGGCAATATGGAAATCTGAAAATTGAAATGCAGCTGTCAGAACTCTTCTGATGTAAGCCAAAAGTAAGGGGTGGAAGGAAATTATTAAAGAAAGCTTTTTGCATTTTTTTTAATGGTTCAAAGAACATTTCCTCTTCAGAAAATTTTATTCTAATAATCCTAAGGAAATCCCATTGATTTACCTATGAACATTTGACATGAGACATCTTTGGATTTAGAGTGATGCTTGTATTGTGGTTATCAAGTCTGGGAATCAGGATACAAGTTCTGTGGCTAATTTTGTGCTGGAGTTTTTGTTTGACCTTGAACAAAATATCGAGGGATTTATACAGTTAATCAGGCTACATGCTACGCTCCTCATTACTTTTAATGTCCATTTTTTATTAGTGTCCTTTGATATTACATTCCTAGTTAGATAGTTTTTCTAAAACTACATTAGTAATATTTCTAATGTAAGTTTAATCCACTGAATATGCAGGGAGCTGTGGATGGTGGGTTTTTTAGAGTGGTTCTGGAGATCTGTTAGGCATACAGAACACACTGTAAACTACTGTCCATTATTTCTGAGATGTTGCTAATATTGAATTCCCTCCTGCATGTGGTTATGGTGAAAATACACATGTATATATGTACAAGTATACTCAAAGAGATCTGCCTTTATGAATGAAGTACTGTGCTTTACACCCCTTTGTATCTGCTGTATTTACCTTAGACATTCTGCAGCCTGACTTTCACTCTGCTGAAATGACCTTGACATGGACAATAAAGTTTATTGAAGGTGATCGTTTTGTCAATCTATTATTTGGCAAGTAGTTGAACTGTGGGTTGGAATGTGTGAATACTGTAATAGTTTGGAATTCTTGTAGCAATAAATAAATTGTTTTTCTAACTTTTTTTCCTAGAACACAGGCATGATTATTATGTTATGAAGTATTTAACCTACAACTGTGCTATTTTTTATTATTGATATCCATACAGCTATGCGAATCTTATAAAGTGTGAACTATCTCTGGGAAAAAAAAATATACATCATGTTCTTCTTTCCCCTCTCTTCTGTTTTTCCTCAAAATATAAGAATAATTCTAAAATCCTGGAATTGGTTTTGTCACTGTTCAGCTATTAGTAAAAGTTAATTCCTCACATTTAATAGTTGTTACATTATGATGAAAATTCTAGAAAAGGGGATCTATTTTATCCTGTCTACATACTGGATTTTCTTGTTATCATAGTATTCCCTAACACCATTTGTTATGGAAGATAAAGAGTGAAAAAGAAGCATTGTCTGTTATGCTTTTTTCCAACATTGCAGTGTGGTTTTATAAATGGCTGAAGACATTTGGTGATATTTTCTGTGTGTGGAAGAACAATTTTGAACTTGGGAAGGATGTTTACAGAGAATCGGGAGAATATATGTATCATTAACAGTTTCATAATTTAATATTTTTCATTTAGGAAAGTTCATCCATGCAGACTGCAACGGTGAAAATGCTGCAGCTTTCTTCTTTCAAGTATTTGAGCTTTAATAGCAAGTGGCTGTGTTGACAAGTTCTAGAGGTCTTAGATAACTATTGTTTGATTCAACAAAGTCTGTCACTCAGTGCAGTTCTTATTGTCTGGTTTTTTCTTTTCTTTTTTTTTTTTTTCTGCAGGTATAACTATTATCTGGGATGACTATGTGAATAAACCCCATAAGAAAGGACATAGAATATATTTGCAGTTACCTGTAATAAAAACATTCACTGCAGCATTTAGTGCATCAAAGGTACTGAATGGAATTATCTGGAAAGAAATTCATTATTCACAAAACATATTTTTAGAGAATTTTATGATCACCCATTCTTTTTCCTTTATCATTTATGTTTGAAAGTGTTTGAATGCAACTAGGGCTGTCTATTTTTCTATCTATGGCCTTTGATGACTGTTTAACCATCCAATGACATATTCATTTGTGTTTCTCATTACTCCCTCAAAAGATAGAGTGTCACATAAATTGATGACTTCCCATGGTTGGCAGTGTAAAAATGATTATGTAAAGTTTGTAGCATCACCCCTTCCTCCATAGGAAACTGCTTCTGCATGCATAGTATTTTTATTCTTAACTCATGTACATAACTCTGAACTCCAAAATGATTATTTAAATTGCAACTACTTGATGGGCAGAAGAAAGGAAATTTATGTATACATATGAATTGTTAAGTAGCATATGAAGATGTCACCTGATAACATTTTGCTAAGATGCCATGGTATTCCAAACAGTTACCTGAAAAGCACATTGAGAATGGTTTGTAGACATCTATTAATGGTTATTGCTGAAGAAACAGCATGAAAATATATATGAGAAACTTTCTCTTATTCAGAATATATTTTTTTTTATTTAAGAGAATTTTGTGTGATTTGAACTGCATGTGGGCAATTCCATACTGCTGTTTCTATTCTCAGATTGGATATTATTAAGAGAAGTGTTCATGTTGCCATGTAAGTTTGAATTGCAGTGTTGTGCACCACAGAAAGACCTAGCTTTCATCATAGTTTATGAACACAGAGCAAAGTCACAATAAGATAATTTCATTTGTTTTGCAACATAGGCAACACCCTTGGGCATGTTCATTCTCTGATGTATCCAGCAGAAAATAAAATTTAGATTGCATTTTTTTCACTGAGGGATTAGCAGCCTCATCCTTTTATGAGGTTTATCAGGCACAGTTGCCATGAAATAACAGAAGAAACTTAGCTTGCCCCACAGTGAAGCGTGCATATGTCTGTTCTCTATCTCTCTGGTAAACTTGCTTCAGAATATAGTACCACCAAGGAATTATGGACCAAATTTGGGAAGGAGGATTCTCCCTTGTTTCTATCAGATGCTATTAATAGAGCAAAGGGGTACTTGTTCTGAATTTGTTTATTTACTTATTTTAATGCCTTGAATCATGAGGGTGCATGGTCTTTATTCAGTTCTCACTAATAAATTTGTATTTCTTCTCATTATACACTGTTTTGGTCTCAGAAGAAAAACAAAACTGATAACAACTGACAGTGTTGAACAGAGCCAAGGACATATTCTGTTCCTCAGTGAAGCAGTTAGAAGGCATAAGGAGCCGGGAACTGGGAGGGGACAGGACCAGGGCAGCTGACCCAAACTGACCAAAGAGCTATTCCATACCACATCACATCGTGTGATTTTTACAGAAGGGGAGTCTCTTGCTCGGAGGGACGGGCTGCTGGCTGGCTGGGTATCGGTCATTGGTCCCTTGCTTTGTGTATCATCTATTGTTTCTTATATATATATATGTACTGTTATTTCTTTTATTTTCTCTACTGTCTTAATAAATAGCTTTTATCTCAACCCAAGAGTTCTACTGTATTTATTCCTTAATTCTCTCCCCCATCCCACTTGGGGGATGGGAGGGGGGCGAGTGAACAGCTGTGTGGGACTTAGCTATCTGGTGGGTCAAACCACAACCTACACTTGTATCTAACGTGTCTTGTTTCTGGTATGACACTTGAAAGAAGGATAGTAAAAATTCACTTTGTATTCTTTTGTGCTGATGAAACAATTAAATGAACATTCATATAAAACAAATACAAGAGAGAATTAAATGTATCCATGGCAAATTTAAAATTTCAAAACTTTTTTTTTTTTAATTTTCAGTGTTTGCTCGCAATATCCCAGCAGAACACAAGTTACCAGAAAATGGATGAAAGAGTACCCTCTAGAGGGTACAGCAGAGTTCAGCTGTATAAAATCCCAAGAAACGGAGAAGAGGAATCAGAGAACATAAACATTATTGCTGTATGGAGAAGAGAGTTACCATTACTCAGGGCTCACATAAATACAAACAGTAAGTACAGTTTGAAAGTTAGAGGAGCTCAATTGGGCAGAAAATCTTTGAATACTGTAGCATTAAAGAAAGTCATTTTCATAAGTATTGAATCTGAAACTCAAAGCAGGCTTGATCTGCATAAAATGCAGCCAGAGGATCTCCTAATCAATTCAAAGTAAGGCTTAATGGAATTATACCTTGATGCAGAAACCTTTGGCATATGGCACTTAAATAAAAACATTGCCAAGGAACTGAACTACATGAAATGCAGAATTTTTTATTTGTCAACATTGAAGAGCAAGTGTGAAAAACATGTCTGAGTTAGCCTAAAACAGGCATTAATCAATGCTTTTTTTTTTTTTTTNGGGATTTATTAATTCTTTTTTTTTTTTTTTTTTTTTTTTTTTTGATTTTATATAAAAAGAAATTGAACTTTTTGGGACATTGAACTGAAAATCAACTTCGGTTACTTCTGTAAACAAATGTAAATATGAGCTGTATTATCTGGAGCAAGTAAGACATTTAAAATTAAGGATTCTATTCAGATATGTTAGGAATCAGTATTCAGCATTCTTGTGTAATTTCATTCTTTCAAATTTTTTGTGCTGACACACTTTTTTCAGTAAAGTCACTGTCCAACGAACTTTCTTCTTGTCAAATTCGTTAAAGGCTGAGCCAGGGACTTTACAGCTAAAGCCACACATCCTTATGATATGAGTGAAATTTTCTGTAGTTGAAGACATTTACAACATTTTTTTTTTGATTGTCAAATGAGGAAGAAGGCATATTACTAATAAAAGTTGCACAAAAACTTTGCTATTTTTCTAGAGCTGTTATGTGTGCTTAACAGCACAGATTTGTGTTTTTCAGTTTCAAGAACAGTGGACTATAATCGTGTACTCAATGATGTGAACAACTTCATGCTCTATGCTTTTAAAAACATTTATTTTAAAAGTCCAGTGAAACAGAACATCAGTTTTCAGTCTCTGGAATGCTCTGAACTTGGTCTCTGTTCTTTTTAACTGTTTTTCATCAGTTGTTGCTATATCAAACCAATAAGAGCTCAATGAGATGTAATAATAAATTGATGATAAAGTCACTGAGAGTAGAAAGTACCAGATTATTTGATTTCTTGCAGTCCATTTTACATTCGAAGTGTCATTTGAAGGTCTAAGGGAATATTTTTTTTTCTGCTAGATGTTCATGTTCTATTTGTTTCCTGTGGGATATCTATTTGTTTTTTATAATCTATTTGCATCTGCTATAAAGTGTTTGTGTGTTTAGGGCCTGATGTTTTCCTCATGCCAGAGTCAATCAGTAATTATTCTAAAGGTGTCATTGACACTATGCCAGTGTTAAACATGAATGTGGGAAGAGTACAAAAAAATCTGTTCTGATAGGTTCAGTGGATGATTTGCTTCTAGTCCTTGAAGAACTTCAGGCTTTTGTGTTTTCTTTGTAACAGTCATTTATGTTTGAAAACTCTTTTTTGCCTCATGCTTAGCTGTCATAATTAAAAGTGAAATAGCAATGCAGAATGCAGAATGTATTTCCTGTGTATGCTTTCCTATGCAACTGCAGCACTTGTACTGGTTTAGATCCCTCTGGAGTACAGACACAAGAAGATACTCATCAGGCAGATTCACCTTAGGGTGCATATTAGCATTTCCCAAAGTGGTTTGTGTCTTTTCTTGTGTAATAGGAGAGATGTCGATCAGCTGCCCAGTAAGTTACACAGTCACAGCTTAATCATGTAATCTTATGCTTTCTCTGGGGATTGTGAGTTCTGCTGCTGAGAGTCAGTGCTGTCATATGTTTCTACTCTTGGCAGAGTTTTCAGCGTCCTGATTCTGCCAGTCTTCCTGTTGATTTTTTTAAGTTTGGTTCAGAGTGGTACTCTGTATGGAGTGGTACACAGCTATAGAATTCTTAAAAGGTTTTGATGCTGTATTTTTTTCATGCTGCTGTAACTTACATAGCCTATACAAGCTTGCCCTTCACCTGCTTTATGTTAGCTGCTCTGAAAAGGGAGAGAACCTTTCTACTGCTAAGCATGTTATCTGCACAGATGATCTATCTGTAGATTTCTGAGGAAAAGTCAAATGACAACATGTCAGTTTCTAAGTTCTGGAGAAATTATTCCACATTACCTTGGCAGTGCTAATGGTTTACAATGCTCATGGTCTGTAATGGGCTGTTTGCCTTAAATGGCTTTGACAGTTTTGCTGAACTTAACATGTACTCAGCTAAGACATGATCTTTCTTCACTACATTACTTGCCATTTGAATAGGTCACATTTTGATGGGATATGTTTGATCTGCTGACTGCGAAACTGCTGTATAAATCTTCCTTTATGCTTGTGTATTCCTTGAAAGATCCACTGTATTATTCTGAGAGCAAATATCTAATTATTTGCTGCTGAAAGCTATGTAAGGAAACTTCTCTATATTTCTGAAATTCCTTGGGAACATATTCCATGGTGGGCTTACAAACAAAATAAAAAAATGGGAAGCGATTTCATTCCATGATCTTGTTGAACTGGCATCTGGCTTTGTGAAAAGACAAAAATAGTAAGTGCAGAGTGCCTGGGGGAGGCCTTTAGAAGCCCTTTTAAAGTTATGCTATTGTGGCTGAGAAAGTGAAGATCTAGTTGATACATTGGCTTGTTTGACTGCATTATATCCAAGTCTGGAACAGAGCACTTGGTGGTGTTACTGATGCCAGATCAAGCTGAACTTGTACTTCTCTACCTCTCCAACACAAACCTTCTGAGAGTTTGCCTCTGAAGCTGATTCTTCCTACAATGTTATGTCTTCCATTGGCAAGCTTCTAAGCTGAGTCATTCACTGAGTTTCCAGGATGAAAGATTCCTTCTGATGGGAGGAATAATATTCAGAAGAAAAATCATTGTAGGCATGATGAACAGAGCTTGCTTATGCTGCCCTGACTAGAAGTATGATAATATTTGTAGGGCTGTGAGGAATAGATATTCTTGGTGAGTCTTTCACTGCAGAATGACTGGAAAGTTTCTGCAGGGTTTTGAAGTCTCTTACCAGTGTCTTCAGATAGTAGGTCTTGGTTCTGACAGTGGAGGTCAACACAAGTAGGGGGTGGATTGTGCCTAAGGTTGGTTATTTTAATGTCTGTGCACTTGTTCTAGGATTCTTGCTTAGAGTTCAAGACCTCTAAATGTTTGTGCAAAGAGAGAAAATGAAAATAGAGTATGGTTAGGAACTAAGACTGTGAAGTAAAATTTCTCTGATGGTGGATATTAGGATGACTTTTCACACACAGAAGGGTTTGAAGCCTCTCCTGGAGCTGTAGCAATGTGGTCTGAAGCTGTCCTTACAACACTGAGCTCCAGAGTAGTTCAATTTCTGTTTGCTATTTTGAAGGTTATCTTAACTTGATGCCGCCATACTGTGAATTTGTAGGTTTGGGAGTAACACAGCTTGAACAATCTGCACAAGAAAAGACAATGGAATACTTTAATGCTCAGGGAAAGGTTAATGAACAAGGTAATAAAAGAATTCTTCAACAAATACATGGAAACTGTTGCCTAAGTTGGTATCTGAATTCAGGAATAGATCTGCCTTCATCTGTCCTCCAGTTGGCAAAGCCACTTATGAATGATAGTTCTTTGTTTTTGAAATGCATATAAAGCCCATATCCAAACTCTTGGATATGCAAGCAGAGCAGCTGAGCATATCAGCCCCATTGTCTGAGCATCTGACAAGACCCATAAAGTAGCTTATGAATATGAAGCTAACTCTGCTCCACCTCTTGTGTGAATCTGAGGGAAAATTGTCTGAAATTGAGCCTTCTGCCATCAGTACTTGAGTCTGAAAAACGGTAGCAGACATTCTGTTTATCACTTGTAATACTTGCCCATATGCCATATGTTAGGTGTCCATATCACCATAGGAAGAAATAAAGTGAATTTCAACCTGGCTATTTTCAGGACCCACTGAGTACATTCATTTGGCTAGAGGACATCCCATTAAGCAGCATAAGGAAGTCTCTTGCAATTACTCTACACTTTTCTTGCTGTAATCCCTGCTGATCCTGGGAATCTGAGGTGGAAATGCAAACCAAATCTTTCCTGGATTTGCACAGTTCTATGAAAATGCTCCCAAAGCTGATAATGTATTAGAGACAAATTCTGCTAACTTTTTCACAAAGTAACATTTTCTTTCCTAAATATACTGACTGGATTTAAGTACAATTGTGAGATACTGTTGCAGAAACTTAGAGTGGTAGAATCTGACTTTTTTTTCATAAGTGGCTGCTGAATAGCTTTAATTACAGATGCTTAGAGAGGAACCAGAAAAACTAGAAAAGAACCAGAAAGTTTTTGTAGATAAATAAAGCACCTTTCCTTCCACTTCTTCCATGACAGTCTAATGATCTGGTGTTTGCTGTCTCAAGCAGATCATCTCTGTGGGCTAATGGGTGAATTATTTATCTACATGTCTGTTCACAGCTCTGTACCTGTGTCAGCTTTGGTACATACCTAGTTTTGACAGTGCCAGATTATATGTCCCCCTGCGTTGCGATGGTAAATTATATATAGAGGACTTTAAATGTAGCAGACATTAATTCATGGATAATTCAGCGTTTTCACAATTGTCCAGTGCATGAATGAATGCAATATTTTCATTCTGAAAATTACTAGTGACATTCATGTGTTTGTTTTAATTTCTTCTGTGTTTCTGGCACTGCTCACCATTCTTTCATAAGAAAGCTGTCCCACAGCTTGCTCTTTCATATCTCAGATCAGAGAAAGGTGGTCACATTCAACAAAAAGATAATACATTTGCTTATTTTTCAGTTTACTGAGTTCATCTACTGACATCTCCAGGAACATAAATTTCAGTAAGTGAAAATGATTACAGAGAATATTGCGCATAGTAGGAAAAGTGTTAGAGCAAAGCAATTGCAAAATCATTTGTACCACAGCTAATAGGATGCCCTTGGAAGTGTGCTGACAAAAGGGCTGTTTTAAGTTCAGCACCAGGTGTGCTACCACAAGTCATGCTGACTTGTGGAATGATGGCCTATGTAAACTCTACAGGCAAATGCTCAAAGTGCAAGGTCAAGCTGTAGTTACCTACTGCAGTGATTTGCTGCTGCATCTATTGATTTCCTAGTCCACAAATGAGAGATGACATCAGATGAGCTTTGTGCTTGACTTGATTAAATTGGATGCTGCACCAGACAGAAAAGATTACAATGATGTTATAGGTTCTAAGGAAACATGTAGCACAGCTGTACCTCTGTCAGCTGAACCTGACAGCATTGCTCTGTGAGAAAAATCTTTGAAGGTAATGACTCACTCTGGTGTACTTTGTTTACACCAAGCTTATGGTTGTTTAAAATATGTTCTTGGTGTTGCATATGTTTAGATAGAACAATATGACTGACATTATTTTTTGATATTTCAGATCTTGCACTGATGCATCTTATTACATATGCACAATAAATACACCAAGTGCACATTCCTTTCTAGGTACTGTAAACTAGTGACAGCATATGAATCTCGGCATGTAATAAGATAACATTTTATTCATGTTGGAAGTAATGGCTGTTATGTATTTCTTGCTCAAAGAGAAATAGCATGACTTCAGGCAACAGAAATTAACAGTGTGAAGCATTATTGTTTGTGATGTTGTTGATGTTTTAATTGCTGATCATTAATCTGTGTTCTTCAACTCCAGAGCTGGTGGAATTATAATTAGTCCAGTGTGTTTTGCTGAAATGCAGAAAACAATCAGTCTGCCACTAATGATAGGGCATGTGGGACTCCAAAACTGAGTATCAAGTCAGTACTTCTGTTCCACAGTGCATTTTTTTTTAATCCTGATATTTCTGGAGAAAATTGTACTTGTCAGGAGAATAACTAAAACTAAGAAAACTTACAGAAGTTAAAAACAAAGAAACCCTTGCTAGTTTTATTTATTTCCATTTAAATAGTAACTATGTAATGATTTAATTGCTGTGTGATAGTACAGTGGAAGGATTTGGACATCCATAATTCTGGAAATGTAAATAATGCCATTATAGTAGATTATAAGAGTGACCTTCACTCTCTTGTATGTATGTGTGTCCAATTAATTAGATGTATACTCTATTGCATTACTTTTTTTATTCAGAAAAGATCAGATTCATCATGAATGTAATGATACATAATGTGTTTCAGGATTCGTTACGTTGAAGATCCAAATCTATCTCTGCTCTTGGACCAAACTTCTTTTCAGTTAGAATACTTTCTGTTCCTTTTTCAGCCTTTTATCTCAGAAAAAAGATGACTGATGATGGCAGTCAAAAACAAAACAACCCCCCCAAACATATTATATTCCCTTACATCAATGCAAAAGGAGTCGAAGAGTTGCACATCAGCTGGACTCTTGCACAACTTGTACAATATGTCAGATGTTCACTAGAGAAAGTTTCTGAAGGTTGTAAACCTGTTTTTGTCATTTTGCTTTGTCTGCAGTGGCAGGGCTTTGCCTGTGTGGGAAAGATGCTCCAAGGTACGGAACCCAAGGTATGACTGTAAACTTCCAAAACTGAGTTGATGTGAATTCTTATGCACCTTATTTCATTTTCTGTCACTTTAGCTGAAATCACCTGGAAACAAGTTTTAGTTAAACTAAAAAAGAGCCCTTCAGGAACCAATTCATGAGTGTCACACCAAGGGTTTTGCACGCCATAACAACATCAGCTTCAACTGTATTTAGGTCACACTGATACGTTGCAGTTTTAAAGCATTTATAATCTGATCTGTCTCCGAGGTACTGCCAAATACTACAAAAGAGAGGACTGAATCATCCTTTAATGAGGTAGGGCCCAGTTCTCTTTTGGCATGAATAAGTATTTAAATAATTTATCCTCGCTAAGAATCTGTCCCCTTCTGTTTAAAGAACAAACTTATTTCCTAGTTTATACTGATTCTGTAAAATTCCATTAGCCTACTTACTCCCCTAAATAAATAAGTTTGTATTCTGGTTTAGCACAGAAGCAAATACATGTTTATTCAGAAATTATTTGGTGCAAGTCTAAAACCAGGTGTTGTTTCCACAGTAATCTCTATAATCAATGATGACATTCCAGTTGCCAGCAGACAGCTGAATGTCAAGCTGTTAATGACTGAATTTTCAATAAGGCTTCATTTCAGCTCTGTTTCATATACAATGATACAGTAAAATTACAGAAGTTTCATGACAGAATGAAGTATGTTTCTCATTACAGCTGCAGCAGTGGACAAAATTTTGTATTTAATGTCACTTCACTTCGACCATCAGTCTAATTGTGCTAACATTAATGTACAATAAGTAACCTGAACTTTTATGAGATTAAGAAATAAATGCTTTAAAATCTGGAATCCACTTTTACAACATAGTTTAACTGCAAAGCTTTGGGGTATGCTAATGATTATCACCTGATTGTAAATTACTTCGTGACAACATAGTCTACATGTCTGCTCCGGAAGTAATGCCTCCTATTTATTTGCATGGAAACTACAACAGATACAATATCATATGTTTTTAGAAATAACACTTAGTTTGACTTTTCTCTTTTGCCAAGCTGTAGAGGAACTGTTGATCGTGGTCTGAAGTGTGATTGAGCACCTGGAGGAAGGGCTGTGGCTGGCCTGGGGAGCACAGACAAGTTGTTTGCACCTGTGCTGCCCATGCGGCAGAAGGGGTGGACCCCGGATGGGGCTGCCCTGGGCTCATTTAAGAGCCAGCCACAGAGAGGAGTACATCTCTCTCTGAGGTCTGTTAGTTGTTGGAGGGGTGTTATTTGAGTGGGGGATTGCTGTCATCAATTGAGTGAGTTGGAACTTTTGTAAAACCATTGTTAAAATATATGTTTTGCCTAGGGTTGCAAATAACCTGCTTGAAGCAATTTCACTTCTTAATTTGCAAAACACAAGCAATAGAAAGTTTATAGCTGCAGTATGATCTGATGAATGAAACCAGTGAACGCTTTACTAGATGGAGAAGTCCTGATACTTAAGAAGCCAGCTGTGTGATGAATTTATGTAATACTGACAGCCCAGCAAAACTCCCAGAAGGCGTTTTGTTCCAGCTAAAGATTTTTACATGGGGATTTGTCTAGACTTATTTCGATGTGTTCTAGCTTGAAGTGTCAAGAGTGGAGAAAAGCAGTATTGGGTACCATGTGATGTGGTTGCTAAAGGTTGCCCCTGTTGGTGTTATTCTTTCCAAACTGTAAAACAGATTGATAGTGGGTAGCTCTTAAAACAAAAGCTGATGTTGGAACAAACCTTGACAACTGTATGACTTCTGCTGATGTTGTTCAGACAGCACTCATTTCATTGTTTCATTAAGTATTATCATGCTGGTTACAGGTCCTGCTGAATGTCTGCACAATCCCATCAGTCCTTCCTTTGTTGTTGAGTATATCTGTTGCACTTGTGAGAGATTATCCAGCTCCCTGAGCAGTGGCATTTCTTGGCAGGATGTGCCGTTACGTGTAACAGGATACACTATGAAGTGTTGTACCACGCTGCACCAAACTGTGCTCAAAACCAGTATAAATCCTTTCACTTTCATTGCTTCGCTTTTTGCTATTTACACCTTACCTTAGAAGCATTAAATGCAACCAGCTTTTTGGTGTGTCTGCTCATCTGCAGGTGTAAGTAAAACAATGCTGATGCCAAAATGCTTAAATAATCAGAAAGAGAAACTCTCTGAATGGAGAAAGGGTGGGAGGGAAACAGGGAAATGAGCAAAGGAGAAGAGCAAAGTAGAGCAGTGAAGAAAAAAACTACTTCTTAATTACACTATGAACTTTTTCTTGCAAGTATTGGATTTCATCCTAATTAAAGTAATTGGCATATAGCATTGTGATACAGATGGAATTCAGACACATTTTGTACTGGGCAAAGAGGGCTTAAATTTGCATTTGCTATTTAGCTTGCAAAAGAGGTTTGTTTTTTTTCTTGTCTTTCATTGTGTGCAAAAGGAAGAGTGGGATTACATGGCTGTTAAGAAAGAGGGATGCAGATCTCTGTGTTCTTCTTTAAACATAACTTCTAGAATGCATATTTTCACCTAGCATTGAAAAGGAGTCTGAGTCTCAGCAGGGAGTTCCCCATTGTAAATCCTCAAAATGTTATAGAGTTTATTTGTTTAAGGGAGGTTTTTTATATTCTAGAAGCAGACAGGAGCTATAGCCATCGGGGCTAATCTAAATCGTTTTAAAATTACTGGTGTGATACTGGATGAAGAGCTGACCTCTTCCTCTGCTCTTCTTTCTATTCAGTGAATTCTCATCAACTTTTGGGTTTATAAGGTGAAATCCCTGTAAACGGTAATGGGTTTGCAAGGGAGAATTTAACTTCTAGTGGTGGAGAAAAAGGAGCATGTGGTAACTCTTCTGGTAAAGACCTTAGAACATATGGCTTAATCTTATGGATCATGAAGGTAAAGTATTTTCTTACTCTTTCCATACAGATCACAGCTCTCTAAGTCTGGTCTTCTCTGTCTGGAGACTGTTCATACATCCCTTGATCTCTGAGAAAAGCCAAGATAAGTTCAGTTTAGTTAAAAACAGGGTTGGCATAAGATACTGCCTGTGCCACTGGAGAAGCCACAAAAGCCTGAATGATATAACTGATGTTGATCCAGCTCCCATGAAGAACAGCTCTATAAGCTGTTGAAATGAAACATTCGAAGAGAATGAGCAGAAGAATGAAATCACAGGCTACCACATGGACACTGATTCCCAGTGTGGTCTTTGAGACAGGATTGCAAATTTTCAAATGCAGGTTCCCGCTCAAGAAGTATAAAGCTTGCACAAATCTCACTGATTTCAAAATGGACTATGATTTTTTACACACAGCTGTGTATTAGGACACTCCTGTAAAGATGGATTAGAAAGAAGGGAGAGTAGCTGTCTTTCCACATCTGTAAAGCTAGAGTAGTAAAAGGTACTTTCTTCAGTCTTTCTGTGAGGAAAAAATACCAGGTTCTTGAGGCCGAGGGAGTATATTATCTCTCAGGAACACGAGTCTGTCTTCACAATAGAGAAAAAAATGAGGAGTTATAAGCATAAATGGAATTCTTATTCAGAATGCTATGCACGCTCTTGGGACTTATAGTTCACTATTTCTCTTGTTCACAGTCTGAGGATCACAGTGAGTGAGCCACACAGAGACCATTAGGGAGGATGGAAAACCTTGATTTTTCCCTGAAAAAGAAATTCTGTTATCCTAACTGGTTTAGGTGTCAGTGTTCCAATGACATGTGCAAATAGCATGCAATCAGTGGTGTGTCAGAGTATGCAAAGATTATTCTGCAGCATTAGCTTTAATGTCTTATGGGCATTTGTATTGATGTCATTGAAATGCCACTGATCAGCAGCCTGCAGTGGCTTTGAGTCTGTTACGTAATGTGTTCTTGAGTCCTGAGATTTGAATTTTCTTTGTTTACCAGTGGAAGAGCTCAGAGCCTCATACAGTGGCTGAAGCATGTCGTTCAGGGGTGTGTTCTGGTAACAAGTGTCTATCTTCTGCAAGTTGGTATGTTTGTCTGTGCTGCCATGGCACTTCATTCTCACAAGATTTCTCTCAGTGATTGCTGCAGTCTGCCTCAATAGATTGAAGGCGGTTATTATACTGTTAATTGAAGAAAAAGATGTTGGAATGCCTTCCTCTGCCTGCAGAACTTTTTGATTTATCTTCAGTTCCTATGGTAAGGAATTAACATTCCAAGGGCAAACAGTCCTGGGTCATCTCTGCCCACAGGTTGAACACGAAAGTCTTGATCACTGGTGAGTTTCCTGGTAAAACAGGATCACTATCTCACAGATGACAATATCCTTTCTTCTTGTCTTTCACTGAGGTAACAACACATTGGAAGACCTCACTGAATCCGTTGAAAGAGTAAATGATTTAAATATGGGTATGCTACTTAATTTCACTGTGTCACCTGAGCAGAGCATGAAATCCCAGGAACTGCACCATTGTTTTATGCCCTTGTCAGCCCTTCTGTCTCTGCAAGCAAACCTTAGCTTTCTCCTGGTGAGTCAGCATCAGTCTCTTTCTTTGAACCTGTTGTGAGACCAAACATAGGGGGTCATTGGATAGGAGAGCAACTACAATGTGAGTTTGGCAATGAAAAACCACAGAATCAGTAAGGCTGGAAAAGACCTCTACAATCATCTAGTCCAACCATCAACCCATCCCCACCATGCCAACTAAACTACATCCCTAAGTGTCACACTGGTGGATGATGACTCCACCACTTCCCTGCTGTTCCAATGCCTGTTCCAATACATTACCATTCTGCAAGAGAATATCCAACCTGAGTGCAGCTTGAGGCCGTTCCCTCTAGTCCTATCACTGTAATCTGCGGGAAGAGGCTGATCTCCACCCCACCACCACTTCCTTTCAGGGTATTGTAGAGAGTGATAAGGTCTTCTCTGAGCATCTCTTCTCCAGACTAAACAACTCCAGATCCCTCAGTCACTTCTCATAAGACTTGTGCTCCAGAGTCTTCACAGCTGCATTGCCCTTCTCTGGACATGCTCCAGTGCCCCAATGTCTTTCTTGTAGTGAGGGACCCAAGACGCTACCCAGTGTGCGGCCTCACCAGTGCCAAGTTCAGATAGAGAAAAAGCACAGTAGCATGGCTTGCCCCTGCTCAGTGACCAGTCTGCCAGAGATGAGATTGAAAAACTTGACGTGTCTGTAGATGTACAAAGCTGAAAAGAGAGTTTGCTTTGGTGTACCTGAAAGGAGGCTCAGCTCTCACCCATTCTCACTGGGAACAG
Source organism: Penelope pileata (assembly GCA_013396635.1). Classification (NCBI taxonomy): domain Eukaryota; kingdom Metazoa; phylum Chordata; class Aves; order Galliformes; family Cracidae; genus Penelope; species Penelope pileata. The sequence goes on from WBMW01003078.1 coordinate 40,192, forward strand.
TAGCTCTGCTGGAACCGAGCGCAGCTAACTAGATGCTTTAATAAAAAATATGCTAATTTAGCAAACTACAAATTCTGATGATGATTTAACAAACCTGCAAATGTTTAAAGGCAGAAAGCTATATGTAAATCATTATAAAGTTTATAATCTCAGACTGTATTCCTTATTAATTGCTTTAATGGCTTTTATGGTGAAACAGGACCAAAGATGTGAAGGTCATATGTGCTTTACATAGTTTTAGCTATTTAATATGTCTGACTATTAGAAGTACAGATCCAGGTGTATTTTTAAGTCTTTTTCTGGGATGGAGCTGTATATATAACTGAGGTTTTTCTTCTGGTCATGCTGCACAGATTTTTGTAATTACCTGAAATGCATCCGGGGTTGGCACTGAAGATTGTTGTTTTATTTTAAGAAGCTTAAACTGACTCAAATGGTAGTTACTTGAATGCTCCATGACACTTACAGAAAGTAGTTACTGACTCCTTCATGATATGTTACTGCTGTGTGCTTCTGCTTGTGCATCTGAAGGTTTAAACAAAGCTATGGTGTTTAAAAGACACTATTTCTTATTATGTGCAAAGTGACTGTATAAAATTTTCTAGATGCTTTTTTTTTTTAATATGCTATCTTTATGGCGCTTAGAATGAATTCTGAATATAAGGAGCAAAATGTGAGATGAATAGGTAGTGCTCCCTCCTGCATTTCCTGTCATCCTTTTGCATGTCTGACAGATCTGGTATTTTATGGGGGAAAAGTTATAATTTTTTTTAAGTTACGAAAATAAGTCCAATGAATTCTGCTAAAAGGCAGTCTCATGCTGTTGTCATTAATGGCCTCCCCTGAGAAACTGGCAAATTGATAAATTAAGCTTTCTGTCTGTGACAGCCTTTCACACGCTCAAGATGTAGTCGTACTTCAGTCTTCAGCAGCATTAAATCAATCTACTATAGCAATAGTTTTGCCTTACTACCTAGATATAAAATAGATCTAGGGACTTGGTGTATCAGTTCAAGCTCTAAGTCAATGCTTTGGATATAGGAAGAGGCTTAAATTTTGTATTTATGTTGCAATACATCCCTAATTGAGATGTCTATATTGCTTCAAGTCTCTGTTCTTGAAAACCAATTAATACACTTCACACTAGAACACAGCCTTTTTATTAAGACTCAATTAAGGAAGATATAATGAGGACAAGCTAGGTGAAGCTTTTACTGTGTCTCATTCACAGTAGATCTTGAAAGATGTAAAGTCAAATTTCACTTTGAACATGCTTTCATCTAATAGTAATAAAATTCTGTATAGCGCCTGTTCTAACAAGGAGCTAATAAATAAAAAAAAATCAAGCAAACTGAAACATCCTTCTGTAGGAGATGGATTTTAGTTATGTTCTCTCTGAACATGGGAAAGTGATATTTTTCTTTTAAACTTTTTTTAAAGGCTGGTCGCTTTTTTCATTGACTGTTACTGGACACTACTAAATCATTTTTGTATCATCTTGGACAGTAATTTAGTGAAATTGTCTTTATAAATGCCAAGAGGTAGAACAATTTCTCAGGACTGCGTGTGCTATATTGCTTAAAAAATGCAGAGAGCTAAACTTTGAAGACCTATGGTGTTTATTACTTTGTCGTGTAATAACTACAGAGCTGAGATGCTCCCACAGAAATGAAAATCTCTTTTGTGAAGCAGTAGCAGCTAGTACTGGCTGATCGTAGCAGTCTTTTGGCTGGACTAATGGAAAACTTGTTAAATTTGCCTAAGATTTTGTCAAAAATCTGAGTTTAGGCTACAGTTTTTTAAGTTGAAAGTAGTGCAGCTGACTATGATGTCTTTGAAGATTTTTAGGCAGAATGTGGCTGAAATAAACACAGGTTTATATATTATAATCCATTTTACAGTATATATATTATCAATGCAGGATATAATTAAGTAGAATAAAAGAAAGATTATGAAAAACTTAAGAAAGAAGATCGGGTGGAAGGAAAATTGCATAGGGCATTCTTGCAGAAAAGAATCTTAAATTATGTAATTGCAGTGGACTCCATCTGACAACATCTTTCCTGATAAATAAAGGGCTCAATTGTTCAGATCTTTAATGCTGTTGTTCTGTCATGTTTATAAAGGAAACTAACTTCCTCTGTGTCAGTTTTTTAAAAGATAAATATGATCCTTCTTAGGGACTGAGTGAGACTACTTTTTGTTCCCAGCTGCTGTTGCTAAGTGCTATTATTCTCATAACAAAATCTAAACGAACTGGTAAATACAATGCATGAAAACAGTAACTCATAACCAGAATAACACTGTCTGTGACAAGTGGTATTGCCAGAAAAATTTCAGTATTCAGATGAATCTTTTTATTTTACCACGTGTGTGGTTCTCAGATTCTGTCTTGGTGAGGGTTTGATCAGTTTGTCATTCCATATTAGTAAAGAGGGCCAATTTTACTCACATTGAAATATTTGCAGCATTCAGATGCCAAGAGGAAAGCATGAGAAATCAAAGTTGCATTCTAGCCCCCAAGTCTTCTTAGCTTAGTTGCTGGCTAATTTCAATAACTGGCAACAAGATTTTCAAGTTTATCATTAAATAAACTTTCAGTTCTCAAGAATGACCATTCATTTATTGGATTTAGCTAGACTATTGCCCAAAAAAGGGGTCACTGGGCCCTCATCCAACAAGACGTTGATCAAGTGACTGATTCTAATCATGACTTTAAGTGCTTTGTTTGACTGGGGAATCTGCTGATTGCTTTTTGGCATCAACCAGTCTTATTCTTTATACAAAGCTAGTCAAGAAATTAGAAGCCTTAGTTCACTTCCTTGTTCAGAGAACAATACCACATATATGGCTCTGCTAATGGAGCTTTGCAAGCCTCAGTAAGACCTTTTCAGTATTGAAGAAAGTACTGTACATGACTTCTGTTGATTAGTGCTTGGTTCAAAGATTAATTCTGTCAGCTTGGCCTCACCCCAACCATCATCCCATCAAGAAGAATATAGTCATTTAGAGTTCTTGTCAAATTCAGTACAGCAGTTACTCCTTGCCTTTGAAGCTTCCTGTAGACTATGGATGGCAATCAGTTCTTCTCAAGCTGCAGGTCTTGATAGTTTGTTTGATAACCGGGGCCAGGAAGTCGTTTAGAGGCAGTGAGTGGCTCCTTAAAGATGAAATAATAATAGCAAAAATGGACTGTTCTATAAGAGAGAGTGCTATCCTGCCTCAGCATTGTTCCAGATTGTTTTTGGGAGTGTGTGAATGATGAGTTACCGCAGTTCACATAGAGATCTTCAGGGAGATACGGTACCATCTCCAACGTTACAGAAAAGGTCATGTGGCCTTTCCTCTATTCCAAAGCTGACCATAGAGTTGAAATTGTAGATTTCTTTTGTCCCCTGAGTTCCACCCACCTTCTACCCTGATCATCATTCCCATAATGTCTCCTTTGGTGATTGTAAAAGGCATGAAGTAGTTGCTATACTTGTGAAAATCTGCTTGGATTCCTTTTCTGATATTCCTTCTTTACTGTCCTTTAGAGAAGCTTAAGTTAATTACCTAAATTGCCCATGTGAATCAGATTGGAGAATTTGAGAATCTTTCCATATGGTATTATGTCTGCATTTGTTTTCCAGTAAGATTAGACAGTTTTTCTCTGAAAAACATATTTTAAAAAATTCTGGCCCACCTCAGGAGTCTTATTTTCAAGAATCCAACTAAATAACGGAAATCAAATTCAGTTGGCAATATTGTTTTTCCCTCCAGGAGAAAGACAGGATGTTGAGGTTCCCCAGCTGCTGTGAGCATGTGCTGTTTTATGCCCCTTTGCTGCCTCCTGAGCAGCCTAGCATTGCCTTCTGTACAGATGCATGAAGGGAAACTATTGGTAATGATGACTGCACACAGTAGACAAGGTGCAGGACCCTTGTTATGAAGGTAGAGACAAACTAGAGAATTCATTTTTCCTCGCAGTGTACGTTGCTGAAGAAGAAAGAAAAGCTCTTTAGGTCTGTTTCTGCTTTGGAACAGGTATAGAAAAAGCAATACAAGAAAAGTAAAGATCATCTTGCATTGGCAGGACATTAGAATGCTCTGTGTGTGACTGAATGTGTCTTTGCTAGTTGTAGCATTTCTTGTTCCAAAGCTGAGAATCAAACACAGCAGTATCTGCGGGTTTCATTACAAGAAACTAATTTAATGACACTATATTTTTTCCTTTGATTTTTCTGTTAGAAGTGCACCTCTTGACAGAAATGACTTATGGCTGTCTTAAAGATGAACAAGAAATGGAGTGAAGATAGTGTTTGAACTCTGAAACTGAGATGCCAATTAAAAGGCACAAGTCATGGGAAATGGATCTCAGAGTAAACTTGGAAATGCTGTAATAACCAACCTCTGTTGCATATTTCTTGATGAGACTCTTTTCTGTTTAGATAGAAAAGATAATTTCATTAGATTGCAGAAGAATGATTGTGAAGAAAGTTTACCATGAGAAGGTCACATTTATCTCATTAAAATTAAATACATCATTGAAAGGTCTTGGGTGAATCAAGGCTATGGGAACCCAGTTCAGTGATTCCACTTTCACACCAGAATACCTGTGAAGCAGAATGTGTAAGACTTCTGAAGCTGTATTCCTAAGTTTTCTATTCAGATAACTGGTTTGCAAATGGCTAAATTTAATTTTCTCTCTGAAGTTTTATTTATTTTTTTAAGTGGTAGCATCCTAACTAGAAAAAACACATTTATTATGTATTCATTTTTGTGTTTCAATTTAATTTTTGTAGATCCATAAGTGTTTGTCAGAAATATTTTCCTGATCATGAGTTGAAGCATGACCTAAAGAAGCTGTATTCATTGAATGCAATTGTAAAATGAGTCAGAATAGCACATTTGCAAGAGAAGTTGGATAGGGAGCAGTATGCTATTGGCCTGATGGGATTTATGCAGATCTTAATTACAAACTGCAGAGAATGAGAGGTAGAGGGTACTGACACTTTATTTTAGAGTTTGGTAAGTTGTGCAGAATCATGGCTATAGCCCTCACTGTGAAGAAGATTCTTGGCCATGGGTAATTTTTCATGAAAAAAAAATAAGGTTAAAAAAAGGAACTTTAGAATCATGACAACTAGAATATGATCATCTGGCTCTATATAATGAGTCTAAGAAGTGCTCTTTTTTAAAGATTGTGTTCTGCAATGCCATAGGATCTGTTCAAATGTAGTGTATAAAATGATTGCTGAAACTATCCCAGCACTGAGCCAGGGGACTGAAATGAGGCATTCACTCAGTTTAGTGCTGTTGGCTTATTCATGGTTTTACTTCTCTTAAGTTAGTTCTCATGCAATCTTCATTGAATTGTAACTGATCCAATAATAGCAGCAATAAATTAGTGTTTGATTCACAAGTGTTTAATATTTTGACTTTTAAGTTTATTTGAAAAGATTTGCAGATGAGACGTAATGATGTACAGGAGAGGTGGGAAACATTTAAACTGAAGAGATTATTGGAGCTAAAATAATTATCATTGTGTAGTGAGATCTTAAGATATTCACAGGGGATTCCACTAGAGAAGTTAAATTTGCTCCCATTTGAGCACAGCCAGAATCTCTGCTCTTCATGGGAATCTTGCCTGGGGAGGGGAAGGTAAAGAAAAAAGGTAAGAAAAAAGTTGGTCTAAACAAGCATATTTGGGTGACTTTGAGATTTATGAAAAATTGACTTTTTTTTGGGGTGGTTGTGAGGGTGGACTGTAATTGCAGACATTTCAACAATAAGTTGCCATTTAGCTTTTGGATACTAGACCAGCTGTTCATTCCCACTTCTTTGCATCAAATTGGGTGTTAGAAGGAGGCAGTCAATGTCACAAACCACTCTGGGCTCTTATGTAGAAGAAACAACAATGGAAAATATTTTTCCTTTTACCCCCTACTCCTCTTCCCTTCATGCTGACTGCTGAGAGGTTTTTGAAAGCCTATTGCCATCATGAGCACATGGTTGGATTTTACCCTTTATCAAGCACAGAGGAGGCAAGCCAGCCTTTTGAAACTTCTCAGCAGTCAGCAAGAATAAAGTGGGCATCCTAGTGGCAGGAGTAATTTTCAGCTTCCTGACAACAATTGGAAGAATGCTGGGAAAAGCTATTAAAAATGAGGTTCGATCACCAAAGTCTGTTTTGGCCTATATTTAATGAGATGTGTCAGCTAGAATTTACAATAAGTGGCTAATTGTTAATAATAGGCCTGTCTAAGACACTCTGTGACTTCAGCAGATCTACACAATACAACCCCGTGTGCTTGCTAGGTTTTTCTGTTTTGGGTACCACGGGTTGTCTTATTGATGTAGTGAAGGAACAGAATGTGACAGGAACAAAGGAATTGTTAAGTTTATAAAAGCATGGTTTTTATTTATTATTGAACATATCACGGGATAAATTACAACAACAAAAAATAAAAATTAAGAAATAAAGGTGCAGTCTCAGTACAGCAGTGGCACTTCATCTCCCTTTGTAATTGTACTTGGGAACAAGGCAACAGGTGCATGGAGAAGGATCTTTGTGTTTAAGTGACTATGCAGCATGTTTGCAAAGTGTATTTTGTTACTCTGGGCAAGTTACTACAACTCTCAGTGCTTCAGTGTTGTAAATGTAGAAGGGAATGACACTTCTTTACCTTGCAAAAGTGGACAGTATATGCATGCGGGAGTGACAGAGGAATAATCGTAAGCATACAAAATGGACTTATGACGTAATGGCTTAATATGAGAAAATAAAAACCTCATTTTTAAACTTTAGAATACTGAGCTTTTGAAGTTACCTATGTCTGTTAAATTAAACCACACTGCAACTCAGTAAAATGATTAGGAACATTTAGTGTCAACAGGTTTGTAGCTTGCTTGAAGTTTTAGTCTCATGCTAAAGCTCTGAACCTCTGGGTGCATTAGGGCAGTGCGCAATGCTCTGCCATCCCACTGCAACGTACGGGCGTAGAGGCAGCCAGGACTATGGTACTAAGGCCATCTTCTGACTGTGCTGTGCTCTTAAGGAAGCTGCTGCCTGAAGTATTTAGTGCTTCAAAGTTATTTCCAGAAAATGTCGAGTGCTTAGCTTACATTTCCTTCTGTCATTGCCTACTTTGGTAAAGTTTCCAGGGAGGGGTGATGCCTTTCATTAAATCTACTGATACAGTTGAAGGAAGAAGAAGGACTTTAAAACATAATCATTTTTCTTAGAGTTGAAAGAAACCAGGTCTTTCTTAAATCCCATCTACGCCATAGATATGTACTGGTCTTATAGCAAAAAAAAATAAAATAAAAAAAAGATAAAGGTTTTAGGTGACCTTTCTCTTTTGTTAGGGCCATTTTAGGATGGAGAATAATGTAAGCTTCATCTACTTGAAGGAAAAAATAGTGATTCAGCTTGATAGTGGTTTGAGAACGTATAGTCTCTGTATTGCTACTCAGTCATGTGAAATTGGGGCACGCTTATTCTAAATTCCTGTGAAGTTGTGGAGGATATCTGGCTAATTTCCAAGTCAAGCATGATTACAATTCTGTGCCTTCAACAAATTTCACAGAACTAATTTAGCCTTCAAAGGCATGAGAGGTTAAACCTAGGTCAGCTGTCATCCTTCTTGCACAATGGCGTGTCTTCAGTTAATTATGTTGCATCTAAATGTATGTTCTGTGTTGTCATACTAACTAAACTAAACCTAAAAATACTAAAAAGAAAGTGTGATTGATGAACATGAGTGCACAGACTGCCAGCATGGCTTATTTAATAGCTTCTTCAGCTGTGTTTGAGGAGTTTCGACTCTGAGCCCACTGTCCAATGCTGCAGCAGTTGTGTCCTACAAGCAAAATCTTTCCAAGTGTTAATAAAGTTAATACTGTTTTTTAGGCTCAGCTCTACTGACGCATATATGAAACCATTAGAATGCATCAAATCAGCTTGAGTTAGACTTCTTACAGCATGAGGTGCCTGTGGAATTACATATTTGTTAATTTACCACACCAAACAGAAAATAGTGGGAATGAGAGCTTTTTATCAGTAATTAATCTAGTACATGAACAGTTCTAAACAGTTCCACAGTTCTAAACTTGTACAATGCTGCACCATTTGAGTAGCCTTTCTCTCTAGAAATAGAATGTAATCTCGTAAATTATCTCTAGGTGATGTTTTCTAAGGAAACTGCAATATAGGTAGTGCTAGGGATGTACCATAGTAGTAGGTTGCTCCTACCACTCCTAAGTAGTAGTAACATAATGACATGGGAGGCATAGCTTTCAGAGCAGCCTTTGTATATATGAAGACTTGTACCCCAAGCAAATCTTGTGGTACTGTTTTTTCTAGTATAAATCCTGTTCACGTTCTTCCTAGTCTGAAAGGTGGGTAAATCACCAGCAACTAAGCACTATATGCTTAAGAGTATCAGGCAAGCTGGTCCCTCTGCACCCACTTGTTCTTTGTCAAATGTGCTTACAGCAATCAGCATTGCTTGTTCAGATTTGTATATTAAATCCTTTCCTACCAACAAACTCTGTACAGGCCTGTAAACCCTGCACAATTTCTGGTTATATAATCATGTCACTCATCTGTTTTTCTTCCTGATCACTTTGCATCCTCACTGTAGGAGAGCTACGCAATGTGGCACGCAACTCCAGAACTCCTGTACAGCTAATCCTATAATTCGACCTGTCTGTGTGTGCCATCCTCCCTGTAGCTGTATCTTCCCTCCTCCATTGCCAGCAGCAGTCCTGCTAAAGCCTGTTATTCATCTTTGCTTTTCTCTTCTGCAATGTCTTCTCAATGTCAGCCAGACAAGCGCAGCTGCATCCTGGAGAGTACCTGAAGCAAGCTCTGCAAGCCTTCTGATTCAGCAACTGTGTTTTTCTCACTTGCAGATACATTGAAGTATATTGCAATGCATAAGATGAGATTAGTATGATACAGAAGTCTGGGAATTCTCTAGCTTTGTTTCTCTGCTGTGAAGAGCCAGACATTTCCTGTCAGGGCTTCAGATACTCCTGGTTAGAGCCTCAAACAGAGCTGGCTGTATGCCATAACACTGTTTGCAAAAAAGAGGAATTTTTAGATAGAAAGAAAAGACAAAAAATGCCAAAGTTGAAAAGTCCTGGAACAGTGGTGATGACCGTTGCAAAACCCAGGGTGTTAAACAGCTCTGCATAGGATGCTGGGTATCCTGGGAATCCTTCCATTGTTCTGCTAGGGAATTAGTAGGTGACAAGATCCGTTTGGTTCTTGATGGAGCACTTCCTATCAAGCCTAGTATTTACATGTTTTCCTATCCAGCACAGAAATAAAGTGGTTCAAGAGTGAGTGTATTTATGTAGAAAGAGCTGGGGTGACAGAAAGGTTTCCTAGCAGGAGCACATTCCTTTCTTTTCTCTTTATAGTGCAGTGGAACTTTGCATATAAAAGCAATTGAATCAGACTCGTATTTTTTCATGCACCTAACATGTTAGTGAATAATAGGGAAGGAAATGAGTTACAGCAGATGTTGCTGAAGGTTCTGAGCTATTGATTCAGAATTTTTGCGTAGGTCATTTGCTGCTAGTTTGTTCTGGGATTAAGATTTTTGCAGAAGTTTGAAAGGTATCCAAGTTAAAAGTGCACATTGAAAGGTATCTGCAATTTAATTGCTTTAAGTAACCTTGGTGAAACATGGTGCATTTTCTGAAGTGTAGCTATTTCATCTCATGTTACATTATTCTTTTATTATTGTACTAGGCTTCCTGTGCTCTCCTATTTAAATCAACCACCTCTAGTTCTGTGTGGCAGAAGACATGTCTGTTCAAGTCATGAGGCCATAAAGAATCTGTTTCTTACATTTCACATGCATGTCAGTTCATTTTTTTTTTCACTGGTGATCTTTATTTCCTACTTAACTGTCACTGTTCTCACTCTGAATATCTTACTTAGGCTTCTGCAAGCAAAACTAACGTTGCCTTTGATAGGATTTTTGGCTATAAAATATTTTTTGTTTGCCCAATTGGAGCTGTCAGCTTCAAGCAAAGTTCTGAGTGAGGGGCTATGCGGTGCTGTACAGAGGTGTCACCAGCACTTTATTCTTCTGGGGTTTTCTGGCTAGCAGGGACTGCAATGCAAACTTTGGGAGCGTGGGGCCATCTGTCATGCTTTTCTCCACTTTATTTGTTAAGACATCTCCAAGGACAATATCTGGAAACGGTCAGTGTACTGGAGGGTAGGAAACAAAAAAGATGGGCAAGGAGATCAGATGTGCTGAGCCTCTCCCGGCTTGCGGTGTCCATAGGAATAGCTGAGGTACTCTCCAATTGATTTTAAAGCAGCATTTGGCCTTTCCAACTGAACAAATAATTCCGTGGTAGATATGACAAAATACATTGCTGTGACAGCCTGAGTAATAATAATAATAAATGTCTATAGGGAAGAGAAAAGGAGATCATGTTTTTTGGCAAGGTCATGAAAACTATATAAATATTTCAGAGATAACTGTGTATATATTATGTATAATGTTTTAAATGCACTTGACTCCTTCCTCTGAAGACTTATAAGTAGCCAATTTAATTAGTTGTGCTTAATCTCACAAATTTCTCTTACGAGCAAATCCTATTCATCTAAAAGGTCAAGAGTAGTGTCTCAATATATTAGCTACAATTCTCTTATGCATAATTTAATTATTTACATGCAAGTAGATGCTGTTTGAAATTCGTAGATACTATTTGCTACTATTCACAAATCACCATTGTGCCTTAGCACATACAGAGTTATTTATTATTCAGCAAAATGTAAAACCATAAAATAGCCTATTAAAATATCTCTACCCTCCTCTGTTTAAATGTTTGACTATTGAAGAAGACCAATGCTTTTCCTGAAATCTCATAAAATAACAAAAGCAAGTTTAAAGGTCTACTTTGTCCTCCAGAGATGCTCCTAGCTCTCATTAGCACTAATATGAATGATATGTAAACACTGAGTTGAATGTCCTCGTCTCCCTGATAAGAGGAAATACACAATGCCAGTGCCTCTGACCTGTGCTCCTCCCCAGAAACAGCATGTGCTTGAATTTTGTTTTGATCTGAGGAAGCCTGGTATATTAGCTAATGCCAGTTTAGCCTTTTTAAGATCTTTTACAAATCTACTGTGTGTAATATCTTTTGGAAAATGAAGAATGCTAAGTTCTAAAAGTGCATAAAAAACTGTGACCCCAGCTCACTCAGCTTCCACTGCAGTCTCAGTTTCGATAAACCTAACGTTATACAGAAATGTAGAAAAGCCAGAGCCAGTTTGACTTACTGCTATTTCCTAGTCTTTTCTGTCCTCCTTTGTCCTCTTTTGCCTGGATGTGTGCTGACTTCAAGCCTGCTGTCATTCATGCTCTGTCATACAATGTTCCACTGTACTTTTGATATAATCTGGAATGTTCACAACAAGGACCATACATCATTCAGCATGTAATCTGAAAATTAGGGATGTCTGAGAGTGTTTGTTTCTCTGTGAAAGAGCTGGGAAGAAGGCTTCCTTTTTTCGGAAAGTGTGGTTGGTACACGGGATATATGAAAACTAATGGAAAATGAATTTGACAAATGATCAAAAAGCACTGCTGTCCTAATGTGAGCTTTTATGGACAAATATTTTCTGCTGGTGCAACTGTGGACTCTCAAAGCTAGTGCTTAAACTAGTCTAGCTTCCTAGATGAGCAGGAGAGAGTCTCATTTTGAATAGCATTAGAAGTGGGTTTTAAGCCATGCTCTCCCATCACCTATTGAGACGTGTCTCCCCTGATGGTGCTGCCAGAAGTGTTGTTTAGATAATATTTTGTAATTAAACATTTTATTTCTTGAAATGGTGGTGGATAATAGGTAACTTTGCAGTGCAAGTCTCATGAATTGAGCCTAGAAACATGGAAAGAGAGAGAAACCAGAGGAAATATTCAGGAACAGAGTTTTGAGTCGTGATAGATAGATAGTAATGTATGTTAAAGAAAGTACAAAGGTAAAATGGGCTGCTGTGTATCTTTATTTGCACATGTTCTCTTTGTTAATTGTCTCATGCAATAACGGAACGAGATAAACTATATTGCAAATTAGTAAAGCAACAGGTAGAGAAAGCAAAATGAATTATGCATGAGCTAGAAAGGATTGAAGGACTAAGGGATGCTGAGATAGGCAGAATATTAATTAATTCTATCTAATGTCTATTTTGTAAAATATGTATCTCAATGCTTCACCAATATAATTATGAAATTCACCTCTTGCCTGGGATTGCCATGCATGTATGTTTTTGATACTAGCCTTCAATTTTGTTCCCCAGCTAAGAAGTACAAATTCTTTTTCATGAATGGGACAGATAGTGTAAACAGAAAGTACAGGTGGGAAGTGAGCTAATGCACAACAGAATTACTTCAATATCATAGAATATATGTGATGTCATTCAGTCTATTGTTTCCATCATATCCACCCTGTATCATAGAAATGATCATGCATGCATGGTGCTGCTTCAAAAGTGATGCCTCCTATTCTATGATGTTGGCCCGTGACATCAGAGGTGGATATTGGTGGGATGGCAGCAGAGGTTGAACCTTCCCACCAATATCACATTCCATTTTGTTGCAGTGCAACAGATGGCAGCCGAGGGGCACTCTGACACAATGGTGTCTGACATGGACGTGCGGATGGAGCAAAGGGGTGAGATTGAATTCCTCCATTTTTCTATGGGAAAAAATGGCACCCATCGACATTCACTGATGCTTGCTGAACATTGATAGAGACCAAACAGGGGATGTGAGCACAGTGAGGCAGTGGGTGGTGCATTTCAGCAGTGGCAACAGTGATTTGAAAAACAAGCCATGTTCTGGATAGTCATGCAGATTTTTACGAGCATGTCATGCAGACGCTCGTTCATTACTGATGAAAATGCTCAGCTACTGGTGGTGATTATGTTGAAAAAGAGTATTTTGTAGCTGCAAATTTGATCTATCGTGGAGTGTTATTGTGCTCCTTGTATCTGTTGTAGTTTCCATGAAAATAAATAGGAGGCATTACTTTCAGGTTGATCTACATTATTTTGGCTGATCTTTTTACTGAAGTCTCAAATTAATTTTTGTCCTTCTGTTAAAAAATAGTCATAGAAGGTACAATAACATCTTTTTTGACACTTTAAAAATGCTTTTATTTTGTGCATTGTTTTTGTCTGAAAATCTATTTTAATGTTTTTTAACATTTTTAATTTTAAAATATAAATTTAAAATAGCTTTTATAAATATTTGTAGTTTGGAGTGAAATTAAATAATCGTTTTAATAAGAAAAGTTTTTATGATAGTTTGAGTCATTGAAAAACGCTTGGGTAAACATGCACACTTTCTATCAAAAACTAAACTAAACCAAACAAAAAAAAAACCTAGAAAACTCAAATTTTAGAAGTCTTACAGTTAAACAGTATAGTAAGAGTAGATTTTTGTTACCTATTTTGTATCTTTCGAGACGTCTCTGAAGCTCTGTAGTTTAGATGTTTTAGTAACTGATGCTCTGGAATTCACTATGTCTGCTATTTCTTCTGCCTGAATCTTTGGTTTAACCAATGATTGGCTGTGTCAGAAAGGCTTAGAACATTGTTTACAGCAAGAACCATCTTTAGCATTGTAGCAGGAGCTGTGCTAACAAGCTACAGATGCTGAGTTAATGAGTGTGTTTAATAAGCAGATGGGTGATGGGAGTGGTTCTGCCTCTGTGTAGGAAACAAAAAGAGTGCTGAGGAAGATGTCAGGCAGAGCTGTGCCTGACTGGATTGCTCGTATGGCTTGGGATGGAGTCATTTACCAGCATGGAAACTTTTCTGAATGTTCTGTTAAAATCTAATACTTACTTTGTTTTCACGTTGTAATAAGTATAATTTGGAGATCTATTTAGGAAACGATGATAAAATAAATTTAAAACTATAAACTTTCACAGTGGGAAGACCAAGAACTGAACTGACCTTAGAGACTGAACAAACCTTTAAATTGAAACAGTGCATCTAATCTTAATGGAAATTTTTTGTCCAGGGATTTCTGGAAGAACAGATTTTAAGAGGAAATTTTGCTGAAGAGAATAGGGATGGAGAATTCTCATTTCTTATTGAAAGAGAAGATGTTGAAAAAGTTTTAGCTGATGTACCTTGCAAAAGCTCTCCTCCTAATCTTCAGAATGTCTTCAATGAGATGATGAGTATGGAGATGTGACTGGCTGCCTGAAGCCAGGACAGGACCTCTTTTCTTTTGACCATTGTCCTCTACCACAAATTGGTGTTCATGACTGTTTCAGGTACATACCTGTACAACTAAGAGTTCAGTGTTGTTTTGAAGCCTGAATAGTATCTCTGTTTTGCGTTGGACAGTAAAAGCTTTTATTTGTTGTGTCTAACCTTGTGTTTAAGCTCAGAAAAATGATAGCATAAATGTAAGACTAAGGCATCATCAAATGAAGATAGTCTGCTCTCCAAATACAATGACAATAAACTATTTCTCCTTTGTAGTTTTAATATTTTTTTTTTCCCTCAAAGGGAGAAAATGTCACTATCACAGCTTAAGTACTTGGTAGGGATCTGTAATAGTCTGTAGAAACTGTTATGAGAATTGCCTGGAAAAAAAAAGAGGCAGAAAAGTTATTAAAAGTCACTTACTGAAGTGCCTCTCTTTTTGAGGCACTTGCAAGCAGCTCAGTCCAGGATGTTGATGAGGTGGGAGGAAGCTGGTTATTTCTAAGTCCTTGGTATTTGAGAGCGAGGGTGTGCCTTGGGAAAAAGCCCAAGGAAAAGTCTTTTTCTTTTATTTGCACAAAAATATGGTGTTTGTTTTGTTTTTCTTCCTTTTTTTCCTCATGAGAGGAAAGAAGGAACAGCATGGGGAAAAAGGTGGTAGGGGAAGGAGACAATCATGTCTCTCAGTAGCAGCATGGGTTTATGATGAGGAGAAAAGGAAAAACGGTGTTCATGGTATTTATTTAAACTGATAAGACAAAATAAATGATACTTTAAGACTCTGGGAACTTCTACCAAGGCATTCATAGCTTCCAAGCTTTTTGAATTGATGTCACCTTGTATCTTTGTTTGGCTACAAATGGTGAGTGGAACATGGAAAATGAGCCTGTTTATCCTGATAAAAGCATTTTCAATCAGAGAAAGGTGTGTGATTTCTAAAAATAACAAAGATATTTTAACTGTTGGAACACCAAGTGTTTGGTTTGGTTTGTAGCTTGCAGCTGAAAAAAAAATGTAAAAAAGTAAAGAACCACTTTCTTCTTAATATTACTGCCTTGTCTCTTTATAGAGCAAATGGAGCTGTAGAAGAACAATATTTGTATGAATGGTATGCACTAACTCTAGAACAGTACTGTATTTGATGCTTTGGATGATGAAATATAGATTTGGATTCCCTGGATGTGTTTTTAACTCCATTATTGATGTGGCAAAATGCACAGAAAGTTACTTCTCTGCTGCTTTTTCCTTAATTCAGTACTGGACAATCCTTATACTAAATTTATGCTGTTGAATGGCACCAATATTTTTGTATGATGTTTACTTAAATTAATGTTTCTGGCAGAGAGAAACTGGGTCTTTCAGTCTCCTGTGGAGTGAATTACCCTCAAATCATTCCTCTTAGTGAAAAACAGGTTTGTTTACTTTAAGATTATGGGACAACTTCTCTCAAACTATATAAAACAAGTACTGAGAAATTCATATTCTGCTGTGAAGGGAGATTTCATATGAATGGGTGCTTAGAATCACAGAGATTTAAAAATTCAGGATACCACCTCCGTAAACTATAATTTGAAGAGCTGTGAGCTGTGCTCTGTAATCAGTGAAATTACAGGCACACAATTGCTGTTTTCTTCATTAAGCTTATCTTTCAATGTGCTGTTGCAAATCCATCTTGTTCTCCAAGTAGCATGAACAACTCACCCAGCCCATCTACACTCTTCAGGGCAGTATTCAAACTCAGTACTCTCAGGATCCTATGGCAGGTTTTTCTGGAAAGACATGAGGACAAGAACCTTGTTGTGTGATCTTAGATGCTGCAAAGGTGTGGAGAGGGAGTCTATACTCTTTAGTATGGTAAGTGAATAGCACCAACTGAAGTCACAGAAAAAGTAAGATGATATAGGAATCGCTGAAGTGTCCAGCGTTTATAAATCTAAACCAACATGGCAGGATGTGCTGGTACAGTTACTTTTCAACTACACTACAGAAGTGTGTCTTTGTTCAGATCTGCCCAAAGCAGTTGAGCATGTTTGTCTTCGTGGCACAGGTGCGGAAAGTGATTTAATCTGCTGAAATCAGTACCAGCTTCATTGGCTCAAACCAATGGTGGTGCACTCATTAAAACTATATGGATAAAAAAGCTATTGCACCTGGTTGATCATCACAGTCCTCTGCTGTCTCTTAAAAGCTGTCTGCAAATCTTTGTATGGTTGTGTTCCACAATGCACTTCCACCGGTGTAAACTTAGCGGTCTCACTTTAACCAGCTTGGATAAACTGGTAGACCTAACCTGAAGTAAATTAGAAAGCTGTTCAGCTGTCAGCTGGAAGTAATGCCTTTAGTTGCTCCAGATACATCTGAAAGAATGTTTCTGTTCACATCCCAAGGAATGGTATTCCTAATAAATCTTCTTAGAGTAGAACATCTATGTAGCCCAAACCTTGATGTTCAGCCGAAAGTGTTCTTTGGACTTCTTGCAGAAGTATGTCTCCGCAGACATCACTGAAGGTGACTCTACACTTGAGGGAACAGAGGAAGATCAGAGATCCTAAATCACTGTCACAGGCAATCCTTCGCTATTGGTCTAAGATGAGGTTTGGTGCTAGTTATAATATGTGCTGAGCTGAGCAACCAGTAAACAAGGTGCTTAAGATTAATAAATGCTTCTAAATACTTGGTGGTTTGTATCCTCTGGAAAGACTGCAAGGCCGGCCAAAGACTAAGGCTGCTCCAGAATGCCTGACATACACAGCACATGTGGTATTTCCTAAGAATGATGCACATGGGCAATTTGGACTGATGTTGCTTTTTACCAAATGTCTGTGTGATTCAGTTTTGTCAGTTGCAATCTTTTTAAAATGCTTTTGAAATCCTAATCTACAGGAGTCAGTGTTTTCAGTATCTTCTGCATACATTAGTTAGTAGACTGTTACTTTAAACTTACAAATGGACAACTTGCATTCATATGCAAACTAAGCTAGGGGTTGAGTCCTGAGAACATATCAGTTCTTTTTGCATTCAACTCCTGAGAAATACTGATGTGCATAAGAGCATCTTGGAAGTGTTCCTAACTGCACCCGTTGAGAGAATGATTAATTGGAGATTGAATCAGCACTGAGTTCTTCTGCCATGATTATTGTAGAAGACTCATTTTAACAGCATGGTAGCAGAGTTCCATGTGTAGTTGAAAACAAAGATAAAGCTATATATATTAATTATGCTACAGGTTTAAGGAATCCTAAGAAAGACCCTGACAAGTTTTCAAACTTTATTGTCATTCTGCCCTCCAATTCCAAATATCTACTTACCCTTTACAAAAAATGTTTCTATTATGATGCAAAAGAATGCAGATGTTTGCAGCATTAGATAACATTTATTAGTTGATGTACAGTTGGGGAGCTTCTAGCTTTGAATGGCTGCACTAACAATATGTGGAGTTGCATCAAGCTACTCATTGAAGGACTAAAATACAAACGTATGGTTTGATATAAAGGGAAGAAGGAAATGCAGATGTCATGATAGGCTTGCTGTAGCTTATCAACTCTAGCATTGTTGAGTAGTAGTAGTAGCTTTTGCAGAAGATGCACTTGAGAAGTATCTTAGAATTTAGTTCTGCTTCTCTAGACTGCCACTTGGCTTTTTAAAGCTTTCTAAGCTTGGCCTATGTGAATGAAACCTGTTCTGGTTTATATTTCATTCCACAACAATGCACTTCCAAAGTTCTGATTTTCTGCTTTGAAATGTTTCCATTTTGCTCATATTTTTTCATGAAAATTCTCAGATGATATTTATAAAAGTGCATTCTGGACCTAATAAATCATATTTTTCATTGTTGTTAGAGACGCTTTTAAATATTAGTATGTCACTCATGGTAGCTGCTTTGTGGTCAAGGCAAACACCTATGCTTTGATTTTGTGACTGCGAAATCTAGTTTGTTTGACCTTGAGTCTTCTAGATGTTCCTAAGAGCAAGCGGAAGTGTTGAATGCTAATGAGGCAGTGGCCTAATTTAATGTCCTTCTTGATCCCTGTGCTTAAAAATGTTAAGCAGCCTTTGTGGTGTTTTTGTTTGTTTTCTTTCTTTGCTTGGTTTAGTTGTTTTCTTCTCTACAGTGTTTCCTTTGTTCCTGTGTGTTTTTCCTTAGCTGTAACTTACTTACTATTTTTCTTTTTCCTAATCAAGTATCATCTTTCTTATTTAACTTAATAAAACATATTTCAGCTGGATTGTAGCAGCAGAGGAACACCTACTTTCCCATTCACTGCATGCAAAATTATATGCACAGGCTGGTATAATCAAATGCTCAAATATCCGAGTCTCTTGTGTAGTGCTTATGTAACAACTCAGAGGCATATGTATAGAAGATGGTCTTTGGCTGCCTGCCTCTGTCACAATGGAGGTAATTCTAACGTGTTCCATTTTTTTAGATAGAGAAGCAAACAGAATGACTTTCTGCAAACAGCATTAGTGATAGCAATATCAGAAAATGTGGTCGGTTCTGGTAGTAGACAAAGATTATTGTAAAGTATCTTTTTTTATCAGTTAAAACAATTTGAGGAATGGAGAACATGCTAAACAATTAGGGATTTTAATCTTGAGATCACCTAGTTACAACATATGATTTACCCAAGTGAAAATATTTTTTAGTTCAGCAGAAAATGGTGAAACAACAATTGATTGAGAACTGAAACTAAACAAATTCATATTGGATGCTACATTAAAAAAAATAAAAATAAAAATAAGGGGGCCTATTAGCCTTTGGACCAGGCAGTAGCAGCTCTGGGGTATGGTGGATTCTCCATTGATATTTCCAAGGCAAGTCTGAAAATCGTGTTTTAAACACATGCTAGTTACTTGGCTCAGTGCAAGAAGTACATGAGATTTAATAGTTCAAATCTGATATGGATTGCCTTTCTTTTTCCTTTCCCTCCCTTGTTTTCAGTGCCAGCACTGCTCTCAGTTTCATATATCTGTAGAATGGGCTTGCTTCTATGTTTAATACACAAGGTCAGTAGTTTTTGATGTTTCTTTTGGGCCCTGGTGGTCCATACAGGAAGCATCTGAGATCCTAATAGACTTAAGAGGCTTGACTCAAGCATAGAATGTAACTTCAGGCACCAAAGCCTTTATTAGCCAGTGGATCATGTAATTATTACATTTTGGTTAAGAAATGTTTTTTGTCAGTACAGTCGTGTTATCAGAAGGCTTGAAATTAATAATAGTGTATTCAAAAACATGGAAGAAACCTAGGTAAATTAAATGAAAATCATCAAGCTTGTTATGGTAGCCAATTCTCCTCCATTGTCTTAATATCTAAGAAAAAAGGAGAAAAGTTAAAATGGAAATATACTCCTTTTTGCTGGATATACCACATTGTTTGTCATTGAAAGGAAAAACAGAATGACTCAAAGTATGTCATCACTCAGGTTAAAATTGCTGTGATTTGTTTTTGTTTCCCTTGCACTAGCCTACTTTGAGGTAAGAAAAAGGCATGATATGAAATAACATTTGAATTGCCACATTTGAATAGTACTTTCTCACTCATTAGCACAGCTTATTTGTGAGTTAACTAGATAAGCAAATGTGTTGGCATTCCCTTATTATTATGGCTATATTGTTATAGTTATCCAATATAGCTCGTGTGAACGCACTCTTCTGAATTATGAGGATGAATTCTGAACCCTTCCCCAAGGGAAAATCTGTCTAGTAATTTGATATGGATGATTATGCCTATTTCATTATGAAAGTAAGTTTTGTTGCATGATAAGTTTGCTATGCCCTTAGTTTTACTGGACATCCTCATCATTTCTGCAAAGATGCTTTTTTCTCAAACAAAATATGGAGAACTCTAATTTACTTAGGGTTTCCAGACATTTATTCAAAGTCTGATGTACCGTGGTTTGTTGGAGCTAATGCAAGGAGACAGGTCACTACCAGCACAACAGTCTAATACAACCCAGGCACTTTAATTTTGATGTGCATATGCTTCATCATTAGATGTCAGAATCAGGCATTCCAGCCTGAGTAGTACTGTAGAAAACTAAATTGTGAGATTAGTTCTTCTGCAGAAGGCTGATGAGGGCTTACCGTATATCTGTACGGTACTGGCCACAGGAAGGAGGTATTATAAGATTAATGATGCTCAGTACATTCAGAGATGTTCTGTGGAATGATTTTCTACACCATTTTGATCAGAGAATCTTAGATTAAAGGGGTGAGAGTTCTGCATCCAGAAGTAAACATTAGCTTAAATTTAGTTAGGATGAGTTAGGGTTACATTTAACTTAATTTCAAAATGAAGACAAATTTCAAATCTATTTTTATTCTAATAAAAGAAAAGCTAATAGAAAGAGGAGAGGATACACTTCTGCCCTACCTCAGTGCGTTTCCCCAGAGACTGCTTTTTGGCTTGGGAAGTAGTATAATCTGCTGACAAAAAACAGACATGGTGATGATTTTTTGATAGGAACATCTGGCCACTAGAGATCCAGGCGTATGGACTAATTTCACATCAGAGATCATGAAATACGTGTTGCCATTTATTTCTGTGATTCATATCAGTGATGAGTTTGAAATAGTAACCTGAAGAGAAAAATCTTCTTATATCCTTACCATTTTCTTGGGCACCTAGGTGACCCCTGGTAAAATGGGTTTTAGCTACTTTGAAGTTTTATGTATGTTTTTTTGCTATGAATTTTCTCACTTTGAATGGAATCAACTTTTTTGACAAAATAATTTTTAGTAATTGTTGTACCAGTGTCAGTTTTAATAAACCGTTCAAATGGAAAATATTTTACAGATCCAGCCATTTCCTATGTGTCACCAGATAAAACTTTCACATTGTTCAGCACCTGGTTCTTAAAGCTACTAGTTGTATTTTTCTTTCATGCTATATATTTTTTTTCCTTGTTAATAATAGAGCTGTCATTTCTAATAAAATATGAAACAACCATCCAGGGAAATAACACTGATGATAGATAGAGCAGGCTGAAACACTAGACTGAGTGAACACAAATGCTCAATAGCTTGGAATATAATTCTGTCATTAAACTGAACCTGCGGAGGGACTAGGACTGGATGCTTGGGGACAAAACAGTTTTATGCTTAGGAGACTGATTCAGTTTCTGCTTGGACTGTCCAGGTCACTGGAGTCGGGTCAGACTTCTGAGATTTGAAGGGAGTCCTACAGTAAAGAA
This sequence comes from Penelope pileata, assembly GCA_013396635.1. Taxonomy (NCBI): domain Eukaryota; kingdom Metazoa; phylum Chordata; class Aves; order Galliformes; family Cracidae; genus Penelope; species Penelope pileata. The sequence continues at coordinate 61,621 of WBMW01003078.1, forward strand.
AATGCTGCCAAAAATCAGGCAGCATTTGTCTGGTGAGGGGGAGATCCCGTAGAAACAGACTCCCAAGATGGAACTTCTCTGCCAAAAGATTCCCTTTACTTGTCACTTATCTTACTGAAGGAATGGATATCCCATCAGAAAATGTGCACACAGCGATCACAGGGAGCTCTACAGGTGTTGTTTTTCCTTCGGTGTTAGTAACTAGGCTCCAAGGTAGAATGAATGATGCTTTAGACAAACATGACCTGTGTAGGAAAGATTTATTTTGCGTGTAGATCTGGCAAGTGTATTTTCTCTCTTCTCCAGCCCTCTGTAGTAAGGTTTGTCCAGTAGCTCAGGATACACTGTCAGCCACCTAGAAAAATTTCTCCTTTCTGTGTCTGTTTCCTCTCTTCCAGAAATAGAAATTCATATATTTTTCTGTCTTTACAAAAAAGCATGACAGTTCTGGATGGGCAGTGCATTGGGAGACTTCAGTATCATTGTTATTGTAAGCAATGTTGTTTTCTTGGCCTGAATATTGAAAACAAATACAAGGGGGGCAGGCTGGCTGGGCAGAATCCAAGTGGATAAGAAAAGTAAAGCTGCCTGTTTAAATGACAATTATGCTCTCCTCATCCTCCAAATAACAGCTAAAATGTCTGTGTTTTCCTCATTGAGCAGTCTGGTTGGCTAATGGACGATGTCTATTTGCAGTTAAAGCTATTGCAATGTTGACAATTAAGCATATACGTGGAACAGGATAATCAGTATGAATGCAGTTTTATCACCAATGTTAATTATCTAATATTTTCCAGCTTACAATAATGTGAAAATTCCTTAGGCATAAATGAAAATGAACCCATCAATTACAATTTTTCTCAAGATAATAGCTGACAGAACATTTGCCTCCCCATGAAAAAATGGATGCAAGAGAAAAATTAACGAAATTAACAGCTTATTTGTTCAGGCTCTATGGTATGTAAGTGTAGCCATATATTACATGATGCGCATTCTCTTTTCCTCATGGTGACTGGAATTACTCATAAAAATCTCTCTTTATAAGAGGTTTGTGTGTGCAGCCACTTCTAAAATTTCTGTAGGAAAAAAAGCTTTGAAAAGCAGTGAAACGAATCCTGGTCTTAAATGTAGGTTGTGAATGAGAGCAGAATTGATCTAAAAGCTATTGTTTACTATAATAATTCTCACAGATTTACTACATCAGTGCCTAGGAGAGTCTGCACTGCTTTGTGTAGAAACAAGGCAAATACTCTCTGCCGTATCTCCTTTATATTCCTCAACAACTTGCCCTTTTCATTTTATTTCTTGCAGTAGAGTACCAATCTTAGTTATAGTCATTTCAATCAGACATTTTCAAATGACCTTTAAATACTAGGGAGAGCCGCTGAAGATTATTTGTTAACCTCCATCCTCCAAACTTGAATAAGTAACTTAGATTAACAGGGAGTGAGTGAAACCATGAATAAGCAATAATTTTTGGGAAAAACACTGTTGGCGGCGCAGTAAGACCTGTGATTAGTTTTCATTTTGAGGTTTATATTCAAATGAAAACTGGAGGACTCTGAATTACTCCCTTTTAAATAAACAAAGCTGAGGTAGAAATTATTTTTAAAAAGCATTCCAGAAACCAGGGGACACATAGCTGTGGACTTGCTGAGCTCCAAAGGGAAGTAAGCATAGGACTTCTAGCTTCTAGTCACATGGTACAAATGTTTGGATTTTCATGTTGTGTCCTCTGTCAATACTCTGTAAGTATTTAGACTTCTTGAGCAAACTGCAGAAAATGAGCTTACTCTCAACAGAATTCCCAAGACATGACCCCCTTCTACTTCTGAAACTGATTTTTGGGTACCTGATTTTGGGTACTGACACTTTATATAGTGATGAACTACGATACTTTGTTTTGTTCCTTTGGAAACCTCATAATTATTTTTGTCACCACTGGCCAAACAATATTACAGGATGCGTTCAGAAAAATGTAGCTAGTTAAACAGCGTTGCTTTCCATAGGCATCATAACTGACTGGACATGTAAATTTCTGGTAGACTTCATTTTCTATATATATATTTTTAAATTAGCTATTCTTTCCTCCATGACCTTTTCACATGAATGAACTCTTGCACCCTGCTGAAGTTGCTCATGACAGTCATCGTGTTTCCTTTCTTTCCTTTGTTTTTAATACGAGATACTGAAGCGGTTACCACATTTTTTCTGATGAATCCAGCCAATAATGTAGGATCCATGCAATGAGGTCTGTGCAGTGCAATCACGCTGATGTTCATACTAAGCACGTGTTCTAGGTCTCAGCTTCGCTTGAGAAACCCCAATTTTCATTGTTTGAAGTCACAGATTTTCCTGCTATGTATCCAGCACACGGTTTCTAGCTTGTCTGAAGAACGTTAGTGAATCTTGCATAAACTGTGTGATTCAAGTTAAGTATCTTTAAATATTTGAAATCTCTTTCTTAACTTTCAGAAGAGAGAGCTGAGGTTAAACAAAATGTGACAGAAGAAAAAAGTAAGGCTGCTTTCTTTGATTTCTGTGATAGTCCACATCAGGCTTAGCTTCGTTTATGGCTGATAAAGAAATTCCAGGATACTTCTGTGTGTTTATAGAATGAGATTTTCATTGAATCTTACACCTGTAACAAAGCAAGGTAAAGTAGCTCCCAGCTATTGGCCAGCCATACCTAATGTGTATGTCATTATACCCCTTTTTTGTATGTGACAAATCCAAGGAGTTACCTTTGCTATGTTCATTTTTTGAGTCACTTAAAGATTCAGAACATGATCTTAGTTGGCAGAGCAGGCTGAAAACAGTGTTTCTTCAGTAGGCATAGCACATAGTTTTGTTATGTTGGTGTCAGTGAAAATCTGTTTTTGAAAGTAAATTCTGTGGGAAGAAGTCCACAGCAGTGGGACTGGAACTAGATGATCTTAGATTCATTCCAACTATTCTATGATTTTATTAAAATATTTTTATGTTGACCTTATATTCTTCAAAATATATATATATTTTTTCTGCTAAATATCAGAAGATCTTTATCTGGATCCTGTTTTTCTCCAAAATGATTTTTGTCTAACATGTCCTGTACTGTAACTGTACTGTAATGTAACTGTTTCTCCTCTGAACAAACATTAATTAACTAATCAACTTGTTATGGTTCTTCCTGGAAGCCCATTTATGCTTTGAAGGTCTGGGTTTTCAAAATGATTGATGTTTCTTGAGTTCATAAGTGCAGCAACTTCGTGCCAATTGCCAAAATAGTAGCATTGTAGATATCTATGTTTTCAGCACAGCAAACAAAGTAGAAATGGAGGTAAGTTTGAAGGAAAGAACAAAATAATTTTGCTGAACTACATTCATTTCTGTGAGTTGTGGAAGGTGAGCCATAGCAAAATAGAAGGAGGTCAAACGACTGCAATGGCCTTACAAACCCTCCAGCTAATCCTGGACTCTGGAAGATAATGTATTATCCTCATTAGGGGTGCTAAATCTCAGAAAGAAAATCTCCTTTGCTTTGCTACAGAAATGGATGCTGTACCTTAAGGCAGATTGAAGATACTAATTTCAGTGGGGATGTTGTCAACATGCTAAAGCACTGCATGGCCTTGGCTGAGTTCTGGCACTAAGGTTGCTTGACGTATGGAAATGAAAATTTGATGAAGGCATCCTTTGCAGTCCTCTTGCTTTAATTCCTTTAATCAAAGTTTTAATCAAGTTGTCACGTGGCCACACTGTGACTGTAATTGTATACGTAGATTTATGTGCTGTATATTAAAAATTTTGCAACAAAAGGAACATCTTAAAATCTTGCTTTTCATGCAAGAATAATCTCCCAGCTTCTGCTATTAAGCAATTGGATGTAATTGCTTGTCAGTAGGTAACTGCTCAGGAAACACTATTACATGAATTTAGGGAACAAAAGAAGAAAAAAATGATAGCTTGTGTTAAGCATAGAAAACCTGTAAGTTGAGCAGAACTCCGACTTAAAAATGATACAGGCTTCCTAGTAGGTGTACTGATTGCTTACAGCAGGTATGCTGAAGCTCTAATTTCATTGTGTGGTGAAAGGATAGTATATTATATTTCTTTTGATTTTCAAAAAAGCTAACGTTAATTCTTTCTCCTAAGATCTAGATCTTAATATTTAGGCATTACTGTAACAATATTGTGCTCCTGTTTCTCTCACATTGAAAACATTTGTACTTATATGTCTGTGATAACTTTTTTAAAGATATCTGACAAAGCTAAATACTGCCTTCCAGGAATGGAATATTTTGCCCCATAATCATTTTTCTTTTCCTCATTTCACATAATACAAAATAAATTTGGTATAGCCATTTTAATATGCATTACATTTTGTTAATTAAAAAAAAAACACACACAAGAGTGCCCCCAAACCTGTTTTTAAGGCTGTATTAACTGTTCAGCAGAAACATTTATAAAACACAGATTTAGCAGAATTCTCATTTATCTTTCATGTGAATTGACTCTGCTGCTGCGCTTGAAATGGCCTTAATAGATAATACAATGGATGTTCTTGTAAGTATAGTCTTATTCCCAACAGAATATCTTCTTGTCATTCATGCAGCCTACCTTTAAATATCTCAGGCAGTGGACAACTCTTCCCTCAGAGATTAATTTACAGACTTAAATATTTCATAAATATTTGTTTATAAATATTAATATACTCCTGAAAGCTATGTTAAGCACATGCAACATGAAGAGGTGATCCAAAGCAGCCAGCATGGGTTCACCAATGGCAGATCATGCCTCACCAGTCCGGTGGCCTTCTATGATGGAGCGACAGTATTGACGGACAAAGGAAGGGCAACTGATGTTGTCTACCTGGACTTTTGCAAGGCCTTTGTGGTTCTGCACCACGTCCTTATCTAAATTAGAGAGAGATGGATTTGAAGGCTGGGTTATTTGGTCAATTAGGAATTGGTTAGATGGTCATAGCCAGAGGGTTGTGGTCAATGGCTCTATGTCCAGGTGTAGGCTGGTCACAAGTGGTGTTCCCCAGCGATTTGTCTTGGGACTGGTGCTCTTCAACATCTTTATCAGTAACCTAGACAATGAGATTGAGCGTACCCTCAGCAAGTTTGCAGATGACACTAAGCTGAGGGGTGCAGTTCATACAATAGAAGGAAGAGACACTATCCAGAGGGACCTGGACAGGCTTGAAAAGTGGACCCATGAGAACATAATAAGGTTCAACAAGGCTGCATGCAAGGTATCCAACAGTGTTGTTGTGCTCTTTGCATCTGTCGCCATTTCCATGGAAATAAATAAGAGGCATTACTTTTGGAGTGACCTATGTGATAAATCATTAATGCTGTAAAGTGAGATTGCAGGTTTTATTGGAAAACAGAAAGCTCAAAGGAGTTTAATCTATGCTGATTTGTTTGTAGGCAGATTGACTTTTTTCTTGTCCCTTAAAGTGTGGAAATTTTCATTACATGAGGGTAAAAAAAGCCCTGAAAAAGGTAGTTTGGACTGTGTTCTTTGAAAAACAGTTCTTTAATCTCTTTTTGAGTTTTCAGGTCATGCTTTAGTCAGCAAAACAAAAACACTGCTCATTGCTGTGGGCAATGATAACAACAGGGTAAACACAGGAAATGCTTTTATTAATATGATCTAAGTATTTAATTGCCTTCCTTGTAATTTAATCTTATCTTTACACATTGAAGCAGTGCATATGGCACACTTCTGATTCTCAAAGGACAGCTTTTCATATAGTATTGTAGAATAAGACATTATCACCAGAAACCTCACAGACGTGTAAGGTTGCTTGTCAGCCGAAGGGCTAGAAAGTTTGTTATAATTATGGAGAAGATGTACAAAAGACCATAGTTTGCAAAAGGCAATGCTGAATGCCTTTATCATTGAAGAAAGAGGTGCAGTCAGGATGTGCCATGAATGCTGGATTCCTATGAGAAATGAAGTGTCAAAATCCAATAAGCCTCAAAGCAGAGAGCTCTATCTCCAGATGATACATTTACAATCAGCTTAAAGAAACAAAGCTTTAAATTCTGATTGATGAAAGGACTATAATTAAGAAGCCTAAATTCCCCACATTTTGAGTCACGTTTAGGATAAGCCCATGCTTGTGAAAGCCTGGAGTGGGAATCTCCCATACTTGCAGAATCCATTTCCTTAACAAATAATCTACTGGGAAGGGCTGTTATCTGTATTGTTTTCTATAAATATGGCCAGCATATTTTTTACCGTTTTTTCTTACTTTTTTATTATTATTACTTCTATGCCTTCCTTTAAAATGTACTATAAAACACTGCATGCATTAGAGGTCCCAGAACAGGATATGAAGGAATGAATATGCACAAATATTCATTCTCCCAATAGGCTGTACAACTCGCCTAGGGATGTGCTATTATTTAGGCTGCTAAAGCCAAGAAGTCAGATAAGTTGTTACACCTCTGTATAAACTCCCTCAAAAGACTGTTCTATTTCAATCTACATGAAAAATGGCAATTAGTAGGTAATATGAACACAACTACAGGCGTAAGTCCCAAATTAAAATGCCATTGTGGTGTTGCATAAAAATATAAATACGTATATAAATAAACAAAAATTCTATCCCTCCTCCAAACTTTGGAACAGCATATAAACATTCATTTCAAATATTTTGAGCAAATTTCTTTCAAAATATAACGCCTTTCCCAATTCTCTAAAGGCAATTTTGAGGGCTGTTTTAGAAATACTGCACTAGTCAGCTAAGAAAAAGTCCTTTAATAAATTTTGAATTATGTATGTCTTGACCTACTAATCCATAATTTTCTTGTAAAAGCAGAATTGTATCGCATTTCTTTTAACTAAAATCTGCTACCCGCCAATATCCTAAATTTAGACTGCTGACATAGTGTACTTTGACCCTGTGTAACAAATCCATTTGATGCAACAAACGTACGTTGTCTCAGTACTGGAGCATGTCAGAGAAATTTCTACAAGGCTTCTGATGTATGACACTAAATTACACAGGGAATCTTGTTTTATCCTTTTGCTGTTTTCAGCAAGTCATTGAGAATTGGGATCTTCTTTTCTATCTTGAATTTTTCAGATAACAGTAAATATTACTTTTTTCTTGTAGCTGTTGAGTCTGGCAATGAGTTTACTCCTATGTTCTTTGTAAGGCCAACAATTTATCACTGTACATTGAGAAATTTTTTAAATAGTGTTCTACATTAAATTTTACCAGCTGATCTGCAATTGGACTCCCATCAACTTTTGTAAAAGCTTATTATATGAGAGAATGCAATTTTAGTACCATTTAGGCATGTATCCAGTTTAACTTTTTCAAGGGAAGGAATCCTGTTTCTCCTGTCTCAGTTTCACAAGAGCATGGCATCATTGCTCTTAGTGGAATCACTTCTAATTTACAGTGGTTGAAATCAGGCTGTGGAGTAGAATAATTGATTTGGTGACAATGGAAAACAATAAGCATCTGCTCCAGTCCGTTTTGTGTAGATTTATGTGTTAGGGTGAGTGCTTGGGAAAGGTGAAGACATTATTAGTATTATTGTGTGTATTTTTCTATATGCCTTGTGCTTGGTTTTTGAACTTGAGAAGTCTATTGGGAAATCTAAGAACACTTATCAATTACTCTAATAATAAATTCATCAAGACACAGCTCTTGTAATACTTTGTTCTTGGTTTTGATTCAATTATTTTGACATTTCTGAAATGAGCCTAGAAATGTCTCTCCACTGGGGAATACAAAGGCAAAAAGAACAACATAATAAAGAAGTCATGAAGAAAGCTTTGTGAAGAGCCAAGTGATTCAAGAAACAGACAGGTGGAACATTTCTCATTTCCCGCTGTCCTATCTCAATATACTTCAACAAGTGAACCGTGTTTTACCATCAACATCTTCCATACAACTACAGCAGTGTTTGCTCTGATCAGTGATCCTTTGCCTTTTACTGAGCTGAGCATAAAAGATTTTGAAAAATGGGGTGAGGGAAAGAAAAGTTAAGGATTTCTTCAGGGACAAATCATCTTAAAATACTGCAGCTTGGAGCTAGCTGAATTACTGGAAACGTCTGTCTGCTTTTTATACCGTTTGATGGAATGTAAAGTAATGTTGTAAGAATGAAATAGGGATAATAAAAATGTTAACAGAAGATGTAGATATTTGTTCCCTTCTGAATTTGAGACTGAAAAGCTTTGTATGATCTCACATTATTAATACAATTTAATAGTATTAATGCAATTCTTAGGTATCAATTCCTTGCTTCATGTCCCCTAGTTTGTACTACAGCCTTTGTTAAAAACTGAATTTCTTAATTTAACAGGCAGGTGACACTTATGTGGGAATTAATCTACACAACAAAATCACTTTCTGCACTTGTTCGATCTCAGTGAAGAGCTCTGTAGCTTGACTGATGATTTGCATGCCTGTGGATGCATAGATTACTCTTTTTTTTTTTTTTGGTATGGTCTGTTATAACTTGGCTTCTTGGAGAGAGGAAGATTTCTGTTCTATCTCGTCTCTGTTGCCCATTGTTGGATAGTTGCATGATAACAGGGTGTGATGGCACTCAAATAATTTCATGTTGCTTTACCGGGAACTGTAGTTTCCTTGTGTGCTTTTGATGTTAATGAGATTTTTTGAATCATTTGTTGTATGTTCACATTGTTAATTCTAGCAGATAGACCTTGCCAGTTTTGAGCAAGACTACTGTTCTACTGGCTTTCCCAGGCAAGTCATTTTGATGAGAGAAATTCCACCAACGTGTATTTTTCAGTTTTACAATGTTCAGGGTTTCTGAGAATCTTGCAGTCTGGTTCATACTGTTTTTCCTCCCTGTATAGGTTAAGGGAAGTCTAAATCTGAGAGCTGTCCAGTTCCTGCTCAAATGCCTTCTATTGTTCATGGTGAGATGCTGGTCCACTCTGTGTGTGCCCTGCAGACCCTGCCATCCACTGAAGCGTGACAGCAAAGCTCTTAGTCTTGTGGTGAAGTGAGCTTAACCCTGTGGTTTACCTGTACACATATGAGCAACTCTATCGTGTCCTAGACTCACAAGTTTCACTGAATATGTACTACATAGTGCATGAGCATGAATTTGTGTCTGGGATATTTGAGCTGTTTTATAAATAGTAATTGTTTGGTTCTGATGTCCTTTGAATTTAAGAATCTTGTATTATGTAAACTAGTGACTTTCTGGATCCTGTGAAGTGGTAACCTGTATGGGAGAAGAGAACACTCTTCAGGTTTGCTGCTATACTGAGATTGGTATTTCTAATAGAGTCATATTTTGTTTGTAGTTAAATGGGTTTTTTTCAGCATACTCTCAGTTTTAGTGTTTCAAAGGAAATAAGAATCTGTTGGCAAAAACTTAAGATTTACCCTTCCATCAGCATGACTGTACCTCTATGGGCAAGTTGGACAGGTAGGAAATACATTTTAAAAAATAACAACCTTAATTGAAAAGACAATGCTGTCAGGAGTCTCTAGCATAGTGAAAATCACAAAACTAAGGACAAATCTATGTCCCTAGTGAAAAATGCTTCCAATCACAAACCTATTAAGTGCAGCTCAGTGTCATTTGGAAAGGCTGTTTTTTTTTTTTTTTTTTCCGAACAGCTCAAGCTCTCAAGGATTCTGTTTTCTATGCATGTCATCTCCGCATCAGGTTAAGGTCACTTGAAAGACAGCACCAGGGGACATTGCATTATGGCTCTGTGTACAGAGAGCCGACCTGTTGATAAACAGGGGATTTTGTCTTATAGACAAGTCATTCTGTGGTAGTACAAATATTTACTCAGAAGTGAAATTCAAAACAATACATGAAGACTAAGCTTTTATTTCTTCTGGGACTTACTTTTTGTCTTCTTTTGGAAAACTCCATTAAAATCATTTCTTCCATGGAACATATAGATATTGCAGTAGATAAGTTAGATCTGAGTGTGTTTCTAAATACTGGAAAAAAATATTCTGGCTGACAGCTGAGAATTGTTAGAATGATAATGAGATATGGTTAATGTCATAACAAACCTACAGATCATCTGCAGTATTGTAAGAGGTGCACTTTGCTATCCAGCAGTGTGTAGTGTATGAGGATAACAGAAATCACTACCAGTCGATGTTGACAATCTGATTTCCACATGGTCAAAATCCTTTGCCTTTCCTACTCCATATAAAGTGTAGGTACCCAATGGTCTTGTAGCTCAGACCAATGATACTTCATTATAGTCAATATTCTACAGTATTATATCAATGACTGGAACCATAGAATCATACAATATCCTGAGTTGGAAAAGACTGGCAAGAGTCAAGTCCAGCTTCTGGCTCCACACATGATGACACACAATTCAAACCACATTTCCAAGAGCGCTGTCTGAGCACTCCTTGAACTCCAGCAGCTTGATGCCATGACTGCTGCCCTGGGGTGCCTGTTCCATGCCCACCACCCACTGATGAAGAACCTTTCCTGACACTCACCCTGACTCTCCCTGACGCAGCTCCATGCCATTCCCTCAGGTCCTGTTACTGTCACCAGAGAGCAGAGATCAGCACATGCACCTCGTGAGTGTCATGTCATTCTTGACTTTGAATATAGCTATATATTCTGGACTTGGACAATTTATGAAAAGTAGTTCAATTCTGTATCATCTTGTACATGTTATTATTACTAATTTGATGAAAAAATATAATTTTTCAAATGAAAATAAATACATTCTACATATTGAAAATGTTCGGTTTTAATTCCCTTGAGCAATATACTTTCTCCAAATCAAATCCTGAAGAAGCATTTTCCTAAAAAGATATAGTGGTTCTAGATGTATCTGTAGAGTCATTTATGTTCTTCACGAATAAGTAGAACTCCTTTCGTCAAGTAGGATGTACTGGAAATGAATTACCCATCTCTGTTGTGCCTCGTGTCTCTTCTCTCGGATCGTTCTATTGGATTGGTCGAAATTCACAATGTCTGCCCTACCAACAAGTAAGATCTTTACTGACAAACTGGTGACGTTTCATATCCCTCCAGTTTGCTCTATCACTTTTTTCCTCCACTTTGTACTTGGAAATATTAGGATGTTACAGAATCAGAAAGATAAAGTTAGCTCCCTGACAGAGACATAATTATTTTGTGCAGAGTGGTTGTGTGTGGTGGTGGTGGGGTGTTGCATCCTTTTTCTCTCTGTCTTGCTCCTCACAATGATTTGATGAAGACAGTAATTGCAGACGACACTAAAGAGTCTATAATTCTTTCAAAGCCAAATCTTGTAAATGAGCTCATAAGAAGTCAGAAGCTTTGTAGATTATTTCTGTCCTTAGATGTTTGGCTTAATGACTTGCTTCCAATGAACCATTGCTCGTGCCTCTGGAGTTCCCATAGAGGAAAGTAAGCATTAAATTTTAAGCACTAAACCTTTTCTTGTTTTAACCTGCAATCCTAATGGAAATTTTCAAACTTTACTTCCAGTGGGAATAGAAACATAGGTTAAAATACAAAAAGACTTTAATACAACTAAAGGTCGTTATTCAGCACTAAGAAGTAGTGGCTGGAACTGAAGCAGAAAACATTATGTGAGGACTGAAGCCTGCTGTTTTTCTGTAAAGGTATGATTTAAAGGCATGATTTAAAACTTGTTCTAGTTAGTGTAGCACACATACACAAGGTTGAATCCTAAAAGTAATCAATAAGGAGCAATTGATAGCCAGGCTGGAAATCAAGTGCTCCATACCTATCTTGGACTTCAATTCACTTTCTGTCTGCTCCCAAATTACCTCCGGAAAAAGGAGGCAGAAGAACTATGTGACATTTAGGAGAAGCAGCCTTCTGCAGGATGTTTCCCAGGAGGGGACAGGACCTTGATCTGGTGTCATATCTTGAACACGTGTTAAACCAGGGTGGTTCTAGGAAGCGTTAAACCTGCTGTGCATGTGTGGGATTGCTTCAGTGCAGGAAGTGTCAGGAGTTGATCGGTGTGCTTCTACTGGTGTATATATGTAGATTTACTGGACTAATGACTTTGGTACCTAGTTCATTATCTTTTCATTGTCACCTAAGATTTCTCCTGTTGTTTTTATTCAACCAGTTAATCTTGAATTAACACAGTTCTGTGTGAATTATTTTTAGATTGTTTCTTTCTTCTAAGGCTTTGGAGTCTTAACTGCTATATCAAGATGATGTTTTATTGACTCTGTACCAAAAAATTTGGATCATCTTATGCTCCTTGATGACTCGTACTATAGCAGGTCTGCAATGGTTAATGATTGAGCTTGTTACCATGATCTGTTACAAAATGAATCCCCGTTTCTTTGCTTCTTGAAATGAGGATATACCAGATCTTGCTTCACTGTGGTATGATGTCATGAAAAAAATATATGCTAGATATTGTAAGCAAGGCATTGAGATTTGTTGTGTTACTTTGTTTACTTTGAGTCTAGAGGATGGCTGAGACGAAGCAGATAAGCATTTCTAAGTTCTGCTGTCTGCAGATTGTGTCCTGTGAGAATATGTTTTGCTAGCAAACACACACTCATCTGTCATACAGTGTGCGTTGAACAGAAGACTGGCAATTTTCCTGTGCACCTCAATTCAGGTTCTCCTAGTGCTTTGTAGATGACAAGTGATTCCTGTAGCAGCTCTGTGAAACAGAAGTGAAAGGTAGTGTTAGTCACATGCCATGTGGGGAAATGGGGTCCTGGGTCAACTGATGCTGCAACTGTGAGTTCCAGCTAAAGCAACCTGGCTGAGTTGTATTTTTTGGAAAACTCATTTATTTGTTCAAGAAAACAGTGACTTTTCACTCACTTCAAGTTCTTTCTTGATGGTTGAGGGGGGGGGTTCGGAATAAAAAAACCAAACAAATTAAAAGCTAATTAAAAGGGAACAAACTATATAAGTTTTCTCCTGGGATTCTTTTGGGGATTTCCAAAGAAATATTTTTTTAATTTTTATTTTTACTGAGTCTTTTGATAAATCAACAAACATTATTCCACCAAACTCTGTTCTCCAGGTAGTATGATGTAATCTGCATCTCCAGAGACATCTAAGAGTTCCTATCCAAGCCTTCACTCGTGGTGCTGCAGTACCAGGCAATGAGCTTTGCTGAAGGCTAGGCTTAGTGGCTCAGTAAATAGAGATCACTCAAGTGAAAGGAAAGTAGATTCATCCTGTATGCCCAGTAGAGTGAGACCAACTTGACATACTGATATGTCTTAATACTGGCTCAGGGCTCTTTTCTGAATCGTTCTTTCTTTGTTTCTTCCTATATTAAGTGTTGGAGAGGTAATGGAACAAAAGCAAATCTGTCTGAATATATTATGGAAGAGATGCTTTGTTTAGAAAAACACTTATATTCTGTTTCTTCTTGTCCAAATTCTGAGATATTTGGGAAATCTGCAGTTACTGAACTCTGTTCACATCTTAAGTGCTATTTTTAATATGCATGCCATGTTTGAAAAATGTCAGCAGAAAAGACTGAATAATACTTGTTGCGTATTCATCTGAAGTACATAATTGCTCCAGCTGACATGTATGAATGCACTTTCATTATCGTGTCAAGAGGATACTTTGTGCTTGCAAATGAACAATGTTTGGGGTTGGCAATAAAATGGGAAGCACTTGCTTAAATAAAGTTTATTACAGCTTTTTAGAAAAACGTAATTATGAAGTGTTCATACTGGATGAGAACACTGTTTCTGAAGAATTAACTTTAATACAAAATTAGAGTTATGGTTTAAAGGGGAAGACTGCATGGTGTTCAGGTTTTACTAAAGTGAACCCAATACAAATGTGAAATAACACAATTTGATTTGTGTACCCATGCAATCCTCAGTGGGTATGTGAGCTGGTCCTGTAAACTGTCCAAGGACTGGTAACCGCCTGTACTTTCCTAAATCAGTACATTTGTTTAGTGACCACAGGAGGAAAATGAATGTTTAAATACAGAGATCTGATCCAAGAGTCCAAGGTAAAGTGTTCAGCACAGCAGATAACTCAGCCTGGGAGCTAATGGCAAACCCAGTAGTATTAGCCTTTACCTTTGGAAAATATTCCCTGCTTTAAAAAAAAATAAAAAAAAATATTGACTAAGTAATGGTGAAATCAGGTGGTACTAAAATCTTCATTCAGTATCTGTATTTAATAGACAGGGAAACTAGCGAAGAGAAGGTGAGGATTGTTGCACATGGATGTTCGTTCAAAGCTCTTTGCAACTTCTGGTATTCGGTGGTGCTGGTTGACCTCTGGGGTGTCGTCTGTCTCTCTGCAGAAATGACTCATTACAGAGAAATACATAGGACTTTTTATATGTCTAAACATAGGTATCCAGCTTGCATTGGGTAAACACTTCTAGGGTTTCCAAAATTTCTCTGTGTTCCGAGGCATCAAAGCTGGTATTCAAATTTATGAGCTGCTGGCTACCAGAGTTGTGACTGGTCCATTTATTATACAGAACATATGAGTTAGGTTATGATTCTGACTTGTGTTGCTCTTGGTTTAAATCAAGCACTGGTGAATTATGGGTTGCAATCTCTAGAGAAGCACTGTATGAGTCTCCTGTGTAATCTGTTAATGTCACCTCCTCTGTAGAATTAGGCAGCATAGGGAAATGTAGGATGTAAAGCACCAGCTGGGTAGAACAAGAATGAGAGCTGCTGGAGAGCATAGACTCAGCTGTTAGTGGACAGAGCAGTCAGCAGCTGCTGGCAGCACTGGGGATGCACCCATCTGGGGGCTGGTGACTGGGTTCAGCATCGGAAGGTAGGAAATGTATTGATTCATCACCTCTGCGAGACAACCTCTGCCAGCAAGGCTGTGATGGAGCCTCTGGCATCAAATGAAACCTGAAGCCCTAAGGGAGCACAGATGGCAGCATTATTTTTCAGTGTGATGAATTTCCTCTTGTAGGTACTTTTTGCATTACCCCATGCTAGAAAAAATCTGATCCGCACCACAGTCAGGAGTTAACAGGAACTTCTCTAACAACTTTTGTGATATTAAGTGTTTCTATTGCTACATAAAGGAAAGATAATACTCTTAAAAGAATGCTCTCTGAATAAGAGAATTTCTCAATTCAGTGTTTTCCTTTGTTCTTTAAGAGATTTTTCAGAAATTTCAGCCATACTGCCGTGCTTAAAAGGCAGTCATTGTCCCAGCAACAAGGCAGATTTTACACAGAAGAAATAATTCAAGTCCTATGAAAGCTTTACTGCCCATTTATAGAGAGTTCACATGCACTACCTTGTCACTCCTGTGTTTTTGTCTGCATTTAAAAAATACACCAACTTTTCTCTGTAGATGGGTTAATGCCTGTTCTTTGTGTGATCTGCTTTTGTTTTTGAGAAAATAAGAAAAATAAATGATGTCATTTTAAAAGTCTTTGCTGCTCTTTGGGACAGGAAGTTCTCAATGAAATCTTGTCTGCTCTACAATCACATTTAATTTTTTTCTGTTTTTGTTTTTGTTTTTAATAATCTCTTGGAAATTCAGAAATGCTCCAGTAAGTCTTGTCCAGCAGTCCTCATAGCTGCATAGTGGCAACTGTAGTATGAGTTCTGCCACTCAGTGAGTCTTCTCATAAATGATTTCTTGATGTCCACAGTATCACATATCTCTCAAAGGCCTAAAACCTTTAGGGTATTAAGGAGCTTTAGAAAGATGAGATGGAGATAGCTATGCGGGGTTGCCATCTTATTTATGAACTGTTAACACAGCAAAAGAGAATTCTGGTTATTCTTTTCAGTAGCTAAAAAATGTCCTTGGTTTACTACTTTTTTTTTTTTTTTGGACACATCACAGCACTGGAAAGAGTATGATGCAATATCTATTCATGTGATCTTGTCATGTTGAAGCATACTCATAGGTTTCTTACCATAAAATGGCAAAGTGGACTTGGAGGTGAGAAGTTAGTGATTGCTTTACAGAGCAATTGCGTGTTGAACCAAATAACGCTCTACGTTTTGACTTTTTTTGCAACAATCATGGGAATCTCAAGCTTTTAAGAATAAAAGAGCACTTTATGATCATGTAGTCCAGCATTTTCCAGCACTCTGTGGATAGACATCACCTAGTGGTGCTTGAAGCTATCTCAGTGTTCTACTAGAGCACACCCGTTAGAAGGAACTGAGTTAAACCTCGATGTAAAGGCTCCAGATGATAGAGAACTCTTCTCATTCTTGGCTGACGCAAGCTAATGACTAATTATTTTCCTGTGAAAATTTTGCTTCTTATTTTTAACTTCAACTCTGACTCCATTTTCCCTCCGTGTGAATTTTCATGTTAATGTCTGTAACTTTAGAAAGTATCACTGCAGACTCAGGAATTCTGATGTTTTAATTGCTATGATTTGCACTTTTTGAGATTGTGATGACAAATTATGTTGTAGCTTTAGCACCAGTCAAATGGCAGAGTTGGTGGTCAGCGTCTGGGCTTAAACCTTTGTAGAAAACTCATGGTATCTTTAGGTGCTACCATTCTTCATTTCTTAGTGGTCCGAGGGAAGAAAAAGTATGTTTCTATAAAAAGAATATTACACCATGTGTATCTGTACTAAAAAGACGTAAAAGAATTTGAACATTTAGCCCACACAAAATATGGCTCTGCCACTGACAGAAAAGATTCAAGACCGCTCTATAGGAAATACAGTAATCATAGAGGAAGAATGGCTGCAACACTAGCGCATAAGCTTAATGACTGTGTGCTTAATTATTTCATTATTGGCCCCTAATGTGCACTCTGCATTTGTGAGAAGAGTGAAATATTCATGGTTACGTTCTTTCACTTCCCACTAATGAAGAGAGATTTTGCTTCTGTACAATTTAGTTAGTTTTCTGCACACAAACTCTTATGGAAAATGAAAGGCATCACATACAATTCCACATTGGCAGGAAATGGAGAAGGGAATGACAGTATTTTGCTTTGGGACAGAAGAAACTGGAAACACACAATTGCTAAAGATATGTAAATAATCTGTTTATTTCACAGGCAAGAATGCAAAGGAAAACGTAACTAGATTACAGATAGTATGCTCTGTGGGTTTAATTATGAATTGATTAGGGGTTTGTAAAAGAGTTGTTCAACTCTTTAAGTGGTATTTTCAATTGTTTTAGTAAGATCTGTCATGACAAAAGCAAATATGAAAATGTCAGTCATATCTCAGCTTTTTTCAAAATCTAATGTCTTCAGGTGTTTTCAATGCAAATTCAGCACGTTCCTGCGGTTAATCTCACTGCTGGGTGATGTTTTAGATGCACCTAAGGAGTGGGTGAAAATCCTAAAGAGAGGGTGATAAAAAAAATAATGTAAATTTAATGTAGAAAAGGTCTTGTCCAAGCAAGATTGCATTGAGAAAGGAACCAGGTAATTGCTGTAGTTTCTTCTTAATTCTGTTGTGCATCCAAATTCCAGAGGGAATGAGAATGAGGAGACCATCATTTAGAGTTGGACTAGATGACCTTTAAAGGTCCCTTCCAACAATAAGGATTCTATGATTCTGTGATTTCGTAGTGTTGGTGTCAGTTCTGATCATTTAATCCTTGAGTAGCTTGTGCCCAGTAGCAATGTGGAGTTCATGCAATGGGGCGTATCTTCTTAGATAGGCTGAAGATGTGGAATATTTCCTTTTTTTGGAGAGAGAGGGATGGGGGAAGGGGCATAGCTGAGGAGTTTTTATTTGACTGAAAAGTAGAGAAATGGAAAATGTCAGATTTCTGTTCTGTCAAGAATATGAAAACATTTTGTTTTCAATTCAGCTTTTCACCACCAAGCCCCTATATGAAGTTTCTGCTTTAAGAAGTGTAGAATCTTCTGAAGCTGATAAACTCTGAACTGACCAAGCAAACTGATGAAATACTTTAATTCCATATATCAGTTCTAATGTTCTGGTCAGAAGTTTAATAGTTTATCTGTAACCTCAGTTAACCTTGAATTTCATTCCAATATTGTACCACTGGAAGTTGTCAGCAGGGATGAAACATGATGATAGTTATAAGTGAGCTATGAAATGTGGGCAGGACAGAGGAACAATGAGGAATACACAATAGTTACTGAGAATTTCAGAGGTAAAGAGCTAGGTAAGTTAGGTAAGAGAAATTAGTGTGCTTCAGTAGCTGAACCATAAAAAGAGAAGGAGGAGAGAAATGTTTCCCAGTTTACAGCAGTGAGGGAAAAAGGAAGCCAAGAGGAAGCAGGCCTACGAGGCTGGGAAAGTGGATGTAAAGAGGAAGTCTTCAGTGTCAGATTTGGAGTTTATCAGATTGCAGACCACCAAGATAAGGTGGCAAGCGGGTAATGTTTGAGATGTGCAAGACTGAATGGAAGAGGACTGGTCAAAAGTAGAAAGACGTTATTAACGTAGGACACTCACTATACTCTAAAACAACTCTTTGTGACTACTGTACGGATTCCCTTTTTTTCTCTGCTACCTGTCTGCAGCAGACGTATCTTGATTTGAAAGCATACTCACCTGATTTGACTTTCTTCACCAAACTGGCCTAGACTGCATCATAGTGTGACACACTAACAAATTAGAGGGAATATTCTTTTTCCTGTGCCTTGAAGTAACGCCTGCCTAACAGTTTGAATAGTGAACCCGTGGCTCTTCGTAGATTGTTTTCTGGTTCCCTGGTCACAGTTATCAGTGGCAATAATTATCATGGACAAGACTGGATTTTGGATTGTTAATTTAGAGTGCATTTGTGAGTATAGACTAATAACAAGCAAAAATTTACCCTTCTGGCAAATTGTTTAAGAGAAACAGTAGAGAGACAGAAAGACAAAAAAGAAATACAGATAAAAATGAAAGGTGAATCTGAATGTTCCTTTCTGAGCACTTCTTTTGTTGTATGTTTTAGTGGCAAACTGTATGTTACTGAGATGGAATGTTAGAATCCATTGTAATTATAGACAAATTATGAGGACTATTGCAAGGCAATAAGTGACTTCATTAAGTGACTTCAGACTAAGTGGCATGTAGCTTCAACAAATCTGTATCTCAGTTTTCATTAATTCATTTAAATTATCCTGTGCACCCTAATTCAGATTTCAGTCTGATGCTTTACAGTGCATAGGGAGCTTTATTCAATTCTGTAAAGAGTTTCATTTCTGGTGTCCCTTCAGCAGTCAACAGTGTTTCTTTGCTGTTCAGTCATAGCCAGGCACTTGTTTGTGATAATTGTAGTGACTGTAACAAAGTACAAAAAACAACTGGACAATAGCAGGTAAACTTGTCTTAGGATGTTTTATTGGTAGTAGTGCACAACAGCACAAAACAGTGAATGTTTGACTTACTTTCCCTCTTTTCAGTACTGGGTAATTCTGTCCTATGTTGCATGCATTGTCTTGAAAAGCATTTTGAAGGTCTGTCTGTACAATGATGTGTTTTTGTACTAAGGCTGTCATGTGTGAGACTGATTGGCTCTCACTGAATGAATGAACAATTATGCTCTCAAAAGAAGATTTGGTGAGAGATAATGATGTTAGACAAAGTTGGCAATAACACCTTGGTAGTGAAGGATATTGAATAATACAAACTGACTCCCAGAGTGTGTTCCTTCATAATGATTTTGGCCATTACAACGAAGTAGTCTATTCAGAGAATAAAAGATTGTCAATAGGGTAGTTAAATGTCTGCTGCTGAACGTAGAATAGTTACATGTTTCCTTTTAATGGCAGGTAAAATACTTCACCTTACCATGGAATTGGTTAGGAGAAAAACTCTCTTCCTTTTGTGTTACATATCAACCTTAGGGTGAAGGTGGGGATTATTTTCTTCTGCCTAATGTGCATTTATTCTCATGATAAAGATTTTCTTGTAATTTTTTTTTTTTTTTATAAGACTGGCAATTTCAGGAGAAACAAGATAGGACAGAGGTTAAATTACCTCTCACCCCACAGTAGGCAGAGGATATTGGTTGAATGGCTAAGCGTGATGCATGTTACAGAAGACTAAGGTGTTGCACAATACAGTTCTTGGCTTTTGTCTATGGAATGAGCTCTAGTCCTGTTTCTAGTAGCATAGTCATCTAGAAAATAGTTTAAGGCTTTTTGGAAGAATTTGATTTTGCTGGCAGTCTTTAAGCTCAGATTGTCCAATTTTATACTGTCTGTTGAGGGCTTGTAGGAATTTTAAGTAATAGCTGAAGCCATTAATGTAGTGGCTTTTTAGTTGAAGAATGTACAATGTTGGCTTTTTTGATGAAATGTAAAACTACATTGGAAATTAAGTAATGGATTTTTTTGATCCGTACAACAATAAGGGATTAAATCCCTTTTTAAAACAAAGCAATCAGTCTAAATTTTCTGAAGTCCTCACTCACAGAGATGATTAAAGACTTAAAAGAAACTACAGGATGCTTTCAGTGATGACTTGGATTTATTCGTTTCAATAATTTAATTTTAAGAAAAGGTAGATAAAAAGACCAGTTTGTTTTAAAAAGATTTTGCAGTCTTTCTTGGTTATTGTTTCATGAAAGTATTGATTCTTCTTTTCTGAAAAAGAATAAACTGTAATAAGGTAAAGAACCATAGAAGGGGTTGAATGATAGTCCTTGAATAACCTATTGAATTCCTATTATACAATTATTTTTATCTCATAGTAGATTATTTTTCATTACTCTCACCCAGTCCATAGGAGAATAACAAGAAATTTCTAGCTCAGAAGAAAGCAGTGGTATTAAAATACATGAGTAGCAATTAAAATCCTTAAGAAAGGAAAAACCTGTATTGAAAGCAATTAGACTGCCTGTTAAAATTATTAAGATAACGCAATTGTGGTTTGTAGTTCAAAAAGTCAAGTGTTTTCTGAGAGTGAAATATTACTCCAAATAGCCTGTAATGCAGAGTTAAATGGAGAGTTCCACTTAGTGCTCTTTGATCTATCTACGAAAAAATTGGATGAATTCAGCAGTTTTGGAGCATGTTGGTGTTTTGATTTGAGAGGGTGGACGCAGGGCTCAAAATGGCAAACAACCATGGCAAAATGAATGGAATACTAAAACAGGGAATTCATAATTTTATAAAATGGGCTGTAAGCTGATAAGATCTACAGCAAGCTTGCACAGAAGTCGGCAGTCACAGATATCTACTATTTGTATATAAATATATAGAAATGTTAATTAAAAATAATGTTTAGAGGGACCAGAAACACTAAGGCAATAGGAGATGGAATATCTAGAAAGCTGATTTTTATCTCTAGAGATTTTAAGTTCTAAATCACGTTTGGAAAAAGATAAACTGCATATCTACATATATCTGCAGTTCAGTTTATAAATATATATACATGTAAGTTGACAGTACAGTCTACAGTTTTATGTTCATGTGAGACTTTGATGCTTATTAAGAAGTTGTAGAAAGAGCACATGCATGGTAGAACATAGTATTGAGATGAATTTGGGGTCTCGTAAGGGTCCGTGTTAAAATAAGAATAATAAGGAACAGAATCTCAACAAAGAAACAAATAATACCAATAACCATATCGAAATGGGAGCAAATTGAGTGAACAAGATAAGCATAAGATTTAAGGATGATAGTTGTGGGAGTGAGCCTTACAGTTGTCTAAGATAAGTTACTCTGCCTTCTTGGACAAGAGATGAGATCTCAGCATGAATTTTCAGCAGTAGAAAAGGAAAGTCTATGACAGAAAATGTTTTTAAGGAAAAAATCTTGTAGGGGAGAGAGGTTAACAAATAGAAAGGAAGGGGAGAAAACAGAGTGCTTTTCTGTCCCTTCTCTCTTGGTGATTTCCCATACCCACTGAGGAGAGAGGGGAAGGAAAAAAAGCCAGGGAAGGTAAAGATCACTAACAAATACATCATTTCTTTCTTTTTATATCTTGAGTGATTCTATTAGGATTATTTCCATGATCTGTGCTGTAAGAATCTGCTTAATAGTCAATGTTAGACTAAGTTCTACTGTATGCTACAAAATATCATTTAAATTTCTCAAAAAGAACGAGTAGCACATAATTTTCCAACAATTTCAATATTCCAAGACGGAAGTAAACAGAGTTTGAGACTTCAAGTCCTTTTTTATTTATTTATTTATTTTTAATAAACAATATTCTATTTTAATGAGCGCTGTTTCTTTCTGTACAGGGAAAGGCTGCCTTTGACACCTGTTATAGCAATGAAACTGTATGAATTTCATCCATTACTTCTGACATCTGGGCTTTGCATAGATTGGTGAGTAGGCATGTGAGATAGACAAAGAGCATATTTACTTGAGTTTCTCAATTCATTTATCTATGTGATCATAGTTATTAAAGGAAATGTTTGAAGGACAAATTTTTGATGATACAGAGCCAAACCATCATAATAGGATGACCTTAAAAGTTAGTAATAGCAATGACCATAAATCAGGCAAGGTCAAGAAGTGCTTACCATTGACAAGAATAACTATTATGGAGTTGTTGACAGCATCATTCTTGTTCTGACTGTAGTTTGTATCATTATAAAAGGAAGTTACAGCTCCTTCAACAGAGCCTATATCTGTTCTCAGTTCTGTTACCTACAGAAGTAGGAAACATGAGCTGCCCAAGTTCGACACTATCGAACAATAGATCAATTTCATACTCCTCAGTAAGGATCTTTGTATACAGTTCACTGGCTTTGTCATGGCATCCAAAGATTTTCTTTCTTTTCCAGTTTTTGTTAATTTGAATGACATTTCTGATTCCTTTTCTGCCACCTGCTGATGCAGCACTAGAAGCACAAGGAAACTACAGGGAGCACCTATCACAGTGTTAATGCCTTCAGAAACAAGAAGAACATTTAAAGTTTAAACTCCTCTACACTTCCTTTAGATCTGTGGTCCTTTGGACTATCTGATAAACCAATTGTGTGTGCAATCCAAAGAGCTACCTTACCCCGAGAAGCCAGAAACCCTGTTTCCATGTTTTTAGAACAGTTTTACTTTCTGCAAATCTGTCTTTCTCTCTAATTTTTAAAAGAGATTCTTTGTGTCTGTCACTTTTCTGCTACATGTAGATTGTGTGTGTCAGGGGGCTGACACACAAAAGGCCTCAATCTCTTCAGAAGCTGCCACCAGAGCATCTAATAGACTGTCAGTTTGGATGTTTAAATGAGACACAGCAAGGGAGGGAATAAAGCTTTTAACAAAAGGGTGGTGGGCAGACTAGAAAAAGGCTCAGCTCCACTGACAAACTAACTGGAAATGTGGTACTTGAAATAGAAGGAAGGTATTGATAAAGGCATCAGTAACAGGTAAAAAGTGATGCTCTCATTGGGGCTATTAACAAGAAATAGAGAAAGCATTTATGTCAGTAGAGGAAAGCAGGTAAGGAGGAATTGAATTACATTAAGCAGATTGTCTCCTTTGTAGGACACAGCACTGCACTGTCTCCATGTGTGATGGTTGTTGTGTAGGCAGTATTTTAAACATACATCTGTGTATATGATATATATGTGTGCGTGACTGAGCCCTGCAAATTAGTGTTCATGTGTCTTTCAGATATTTTAATGTCACTACAGGTGACAAAATTGTACACATGGAAGAGAACTCTAAAATAATGGATTCCTTACTCCTTTTGTTCAAAGACTGGTAAACAAGAAAATTCTTTTTGATGGTGCCCAGTAGTCCCGAGCCATGCTTTTTCATAAAACTGGAGGCTCATGGGAATTAGCTTTATATTATTTTTGTAGGGTTTTTTTTTTGAGGAGGGGTGGAGGGAGGGAAGAGATTGAGATTAATCTTACTGCTTTACAGTACAAAGAGTATTGAGGGGATTTTGAGTGGGGGAAAAAATAAAAAACCAAAAACTTATGTTCTTAATATTGTGATCCAAGATGTTTTATAGGATGTAAGAAATAATAATAAAGGAAATATTAGGAGAAGTTCTTTATGTTTTTCTGAGAAAGGGCATATAAACAAACATTAGTGCTGCTGTGAAGTAGCATGCTTTCCCTATTTCTGTGTCTATTTTGTGTCTTATTATTGGGGAGTCTTTAAGATAACAGGAATTTCAACATGTTAAAAAGTCCTGTAAGATAACAAATTTAACTTAATTCTATAGACACTATCTCAATATAGCAGCTTTTTCTGATCTTACCTTGAATCTATTTACTCTTGTTGTACTGGTACCTGTAACTTGGTTTAAAAATACTCTACTCTCGCTTCTTGTCTGTTAGACAGTGGTTTTGGAAGCAGAAGGTACATATGAATCTCAGACTTAATGGAGAGCTGAAGAAGCATGACGGCCTTTAATCAGAATAACTGTTAATGTGCAATTGTAAGATGATCTAAGAAAAGGATAAGGGCTTCCAGTATTTCTGCCCTCTCTGAACTTTTAAACATCCTCTAGTACGATGTTAGTGTTCAAAGTAAATATATCCAAACGAAGAACTTGTTTTTCAACTGTCCACTTTCCCATTCTATGTTTAGAACTAGAAGTCTAAAAATTTCCAGCACTGTTTCAATGTATTACATGAAAAATACTTTGTAAGTGAAAGTATTTGTTGAAGTTTGAAGCAGGAAAATATCTCTGCATTTATTTACTTTAAAGGAAAGCACTGTCTTAAAAATGTTATAAGCTGTTTGTGCTCTGTGGTATTTGAAGTGCTGCACACCGCTCTGACTGGGCTGTTGGACTGAAGCCTTAGATATGGAGCCTAGCTCAAGTGGAGGGGAGATTCTTGGAAGTTTATTGCCTTGTTTATTGTCTTGGTTTAACTCTGAAAGGAAAATGCAAGTTGTCTTCTACATCTATGCTTCTTCTGTAATGCCGAACATCATTGGAGCTCAAGGTCACCTTTCATCATCCCACCATGCCACCATCTGGCCTAAAACAGCAGTCAGATGCTGTGGTAGGAGAATAACTGCACCTGGTCTATCTTGCACTGTTTGTTGGCAGCACCAGAGAGTCTGCACTGACTCTACAGAAGGTATTAGACTTCAGGACTAGGTGTGTTCCCCAACCTAGGGTAGTCCAGTATAGATTTGTTCAAGCAGCTACGGGACTGCAGGAAAGGTGCTGGAATACTTTTGTTGTATTTGGGCAGTGACGTTAAGAGACAAGCCTAAATACAGTCATGTTGCCCTGTTTACTGCTTGCAGTTTATATGATCACTTTTTAGAGCTTGAAGACTAAAATAGCATGATGGGAATGTGAAGAGAAGATGTTAGTTGCTATGTTCTCTAAAGACTTAAACCCTTACAAATATAACTTGAAATCCTGGCTGGGTTTCTTTCATCTGCCTCGGGTGTGGGCAGAATTTCTGCACAGGTGCAATGTATATTAGATCCTAAATATGTTTTTATCAAATGCAAAATGCGGTTTATGCTCTATTTTGTGCTATATGCTTTTTTTCTGATGGTCTAGTTCTGTAAAATATTTCTGTATAAACACCTTTAGGACTGTGAGCACAGAACTTGAATCATGCACTTGGAAGGATTGCTTTAAGTTGTTTTTACTACAAGTAGGGCATTTCAGAAAATGTTTGGCCTGAAGGGAAAGCTTTCTAGAAAGTTAATTAGCATTCACATGCTACTTCATGGAGCAGCTCTAAATTGTCAAACTTTTTGAGTGCTCCTTTATCCTGCTGTAGTTTGTGTGCTGGAAAGGAAGGACCACCCATGTTCTTACCAAGTGGCATTGCTTATAGGTCTGCAGAGCTTGCAGTAAAAGTGAGTGGCCCAAGGAAGAAGCAATTATAAGTCAGTTATTGTCTCTTTCTTCTTGCCTAGTCCTGAATACTGGATCCACTCATGCCTTTGGCTACCTGTTCTGCTGATGACTTGCCAATTAACAGGTGGCAAGTGTCATGTTGCTGGATGTTGTTAAATAAACAGTTTTCCAGATGGCTATAATACTACATCTTTAAATAAAAGTACACAAGCTTAGTGTCAATGTCTTATTTATGGAATGCTTTTGGCTCCTGAACTGCTTGTTGAAATTGTTGTAAGCCATTTGGTCACTGAGAAGTAATTGTGTATTACTGTAGACAACAAGCTGTTTGCATTAATTAGCAATCAAAGCATATTGCCAAATGGGGAATAGCATGTCTTTGACATCTCTGCAGATCCTGGTAATTGAAGCAGTGCAAAATCATGCATTTTCCTTTGCTGCATGTTTGTAGTATGAAAGTCCATCTGCCCAGGTAGCCATCTGCAGGATCACAAGGGCAAAAGCTGGTAGGAAAAAGGTTGGTGAGACAGTATATGAAGGTACAAGGAGGTTTGTAAAATGATATTGTCTTTTTGCAGCATGGGTAGCTTTTTGAACATCTTGTGCCATTAACAAAAGGGAAACGTGTGAAAGTTTTGTTTTTTATAAGCATGTCCTCTTCACCAGTTAAGGAAGAAATGTAGCACATGATCAGAAGTAACTTGAACCTGCTATAAGGAAACAGTGAAGTATGATAGAACAGCAAACCTTCTGAAGACAGCACAATAAAGTACCATAAACGAACAGTGTACAGACAGTGGATGGTACTGATTGCATGGCATTAACCTCAGAAAGGATTGTAATCTTGACATGCTCCCTCACTCCCACTGTATTTTTGATGGCATTTGAATTAAAGGTGTCAGCGGTGTCTCCAAAGAGGTATGTCTGGATGAAGAAGGTGCCTTTAGTTTGAATGCTGAGATATTTTTTTTTTTTTTTTTGCTAGAATAGTTTGGAGAATATTAAAAGACTGTGAAAGGTTGGAAATTTTGGGCAAAGGAAAGTGAAAATAAAAATTATCCTCTAGAATTCACACTATAATTAATGCTGTGGGGATTTTCTCCTTTAACCAGTAAAGGAACTTATCATTCCTCTGTGAGATACAAACATTTTGTGATATCCCAGTCATTCTAAACAGCCAGAATTTATGATACACACTCAGATTCTTGATATTTCCCATACAGAACTGTTTTTCTTCCTCAACAAAAATTTCTCAAAATGTTTTTAGTAGTAGAAAAGTTTAATGTGGGTTTAAAAGTTGAGAACTTGGGAGCCTTTCAGAACTTCCTTTATGATGATACCAACTTCACTTCACTGGTGGCCAGGCTAGAGGGATCTCTTTCTTGTGAGCCAGTACATCTTGGAAATGAAAGTCAGGAAGTGGGTGAAATGTTACTGTTTTTCATGCATTGTTCTTTTCTCTGACAAAAACTGATCTTTGAAACTGGAGGCCCTCATGCCTTGATACAGGAAGCTGGAAATGCCGAATGCGTTACAGAAATTTCTAAGAGGTGAATGTCTTTTCTTTGAGAAGTACTAAAAAGTACAGGCTCAGCTGCAGTTGTGACATTTCACTCTAGCAAGGTCTCAATAGATGTTGCACTTACAGCTGCTCAGTGCTAGCCTAAGGGACTTACACTGGTCCAAAGTAGCAATATTTTGGGGAAGGGTGAAGGTGCTTGGGAGGGAAGTTACACAGATGTTCCCTCAATTCTTGCTGCTTATGGTAGTCACACTGGCAATTGCTTCCCAGTCTGCTACTAGTAAAATAGAAGATTTGATTTTAAAAACTTTTTGTCTTGAACAAGAGCAACACTGTGTTGCTTAAGAAGAAAAGCAGCTGGGCTCCAGTTCTCCAGGAGAAACATTATTAACTACATAATACCTCTATTTGTCTTTTCAAATCAAATTAATTGTATAAGCTTTAGGTGGATTTATGCATTGCATGCTTGGACCTATGCGAAGTAACTGCATGTGTCGCTGGGAGCAGTTGTAATATTATGGTACATTGGAATTATTTTCCATATGTGTTCTCTTGTGGAAGTGATGATCAATTCTGTCTCGAGTGCTCTGAAATACTGTGTTATATACTGTTACTGAATGAATGGGAGTTGAGTGATAAACTAGCCTGGGGGGCATTTTGTAGGTTGGGGCTATTTTCTGACAGTGGCTACCAGAAGTCAGTGAGAACGGCAGTACACACATGGACCTAGGTGTGCATATTTGCATGTAGCTGGGTAAACGGTTGTCTGAATCCAGCTGTGCCTGTTTGGTTTTTGCCTGTTCTTTTGTGTTGTGCAGAGAACAAAGACGCAATGGGTGAGAGGAAGGAAAAATGCATTCAAGTGCAGATCAGTGCTTTGCATTTTGACTTCTCTGAAGGAATGTATGTTTCGGGGAATGCATGTATTCATGTATTCATTTATGATATGCTTAAGAATTGAAAGTATTTGCCACTAAAATTGCCAGATTCTGAGTTATTAAACACAGTATAATGAACTTTTTGCAGAATATGATTAGAATGTGATCTATGCCTGTAGAGGAAACTAAAAATAAATTAATGAAATGTAAAATAACCTGAGTTTCACTGCACAGAAGTTTATAATTGCATTGGACTTCTTAAGCTGCTCTTCCAGTAGATGCTACACATGCTATGCAGGAACATAGTATGATGATCAGTACCATTCAAAATAAGGTTCTTTCATATTCAGAGTGCATTGCACATGTATTTAGCTTGAGCAGATTTCTATGAAGCAAGAGATTTTCTAGACTGCAATTCTTACAACTCTTGCCAGCACTTTGGGAGTGTATTTTTGTAGTGCTTCTGAGTTTGGGCCATTCTCTTGCCTTTTTTTTTTTTGTTGTTGGTTTTGCTTGCGGGTATATATATATATATATTTTTACATTTAAAGAGCAATGTCCTGACACAATCTTTTGGGATCCTGAGTTACAGTGAGAGCCAGGGCTGCGTTCTTGACTCTTAGTGGCTCAAGGGAAAGGTATGACAGAATTGCTCGTCCATCGGACTGGATAAGCAAAGCTAAAGCACATCCACAAGATGTCATAAACTTACTAGAACTGGCCAGTAAATAAATAGCTAAATTTTTCTCTTACTCCTGCTGTATTTTGGGATAGCAGGTCTTTCACACAACTAGAGAATTCCTAGGTCTTTTCTGACTGTGGATCCAGTCACAGATCCAAGGTGTGGTACTTTATTAGGTTTTAGGGGGCAAATTAGTGTCCTGTGTGCTGCCTAGGGAAAATGCAACTGTGAGCAGAGGAGCAGTGTGCAATGATGACGGACATTTAATAGGGGATCATGCAGCAGAGCATTCTCTGTCATTAATGTGTAAATCTGAAAGAAGATTATGGCTTCAGTCAGTTTTCTTTCCTGCTCAGGGAGATGTACAAAACAATGCATATACCTGTGAAGTATGACTAAAAGATGGATGTCTGTGAGAGAGAGGGCGGGGGGGGACGACACAGAGAGAGCAGTGTAGCTCGTCACCATGGTGGCTGCAAGTTGATGGTAGCAGCTGGCAAAAGTTGAATGCAGAAGAGGAGGAGATTGGAGTATGAAGGGTGGGCATCTTGCTTTTCAGTGCTGGTTGGGGCCATACTGTGTGCAGGAGCTGGGGTGTTGGTAGGTCATCCCTGGGTGTGAGGCAACACTGAGACACGTTTGCATGCACTGACAGTCTGTTCAAATTGACAGTCCTACAGTGATACCACAGAGCATCTGCTCATAAAGTCAGGTTGGATTCAGAATGCCAGGGTGGCTGGGAAAAAAGAGCCTCTGTCTAGGACTTGAAAAGAGAGTTTTTGGGGAAAATTTGTGAAAAAATGACTGTATTTTGAAAATGTCCTGTTGGACATTTTTGGAATTACTTTAGTTACTCCACATTTTTTTTTTTTTGGCTTAAATGTTGACCTAAATTAGAAGTGGAGAAAAAAGTGAAGTCAATGGATTTTTAAAGAGCTCCCAAATTAAGCAAAATAATTTTTTTATTTTGGCTGAATCAAAATAAATACATAAAATGAGGCTGTGTTTCACTAAATTTGGGTCTCTCTTTATCTGAAAATCTTGTTTATTTTCACACTAAGTATGAGTTGTTGTAAAGGGGAAAGGTGTGCATATGAACAAAGCTGAAGAAGATGCTTTCAGCTTGCCAGGTTTTGATTACTTGTCAGAATTAAGCATTGCTATTTCACCAAAGCCGCTAATTTAATGGTTACGCAGTTCTACTTTCCCTCAGAAAACTCCCTCAAATATATTTAGATGTCCTCTCAAATGAAAAGCCACAGAACTAGACAGGAATTCCTCTGCATACTCCTGCTCTGTTGAGCAGATCCAATTTTGATCTTGAATCAAGTATGGTATTCTAATCTTATATCAGTGTGGTATTTTGGACTTATGCAATTATTTAATCTTTTATTAATCTTCTTGGTGTTGTTTTCCCATTATGAAGAATTTAGCCTTAAACAATTCATTCATTAGTTGAGATATTTCATAATACCTATGCCTACGAACTTTTCTTACCCTCTATTCTTTCTTGTCACCCTTCATTGCGGTGAAAACAATTTCTTGCCTTTTCTTGCTAATATACGTTGGTCTGGCAGACAAAATAAGATGTCATTTTCAGTGCCTCTTCTTATCATCAGCATAGACAGCCATCAACAAAATATTTACATTTTCCAGTGATGATTATGGATGAGGATGCATAAATCAAGGGTGCTCTACATTTCATAAGCTAAATTAACAAAGAGAAACTGAACCTAGAGTTCCATTAGGACTAGAAAGTGCCAAAAGGTGACCTCTAAGCATGACAATCACCATTGGAAACAGTAAAAATCAAGACTTTTCCCTCTGATATTAATTTATTTTTCCTACTTTCCATTTAGTTCTTACCAGTATTCCTATTGATGTGAGGAGTTAAGGAAGATTAAGTTTACAAGTTATCTTTTTATCTAGACCCACAGAAACTGTACATGCTCCAGTAGTTTTCAAAAACAAAAAAAATTGAATTATTAGAATAATGGTGGTCTGCACCACTTCAGTGCCAACAAGTTTTGACTTTGTTCTAATATCTTTTATCAAATTTTCTGTATTGGGTATATTAGCAAATGGGCGAAGTTAAGTCTGCTTTTAGTTCTCCAATATTTTTAGCAACCAGTTTAGCTGGTTCATATAATTAGCTATGTTTTTGCACATTTCTTTTAATTTCCACTAAATAGAGCCACATTCTTATTCTTTCATTCGGAGTCGTCTTCTTTCCTAACGACTTTGAAAATCTTCCTTTAAGACAAAATATCTGTTTAGAAGTACACTTTAGCTGCTGTCTCCCAGTCAGCAATCCCGTTTGTGTAAAACCAAACCACATTCCTCTTGAAGCCAGCTTAATTTTTCATTTTGATGGGAGTTTTTTCCACAAAAAAGGAAATTTTAAAGCACAGGTGTTTGTGTAATTGTGAAACAGTACATTAAATACAGCCAGTATGGAGTGGCTATCTATCATTTATCACACTTACCTATCAGTTTTATGGGAGATACAGAGAAACAAACCAAGCTGGGTGAATGTACTTAAATATTTTTACACATTAAAAATGCATATTTTTTAAGTTTTACTTTTTTTTTTTTTTAATCTATTGGTACCCAGATTGACAATGTTGTAAAAAGAGTTGATGAAAACATAACAGCAGTTACTTCCTTCTGCTGATGGGAAAGCTCAATGAAGTGTAGTTACACCAGTGTTGAATGCATAAGCAATATGTGATAGTGGTGCAAGAGAGGTTTTACTCCAGTGCAACATACTTTGGTAATTCTCCTTTTGGCAACTTAATGTTGTAGTGCACAGTGTAGTGAGACTTGCATGTCTTCGAAACCATTTCACAGATGCAGAAGTCCATCTGTATAAATGATTTCCAGCTCTATCACCTTAAATTGTTCTAATCCTTTTCCAGAAAAGGCACAGCTATACGCTCCCAGACACTCTAAAACTGATGCTTAAGGTTAGTGCTGTTTTAACCCCTCTCCTGAACAGAACGTTTTCTGTGCTGGAGCCTGAAAAGGGAAGTAGGCAGGATCTGCATCTGGGATGTCTTAGATCCAGGGAAATGGTAACACAGAGTGGGCAGGAAACTGCAAGTTTCTGAGGATGGTTTGCCTACTATATGATATGAAGTTTTTTTTTCAGTCTCTTGGGCTTTTTCTCAAAAATAAACAACCCGTTTGTATAAGGGAAAATACTCTCTTCTTTTTGGGGCATGCTACATTCAATTGCACACACTGTCTTAGAAAAATTGCTAAAGAGCCATGGTGCCTGAATTTATCTAAAAATAGGTAGAATTGGATTTAATATTTTATTTTAAACAAGAGATTATCTAAAAGTTTCACCATCCCTAGTTTAGTGAGTTACTTCTCAATGCTGGTAATTTTATCTGGTAGTTATTGCCAGAGAAATAAAATGTCTCCTGTGTCTCTTGGCCACAGTTATGTCTTCCAATACGTCCCTTAAGGCTTTCTCTTTTTTGGTCAGAACTGTGTTTAGCTTGGAAATGCTACACGCAGTATCAGTATACCCAATATGCATAATTTTTTATAAAGTATCTGTATGATTCATGAACCAAATTGAAACCCAAGTTGTTGAAGGCTATAAGCATAAAGAGAGCTAATATTCTTTAAGTAAATCTAAAATTATTTTGGCATGAAATAACTTTTGACAGGCAACCTTCTGTCCTTCCTACAGTAAAATAATGGCTGTTGTAGTTTTTTGTTTTAATTTCTAGCTGATGTGCTCTAGGTATCCATTTCAAAAAACAAGGAAAAGAAAGACAGAAAGAGATTGCTACTTTCCTCAGATCAGTTTGATTTCTGTCATTACAAAACAATACCTTTTACAGAAGATGCCTTTCAAAACCAGCCAGCACTATGACAGATAAGTTATAGCTGATCTGATTATTCATGCAGATATCAGCAGGTTATTCCAAGAGGGCTTTATTTCATATTGTTAAAGCTATTCTCTAAAAGAAACAGTAATCTTTTTGATGAGCATGGGGAACAATTTCTTCAATACCAATCCAATTTATTTGGACCTTCTGATTGGTGCTTTCAGCCAGATCTCTAAGCACAATATTAATTATTCATTAAGGTATTTGAAGGGAGAATATTTGCATAGCCATACTGTCAAAATTGATGAGGCTTTGCATATGCACCATAGGAATAGCTTTCAACCTAGTGCTAAAACTAAAGATGATTCTAATAAAAAAAAAAATCTAAAAATCCAACAATAATTTGAACTTTCTTATAACCGCAGCACATTTATTTTTATAGCACCCACATGTGCTATTGAAAGACCATGAAAATATTCTTTCTACAGCTGGTGCTGTGGGTATAGAATAAAGAAAAAAGGAAACAACTTGAGCATTTGTAAAATAAAAGGTCACGAGGGGGGAAATAGATACCAGAAAGGAAGAAAGAGGCTTTGTGTGAGTGGAGGAAAGAGAAGGTTTGGTATTTAATATATTTGTATCTACTTGGAATCATGCAGATTGATTTGTTGGGAAATTGTAGTGTTCTCTAAATATATGCAGAGGTGGGCAGAGGGCCGGGCAGCACTTGGGTATATATCACCATCTGCTAAAAGGTCAGGGTACTTCTCTTTGCATGTTAAGGGACAGTTACCTCTAAATGCTGTCATCTTGGTCATCTGCAAAGCTGCAGGCCGGCTGCACTATGTCTTGGCTGAAGTTCCTACAGCTCTTTTTCTGGTGAGGGAAGCAGGCTGGAAAATGCCTGAGCTTTAACATCATCTTATTCCTTTCTCGTGGACCTTGAGCTGTGCAGGGGAGAAACTCTTATTTCACACTGTATAGAATCAGAAAGAAGCGACTTCAGGAATAGTTGTCCAAGCCTCAAGGTATTTTCATTCATTTCTCAGTAACCAGTCACAGCAGCAATGCTCTGTGGGAAATGCTGACTGATCCATACTTTGTAATATGGCTTCCTTGCTAGCAGAGAAGGGAAGAATGCACTCAGTTCTTGAGCTTAGAAAATGGTGTTATAAATTTCGATAAGCATTGAACTAGAATTGGTTGTTTTGTCAAAATGCAATTTTAGCAGCCCCTGGAGTAGATAGCTAAAACTCTGGTAGGAGAGGTGAATTTTTACTCACAAGGATGTAATGACGTCTGTTGGATCACTCAGGTTGTGCTGGGGGTTTTATGCTGCTCAAGTTATTCCTTCTGCTAAAGCAATGTGAGATTTTAATTT
Organism: Penelope pileata; assembly: GCA_013396635.1. Lineage (NCBI taxonomy): Eukaryota > Metazoa > Chordata > Aves > Galliformes > Cracidae > Penelope > Penelope pileata. Next base: position 95,552 of record WBMW01003078.1, read on the forward strand.
CATTGCTGAAGTGAACCACCTTTGTGGTTGCTCTAAGGGGATTATTTTGCATACACCTTCCTGAGCTCTAACAGCAAGTAGTGTTCTGATGTGTGCTCAGAAATACCATGCAGTCAATGGAGCATCAAAATGGGGCTGTCTGTTACATGGGTTATTTCTGCATAAGGCTTTATCTTTCATAGATGTATTTGTTCGTATCAATATTCTATGTAGAATTCTACTTAATAGAATAGAATATTCTAAATATTCTATATAGAATATTGATATGAAGAGAAGTGGCGATGATGCATGTATGACATGTCTGAACTGCAAAGTTTACGTAGCTTTCCGAGTTCAGAATTAAAATGCTGGAAATGCCAGCAGTGTGTCGAGAGCAGCATGAACCCTTCAGGATGTTTTGAGTATCCACAATAACTGATATATGTGGTTTTATTGAGGCACTCAAGGTATTCTAATTTAAAACTGTAACTCTGGACTACAAAGACACATGAATACACAGCTTTCATGCTTCTCTTTTTTTAAACAAGCTGAGCTTCAGACCTTCATGATAAACTTCAGCCAGAATTGTTAAAACCTGAAGGCACATTGTTTTTAAACTTATGGTTTTTAAGCTCACGCAGATCAATGTGCATGGCTGTATTGCACTGCATACTTAGAAAAATGCTTTTACCTCATTTTGTATGATTTTATACGTATCTCCATGAAGTGTGATTTTTTTTAACTGAAAACACAAAATAGTGGGTTTTTTCTAAATTTTTTTTTACTAAGTACAAGGTAAGAAAAGTTATGAAATATTTCCATAATAGAGTTTATGAATTACTAATTTATTTTTCATAATATTTCCAATCTTTCTTCAATGCCTTTCAAAAAAAAAGTAGATTTATAATATTAAAACATAGATAACTAGAATATGGTGCAATAATAATTTCAGATCGATTTTAGAATAATTCTATTGAACCTTAAAATGTGTGATTACACCAGAAAACCAATTTCAGTGCATATCTATGGAGAAACCATTACAATATAAACTGAAGTGTAGCCATATCAGTTATGCTTTCATTATAAAAATGAATTAAATGAAACAGAAAATAATGTGCTTAGGTAATGTTGTAGTTCCGAAACAAGCCCAGAAATTAAAGTCGTTTCTAATAGCATGCCACGGGGGCTTTATAACTCAGCTTTATCATGTCTCAGAAATCGCAGAGCAAATACACTTGATGATGCGTTGATGGTGCAAAGTTTGGAAATTTTCTTATACACCAAGATACAAAGCACTGGAGGCCAGATACTGCAGTAAGTCAACTTTAATTTCAAATGTTCTTGCTTTTGTACATTAGTCTAGAGTTTTCAATCTCATGGTAAGAATTTAGATGTTTGATTTACTTTGTAAATAGAGGAATCCATAATCACAATTGCTTGAGAATCTTATATAAAATCTCATTTACTTTGTTTTTACCTTTATAACAGCTCTATATACAACATGACTACTATTAAAATGCTCTTAAAAGTGATCCTGAAAATATAGGTATTCCGTTTTCAAACAAGGACTGGATGTAATTGAAGATACTGAGAGATACTAACCGTAATGAATGTTGGAAAAGGCATACTTGCAAGTCCTGCGCTAGAATCAGAAGGTACCTAACAATTGAATTGGAAAAATACAGTGCTACTGTGTAAGAGAAAACGAATTTCATCAGTATTCATAACATATGCTGATATTCTATCAGTGAAATGCTGCTGTAAGCATCAGCCCATTTGCATGCAGAGCAATCCTCTCTTAAATAGAAAAATAAATGAGGAGTTAGTCCTGATATAGGAAATGTTTCTGACTATTTCCTTGCATTCAAATTTCAACTTTTGTCTGATTGCTGATTTCCAAATTTTAAAGGAATAATCATGAGATGAAGTAAGTAACTACAAATGAAATCAAAACAAGCATTTCAAGGAAGTTTTGATAATCCTTTGGGATTACATTTGAATGTGCTGCATGTCCTTTCATTTTTCTCTTCCTTTCCTTTCTGTCTTACTCTCAACACAAAGCCTTTTGTAAACATGTCCCTCTAGGTTTCCATCTTGCAAACAACCTCAAATACCCAGCATATCTTGAATTGCTTTTACTTGCATTGGACAATTTGAGCAGAATCGACTTTTCTGATGCACACATTTAGAAGTACAAAATGGCTGTATTTCTCTTGCTTGTACAGATCCTACTGGCTACGTCTATGCTTTTCTGAAAAGAATCAATTAGATATTTGATATTTGTTCATCATTAATTTGTTATCCTGTGGATTTTTTGTGGCTAAAATTTACAGATATCTTGATCTCTGTGCTAAATGCATTAGGATAGAGTCATCCTTAGCTTTTACTCAGTCAACACTTCGAGATTAATTTCCTATCATTCAAGGCTGTGCTGATTAGGCTATGGCTGCTAACACTGCCTAATAACATACTTCAAAATTCAAGCTGAGCTCAGCCTGCATGGTTGATTTCACCTATTGAAAGAGCTTTATCAACTACAACTGAAATTGAAATCAAAAGTCATCCAGATGCCCATTAGTCAATAGAAAAGTGTAAACCAAGTTTACTAGTGAGAAAAAGATGTCTGCTTTCACACAGATGTTACAGACCTGTCCTTTACATTTGGTAAAATGTTGTCTTAAAACAAAATCCACCAGTAGTATCTAAAGATGTGTCTGTAACACCAGTGAGCATAAATTTCCGTGTTCACTTACGGCTGTGTGATAGAAATTCTTACAAAACTGGTATAATTCAAGAGAGAAAAAAAATCAGTAAGCTTTTGCATATTTTCGTTCCACTTAATAGTGTACACACAAAGTGTAGTAGATTAACCAAGGACATGATAATTATCTTTTACCAAGATACATTATTGGGGGTGATTCAGATTGTTGAGATTATGTCTATCTGCTTCAGTGTGCTTTTTTTTTCTTAAGAAGATTAAACAGATTTTTTTTTTTAACCAATTAAGTTAATGATTGTGTATATAGTATTAAAGAAATTTGAATTCTGTCATTAATCTAGGTGAAATTAGCATGATTTGACATGAGATTGTTTGGCTGTTTCTGTATTGTCTTATACAGCATATCCAACGCCTACGATCAAAACTGGAGCTTCAGATATGGAAATCTCCATGTTTATGGAAATAATATGAATGTTAGAAAAATCCCTGTGTTTTTCAGATGAGATTTGGTGGAATGTCAGTGCCCAGATGGCTGAACATGAAGACTCTTCAGGTGATGATCCTGATCAGGACATTTCTACTGCTTTAATTTGTAATTAATCCTACTGCTGCATAATATGAATATAAATCTGAGCCCCAGCATGCTTTGAATCTAAATTCTTAAATGTAACTTTCTCTGAATCCATACTGCCTCCTTGACTGATATGACATAGCTACTAAATATGGCTCAAATGTTCAACGCTTAAAGGCAATTTGAGTTCAGAAAGAAACATTGAAACTTTAGGAGGAAATTCTTACCCATGCAGACTTCCTCTTTAAAACAATGAGATTTTCATTTAAATGAACTTGGAAGAAAATGTGTGAGGAGCTAGTACTTCGCAATTTCTACTAAGGATACAGTATTATACAGTAGTTGTTGTAATTAATATGTATTTAATAACCAAAGATGGAAGTGTTAACCTCTGCAAATATCACAATATATTTTTAGATTAGTGCTTGGGAGTTGTTAAAAAAAAAAAAAANAGATAGATCAGTCAGTGTTTCCTTACAGCTGATCTACACTTTCAAAATTCCCATATTTTTCCTTTCTCCTGTTGGAAACTGAAGAAAATAAAACACAAACACATTGCTTAAATGTATGTTCAAAAGAGTTTTGAACTTTTAAATTAATTTCTTCATCAGAAGAAGCTGACTGAGTTCCATACTGAGAGGGTGTTCTTCCTGATAACTTTGCATAAAGGTGCTGGTTTGGTGGTTTCTGTTGCTGCTTGAATCTATCTTGATGTTGTTTCTGAAGCCAGCATTTCTTTGGAACTTCCAGATAATGTTTCCATGGTCAATTGACTTTATACCATGATGCAGTATCAAGTTAAAAAGGTTAATCATTTTCTGTGTTTCTTGTTATTGCTTAAGAGCATGTACTTACTGGTATTTGAACAGCGTGCAGGAATGAATCAAAATATGGCTGGGAAGGAGAACATCTTTGAGAAGGATTCTCTTGCTTTTGCAGTACTGACTAGTATTCCAAAATCAAAATAATCTAAAAGTTACTTTATGAATGCTGCTGACTTGAAAACTGTCTGTTCAGTTTGGTTAACATGCAGCTCTATGGTGTTTCAATGGACTCTTTTACCAGGGGCCGTACAATGATTAAGACATTATTAGCTCTTCTATTATATATTCTTTGCTTCATGCGCCCTTTACAAGTATGCTACAAGGTAATATTGTAGCCTAACAATGTCGGAATTGCTGTAACCTCCACAAGACTATGGTTGTGTACTTTCCTAAGGTTGCAGATTGTACAGGTCTCTCAAACAGCTAGTGCTGATGGAGGTTGATTCTATAGCTGCCATGGGAGATTATTTCCTATTCCTCATATCCTTTTTATTCAAGAAAAATGGCCATGTTTATGATCTTCCTGAGCTGATGGAAATTAGAAAGCACCATGAAGAAACACATAGGAACAATTTTGTGAGTTTAAAAATATCAGTTTGTGTACTGTTAAAGTAGTAAAATCCAAATGGAAATCATGTGTACTGTGCATTTTTGCACTATGTATGGATTCTCTCTTAAAATTACACACGAGATTAAATTAATTAATAATTAATAAGGGACAGATTTTATTTTTTGATCAGAAAGTAGCTAGTTGGCATTTATTATTAGAAGTCTCCCTATAAAATACTTTGCAATTCGTTTCATCCGGTCTTTAATGTTGAAGCTATTTGATGTCCTGTGAATAACGATCTCTGGAGTCAGGTCCCCCTTCACCTGAAGCACAGCTCAGCTCCCTGAGAGTCTCCTCTTGTCTCTGTGGTTCAATAAATATCTTATTAACCTCATCATCTGAGAGGCAGAATAGAACAGAACAGTTCGGTTGGAAGGGACATAAAGATTATTGAGTCCAACTGTCTGACCACTTAGGGGTAACCAAACATTCAAGCATACTATTAAGGTAATTATCCAAATTTAAAGGAGAGTTACACTTCAGAAATAAAGCCCCATTAATAAATAACATTTTGCTGTTCAATCTGGAACTCTAGGTCATGCATAGCATATCCACGCTATTTTAGACTCGAAAATTACTTATTTCTTTGCATATTTCTTTGTGTTTTTTTTTCTCTACAATTACACAACTGAATGTCTCATCTTCTCATAGATAACACAAAATGGAGATCACACAAGCATAATGAAGAGGAAAGACCTTCCATACAACTTGGGAGGCCTACTGAGGCAAATTTCGTCTTAAGCTTATTCTACTTACTTCCAAGTAATTTTAATGATGTTTGTTTTGATCGTGGGGCTAATCATTTCTTAGTACTACTTACCATAATTCTAATATTTCATTCTCATCTGGAAGAATTCAAAGCCAATAATCTGTTTTTACATGTAAATCTCTACATATGTTTACATGCAATTACTTTCTTTATTCATATTAATTTAAATGAATGTCAACAGCTGTGTTGTCACCTACTTTCTCATGAGAGACTTCAGCACCTTTTTGAAGCTGCTCCTAATTCTACTTCCTAAAACAACTTAACATGTGCAGCAAATGACCACCTCCTTGAAAGTTCTGATTTTTAGATCTTTTATAAACACACTGAAGAATGCAGGCCTTAATAAATTTTAAAGGCCTTTAAACATGTCTGCCTTGCATTTTCACAACAGATTCTACATCCCACTTTGTAAACCTTTATGAATGATCTATTTTAACCAGCAGTAATTTATCAAGGGCTTTCACAGGACTGGAGTGCGAGAGTAGGGGGGAAGCACAGGAGATATCATGAACTGGGTTTCCTTTGATTGTCTTCTTATGGAGTCCTTCAGAGAACTCAGATGGATTGTTAAGGATGATTTCCGTTTATAAAAGCTACTGTTAGCCTTCTAAAATAAATGTTTACTTACCAGATCATTCAATTGATTTGAATTGATTTCCTGGAAATATCAGACTCTCTAGTCTAACCCCTCTAAACTTCCTGGAACTGAGTGTTCATGCCATCCTCAATATTTCCAAAATCCTTGGTACCATGCCACCTATAAGCAAGAGGATGCGGGCAATAGGTCACAGCACTGGGTTTTTACTATCAATCACTTCATATGCTATTCTATAAGCTCTGCTGTCCTGAATGGGGAAGACTCACTCAGGACTTCTTCAGAAAGGGATTCCTGCCTAGTAATTCCCTAAGCACCTCCACAGCTTCCCCTTGTGCTATCACTATCTGCCCATGTTAAAAAAGCATCATCCTCAAAAACACAGTACTACTGTTCAAGTTTCATTAAGGTTTAAATCTCAGGCATGCTTTCCTTAATTTGAATGAACAAACTCCCTAGTGAATTATTTGAATATTGCCCCTTTCTTCTGTGTTTTCAAGCAGCATGAAAGTTTTGAATTGGGCAGAGATGCTACAAACATCCAGCAGCAGAGTTTCATTTCTTCAATGGAGCAATTTATTTTATGAGATCAATGCAGAAATGTAGCTATTCCATTCTGAGAATTAGCTACATGGCTGACTTGATGTCTGAGTACAGTAACTGAATTCTAAGTACAAGAAAAATAAAAGCTGAGAGTTTTTGGCTTATTCTGTGCAATAACATATTATGTTTTTAAGTATTCTGCAGAGGTTTTTTTTTTTAAACTGAGTCCTAACAATAGAACATTTGTACCAGTTTTCTATTTATTTGCTTTTTAAAAGCTATATTAGCTGAATTATTTACTTTTGAGGTTGTTGTGATCATTTTAAATATTGAAAATTTTCTACAGATTATTGACACTGCTTCAGAACACTGCCTTAATCAAGATTTAGGTAATACTTTCCTTAGAAACTTAGAACATGACAGAATGCAAGAAATTAAACACTACTATCACAAAAGCTAAAATGTACTAATTATTAGGCATAATTATCACTAAAAACTGTTTGCAAGGTACTGTGGTACAAAAATGCCCTATATCTTTTTGATCAATGTTGTCACAATAACGGGAGATCAGATTTCAATTTCTTTCTCCGGTGTTAAGGCACAGGAACTTTCTGTAGGTTTTAGAAATCTTGAAAATACTAAAAATGGGTTGCAAAATACCTGACTGCCTAATGGATTTGGCCCTGTGGGGAAGCTGGATGGTAGACAACCTAAGCTAGGAATTTTGTTCTCATCCTTGGCATGGGAGAAACTCCAATCAGCTTGGTGTTGTGCAGCTTCAGGTGCTCTGTGTCTGTTCAATGGCTGAAATACAAAGGACTTTGTTGGCAGTAGCTGAAGTGAAGTGTGCCTCCAGGGTCTAAAAATGGTATCAAGGGACTAAGTTTTGCTTTGCACCTAAGCACTATAAATGTTGGTACAGAACGTTTCTCTCGTGATATAATGTTGTTAGGTGGTAGCAGAAAGGTTTTTTGAGGTTTATAGCACTTTGTCAGGATTTGGTGGACACAATAGTTTTTTCACAGTACATTTTAATTTTTTCTTCAAACTTGTCCTAACACGTCACTTCTGAGTGTGATATCTGAAAGTGTTGTGGTGCCAGGAGACATTTTATTTCCAGATTCTGTGTTAACATTTCTGGAAATATATTCTGCCACGGGCAGTAATTAACATACTCAGGCAATCTACTGCGTGCATCAGCAAGCTCAAATAGTTTGCTGTATTCATTTTTGTGATTTAATGAGTCTGCCTGAAGCCCCTGGAGTGTGGTGAAAATAGCTGCCTTTTGATTCTGGCTCAGTGCTACTCCTTGGTAGATTGACTTCACGTATCAGTACTGCCTCCTCCTGGGTGAAGTCAATCTGAGGTGAAGAAAATTCAAAGAAGAACCCTGGGAGCAGTCCAGGTATGACTGTGTGTGGTAACACATAAGCTAATTTGCAATGAATTCTCTCCTCCCTTTTTAAGCACGATCATAGAATCATAGAATCATAGAATCATAGAATGGTTCAGGTTGGAAGGGACCTTAGAGATCATCTTGTTCCAACCCCCCTGCCATGGGCAAGGACACCTCCCACTAGACCAGGTTGCCCAAAGCCCCATCCAGCCTGGCTTTGAATACTTCCAGGGAGGGAGCATCAACGACTTCCCTGGGCAACCTGTTCCAGTGTCTCACCACCCTCACAGTGAAGAATTTCTTCCTTATATCCAGCCTAAATCTACCCTCTTCCAGTTTATAACCATTACCCCTTGTTCTGTCATTATCTATCCTTGTAAAAAGCCCCTCCCCAGCTTTCCTGTAGGTCCCCTTCAGGTACTGGAAGGCTGCTATCAGGTCCCCCCGCAGCCTTCTCTTCTCCAGGCTGAAGAGTCCCAACTCTCTCAGCCTGTCGTTGTAGGGGAGGTGCTCCAGCCCTCTGATCATCCTCGTGGCCCTCCTCTGGACCCGCTCCAACAGCTCCACATCCTTCTTGTGTTGGGGGCCCCAGAACTGGACACAATACTCCAGGTGAGGTCTCACGAGAGCAGAGTAGAGGGGCAGAATCACCTCCCTCGACCTGCTGGCCACACTTCTCTTGATGCAGCCCAGGATGCGGTTGGCCTTCTGGGCTGCAAGCGCACACTGCCGGCTCATGTTGAGTTTCTCGTCAACACACACCCCCAAGTCCCTCTCCTCAGGGCTACTCTCAAGCCATTCTCCGCCCAGCCTGTATGTGTACTTGGGATTGCTCCGACCCAGGTGCAGGACCTTGCACTTGGCTTTGTTGAATTTCATGAGGTTGGCATGGGCCCACCTCTCAAGCCTGTCCAGGTCCCTCTGGATGGCATCCCTTCCCTCTGGCGTGTCGACTGCACCACACAGCTTGGCATCATCTGCAAACTTGCTGAGGGTGCATTCGATCCCACTGTCCATGTCACCGACAAAGATGTTAAACAGCACTGGTCCCAGTACCGATCCCTGAGGAACACCACTTGTCACTGGTCTCCATTCAGACACTGAGCCATTGACCGCCACTCTCTGAGTGCGGCCATCCAGCCAGCTCCTTATCCAGCGAGTGGTTCGTCCATCAAACCCATATTTATCCAGTTTATCAACCAGGGTGCTGTGCGGGACAGTGTCAAACGCCTTGCACAAGTCCAGGTAGATGACATCAGTTGCTCTCCCTTGATCCACTGTTGCTGTGACTCCATCATAGAAGGCCACCAGGTTTGTCAGGCACGATTTGCCCTTGGTGAAGCCATGTTGGTTGCCGCCAATCACCTCCTCTCGATTTTCCATGTGCCCTAGTAGAGCCTTCAGGAGGATCTGCTCCATGATCTTGCCAGGCACAGAGGTGAGACTGACCGGCCTGTAGTTTCCAGGTGAAGCATTGTGAAGAGTAAGTTCCTTCTCCAATCTTGTAGTGTGAGACTCTGCTCATAGGCTATTAGCAAGTAGTGGATATGCTTTAAATCCATTCTTGCTTAATCTGCTCTTTATTTTCCCTATGTCCACGCCAACAAGCGCATATTAATTTCCAATGATCTGAAAATTACTCAGACAAAAGAAATCATGTTGTATTTATAAATATAGCCATCCATAGAAAGTGTTTTATCACTTTTCATGCAGAATACATCCTGTACTGGAAATTCTGAGAAGTAGGATGTGGTATTTGAACTGAATGCAGGAAGCTTAGATACAAACCTAACTAAGAAACAAAGTAGATCTCAGCCTGTTACTGTTCCAAAATTAGGATGTGTTAAGTCCATTTTAGAGTATTTGGCTTTGTAGCTTAGCTAATGTTCTTTCTTTTGTATAATTTAATGCATTTTCCTTGCCTAGAAAAATATTATGATAGAATCTCTGATTGTCCATTGTCTGGTGAGGAATGCAGGGGCACAATGTCATGTTTTCTTATGAACCACTTGCTTTAATGCTTCTCTCTCTAATCTTGCCTTAATCAATTCAAGACTATGTTGCCAGTGAAAAGGAAATCCTGTTCTGTCCTTTCAACATCTATCCCTGACTGCAGATTCCTACCCACTTCCTTCACAAAAGCATTAGAAGTAGTATGTCTGCTCAGTATGGCACGTCAGCTCTCTGACAGATGTTTTGTTATTTTGATCTGATCACAGTCACCTATGATGCTACATCCCAAATGAGCTGTATTTAAGTAAAAGTTAACATTTCCTTCCAAGCCATCTACAAGAAATCTGCAGTTGCTCACACTTCATTCTTAATCTAAAAGGTAGATAAAGCTACTGATATTTGATCTCAGCCTTAGTCAGCAACCTTCCTCTATCTCCTTGGTATGCAGTGACTCAAGAAAAACAACCAGAAGGAGATGTAGGCATCTCATGTGGATAAAACAATTTTTAACCCAGAGAATTTTAGCTAGAAGAATAGATTGAATCCTGAGTTCCAGATAAGGAATTCATCTCAGAGTTCACAACTGAGATAAATAAATACTTCTGTACCTGACTAGCTAAGGGGGCAATTAATCAAGACTTGCAAAGCAACGATACTTCATGAGCCATGACCTCAGCTGTGTGAACATAGCGGAGCAGTGTTTGGAACAGAAGGGGTCAAGACAGTTGAGAAAGATTTGAGGGTACTTTCCAGAGACAGGGAAGCTTCCGGAAGAATACAGGAGTGAGCTAGATGAGCCCTTTCCAAACATCACTCTTTTAGCAAAGGATGAAAAGAGGATGTTGAAAAGCTCCTATCTTGGGAATCAAAGATCTTGGGAATCAAAGAAGGAATGGAAGAAAAGTCAAACAGCCATTTGAATGCTAACTAATTAATGAACTTCACAGTTGAGCTACATGACCATACAAAGCTGGAAGATGAAGTGTTTATACCTACTTTTCTTTTTTTAGAAAAAGACAAATTAGCCATAGGTATTTTGCTATCTATCTGTATCTTGGTAAAGATAACCATGTATTCCTGCTATCCTGTCTCAGATGTTTCACAGGAAAATGTCTTCCTTATTGTGTTGAATATAAGTCCTTGTTATAGACACATTCATCATCAGTACACATTTCAATGCCTGGTCTCAGATTTTTGACTTTTCCCCACCAACAGTCAATTCTTTGTTGGCTACAAACAAAAGATTAGACACTATTTTTTGAAGTTTAACTTTCCTCTGCAGAATGCTTTGTCTTCCAGAATAACATGTTCTTCTGGTTTGTGTTTCAGATTGAGAAATGGATGTGAGTAAATTGAGTTAATAGGGAGAAGTATCCCTTTGTCTTACAACTGAAACTATGGCTTTTCCTTACTTTGGTCTTGAGGTAGGAAAAAAATGATGTTACAGATTGATTGTAAATGTCCTAGCTCACATGTATGTGAGCAATGCACAGAAACAAAAATGTATTCTTAACGTAATTGTTACTTTGCCGTTAAGCAATATAAGGGATTTGAGTAAGGAAACATAATATTTCGTTACAAATGAAAATATCATTATAATGTTTTTTTTTTTATTATTTTAATATTTGCATACAGAAGATGTTTTATGATTTACACATAGTTAGGAGACATGGAATTCTGCATGGAATTTATGCCTACAATACATTTAAGCTGTGCGTCTCAAGATATCTTTCTGTGCGTCAGTTGGTACACATTTTCATTTATATTAGGAAGGTATTTCTGTTGTGCGATCAAAATTTGCTGAACTGTGGTTTATAGCAGACGATTAACAGCTGTTAAGTAGGATTATTGCAGGCTGTTATCTTCACGTAGCACTGATTCAAATAATAAGTTCACTCAATTTACTGCTCATAAGGCCACTCTTCTGCCAGGTATGTTGTGTTCATAATGAATGACAATGCATCTGAGATGAATATATCCAATTCAAGATACATATCAGTAGATGTTTTGGCCTGGCTTTCAGCTCATTTACACAGGTCAAAATTCAAGAGAGGAATTTTACACATGCGAGAGAGAGATTAAGCCTAGCCCAAAAGACTTGTGAGATAAGCACATTTCTTAGCATTCTTTTGACTATGATCACAAATACAACTTTGAGAATGAAAATAAATCATGTTTTTTCCTCATGATTCTTTTTCATTTGTCAAAGAATGCCATTTAAGCTGAGAGTTTGCTAGGTTTATGCAGAAATATATACAAACAAGTCTTTTTATTCTAACATTCAATGCTTATTAAGGCAAATGTATTATGTACTCTATCCAGTCTAATTTTTCTTCTGTTAAACAACTTCTAAGGTACATGTTAAATGTTCTATACTTAAAGTTTAGACTTGGCTTTCTAGCTAAATCCTTGACAATAGTTATAGTAAATGAAAATATTATGAAAGTATTAAACTCAATTTTATTTTCAATGCTCTTATATAGCCTAGAGACCTCAAACCTGTAGCAGTATCCTTTCATGTAATGCTTCTCAGATTCTTTCTAAGTTTTATTTAACTGAGTCACAACAGGGGAAATTAAAAGCTTATCTGAAAGCTTAAAACAGTAATAATAAAATTTGAATAAAGTTTCATTGGAAGGCATCAGGCATCTCCAGCTTAAATAAACATAATCAATCATGCCAGCATGACATTTTCTTTACAGTGTAGGCAGTAATATATTGCTCTTAATTACCAGCAGATTTGTAACCCAGGAAAATTAATGATTAAGGGATTAGAGTTACTATTAATGCTCAGAAAGTCTTTTTGGGATAAAAGGTTTAAGGTCATCTTGTTTTCATAAAGGTCAAAATTTATTGTGGTCTTGTGCCATTGTATCTTATATTTGCATTACTAATGGTGTATGTCTATTTTCAGTGTTTGTGGGATTTCAACAGCTACACATTGAGGCATAAAAAGTGATTGATAAATGTATGGCTCTCTGATTATAATCACTATACACTGAATACAGTCAATACACAACCTCGCAGAAATACATTTCATTTGGTCTGTAGACTAGTAACTATTCTAAATAATTATTGTTAAGTAGTCTGTAGTTTAGTAAATGTAAATAGTCATATCTTTTAGGATTGCACCACTTGTTGGGCACAAGAGGTAGGTGTATTGTTTTTAAACCTACAGTTTTCTGACAAATTAGGCCCGTTTTCTATTCATGAAATATCCAGAGGCAGACTTGGATTTTTTTTTTCCTTTGTTAATCTTTTAAAAAAAACTGTCTTCAGTCTGTGGATTGCTTGTAAATACTTTCTTTGTTTAGAAGCCACTTATTATTTTTAACAAGTGATTTGTGGTACTATACTATTACTATACTATTACTATATGCTTTAGTACCATAGAAGACTCTAAAACCTTGTTTAAACATTGGATGAAGTAATAAATACAGCTCCACAAAACTCTGGCTTCTCTTCAATCTGCAAGCAAATCTAGAAATAGTCAGACACCTTTCTCTCAATTAATAGTTACGGTGCAAATGAACTTACGTTCAACACTTGATTCTGGGATTGCTAAGAGCTATGCTGTGGGCAAAACAGGTGGGGTGTAAGGAAACCATCTTTTGATCTTAGCACTAATCAGAGCCACAGCAATATGATTCTGTCAGCATTAACTATCACTAAAAACATTACATTGTATGTGTTTGTATGAGGTGTTATATGGCATAGTACATTGTGAAAACATCAGTTGAACATACCGTTATGAGTAGGGGCAGAATGGAGAAGAAATGCTGGCAGTTAAGGGCATGAGATAAAGGTAGTAGAGGTCTGGATTCATGCTTATTCTTTGACCCATATTATTATTTTATTTATTTAGTTATTTTAAAAAAAACTTCCCATTTTTTATACAATTAATGGAAAGGATTAGTGCTTTTCCTTTACTTGTGACCATCTATTTGAAACTTGTCAGAACAGGGATTATTTCTATTACATGTTTGTACAGATCTGAGAAGGACAGGGTCATGCTACCATACTTTCAATAAAATAAGACATGCTTTCTTAGAGACACAGAAACAGAATCCTTGAAAGAGTGTGTGTTGCATGTCATAGTGATAGCTGACAGAGGAAAGATGAAATTCCAACTCAGTTGACTTAATTGTCAAAACATCCAGTGATTTCAAGGATGCCAATATTTCAGTTTATGTGTCTTAGAACAGTTCCGAAGAGCACCTCAGACCATTATCACAAAATTAATATTGGTGTTCATATGTCCTATTGATGAAGGAAGGAGCGACACACCATCGCTTTTACTTTTATTTGTGATTAAAGAGTATACCGTGTAGATAAGGAATTACTATGATTAATCAATTTATCTTTGTTTCTTATACAAATGCTTCTGTTCCTATGCATGAGAGGGTGTGTAGAATTCAAAAAGGACATGGTATTACTGCAATCATAAAAAAACACACTAATTTATGAGAAAAGCATTTCTGTGCCAAGTTCTGAGCCATTTGTATTGATATTCATGAATAAGGTAGAATGGATACGGCAGTGTAACAATCATACCATATACTTGCTCAGGCTCATGCTTATTTTAGAAACAGCCAGTAAAAATAATGAAGTAAAGTAATATTTTTTCTTGATTAAAGACTTCTAGAACAAGAATATTTTTAGGTGGATCTGTCTAGTTGCCATGTGAAGGGATGATAGGTAATATGGAGAGACTTTGTTTAGAAAGAGTTTCATCTTTACTAGAGATTATTCTAAAAAGTCAAGAGGGAGCACCTGCCGCCAACATGTGCAGAAGGGTCTTATCAGTATTCTTTATCTATTGCATCTACAACTCCAGTCACACAATGCAAAGGTATGTAGACAGAAGTCTGTGTTCTTGCCTGGTAATCACACATTGAGTATCCACAGATTGTGACCCTGCTCGTGTTGTATACAGTCAAAAAGCTGTGTTTACTCCCTGCACTTCGGACATTATATTTTCAGGATTGTTTCATGCTGAAACACTGCTCTAGTGTGTATGGGTACTACAGCCACTCCAGTGATTCTCCTTGTGAGCAAGGGAAAAATAGCCATGGAACATGAAACTCAAGAATTCTTTCCCCAACTGTTTTTCGGAAGACGCTCCATGTAGAGTGACAAGTCTTTAAATCACTCTGATTTTTAAATACTGCTTACAGAGGCGCCCAGATGATCTCTGACCACCTCAAACAGACATTTGAAAGAGCAAACAGAACCCAGGTTTTAATTTGAACTACTAGCTATCATCTTGCCGGCATTTAGTATCGCTGTCATAGCACAGAGGAAGAGAGAAGTAATAGAAAGCCGAAAGAAAGAAAAGAAAAGAAAAACACAATGAAACAAGAGAAACATATAATTTGTAAATAGCATTGTGGATTTTCTTTCTTCTTTCTGAATCCACTCACTCTCAATAAAGCAAATGGCAGATGGAAGGATCAGCAGTGATTCATATGCCATTGTATGTGGCTGTTTTGAGAGCACCGGATGATGTATTTGCTATTTATGTAGTCAACGAGCAGAGTTCTAGGAAGCTTCTAAAGTGGTTAAGAAACAAAGAATGATTTGTCTTTTCACTAATGACAATGAGCATCTCATGCAGCAGCTTTAGAGCTCAGGAAAAGGGACTAATCTCATTTGTTCTTTTCAGAGCCTTAATATTAGGTTGTCTGGAAAGTATAAATTATTCTTACTCAGTAAAGCCCTGAAAAAACAAAATGAAATAGGTATTAAAATAACTTTTTGAATGTTAGAAATAGACAGAAAATAAAAAGCCTAGGGAGGCTGGCAGTTCAGATGTCATCGCAAAAGGACTGAACAAAAACCTCAGCTCCAAATTCTTTCAAACTTTGCAAAAATCTGAATCTAAATATTATGATTTGAACCACTCTTTAGCCAGCTGCATAACTGTTCAAATAATCAAGGCCAGTCTAGAAATGATTTTTTTCTCTTTAGAAACAAAATCAAAATCTGCTCCAAATGCTTAAAACTTTGAGATTCCTGTCTCAAACTAGACCTTGCCAAAGCAGCAATAATTTACTTTGCAAGTAATATTGTGCTTTTCTGAAATTCAAAAAGCTATCAGAGGAGGAGCATTGTGCTCACTGAAAAAGGCCATTACTAACTGAAAACTCAGATTTGCTTAAGATTTATACTTAAATTGATAATCAAGTCAAAAAATAAATAGATTTAGTAAAAGATATAATGTCCTCTAAATGGAACATTTTGGTTTGGAAACATTTAAAGCATTTCAAGTTTTTTGAAAGACCTCACAAATATTTTTGTAGTGAGACTGACCTAGATTTCCCCAAAAGCGATGATTGTGGTAGGGAACAAAGGCAATAGGGACTTTCAGATTAAAAAAAAAAAAAAAAAAAAAAAAAACATGCAGAAGTTTTCACTGAAAACAGCGTAGTCAATCTGAAATGGTTTTTCTTTTAAAAGTCTGCAAGTTTCCTTGTTTTGGGATGAGCTGATTTTTCTGTATGCATGTGAAGACAGGGATTCGCTCCTGAAACTGGAAACTCAACATTTGTAAAGTTCTCTTTGCGTAACTTTGCCCTTCATTAGACCACTTGTTTACCTGTCTGTGGGTCACAGGTGACTTCCTGCATGTGAAACCTGGGTCATTTAGTGTTATTTTTTCCTTTGAGAAATTAATTATCCTCAAAGCTTCTTGGGATGTTGCCCTGTTCTGTCCAACTGGGAGAACAGTGAGCATAATCTGACAACTAATTTCCACAGCGAATTGTGTGTGCTGATCTGCATTACTTACCGGAAAGAGATTGCATGAGATTCTGCCCTGTAGGTGGATTGAGCTTGCCTTTAATTTGTTGGTTGGTTTGCTGTTGTTTTTTTGTTTTTCCTTTTGCTGCAGTATAATGATAGACCTTGCCTAAAATGATGAAATGTTGGTTCCTGGCCAAAAATTTAAAGTGACATATGTGTATTTTCCACTAGGAAACTTTATATTAGCTCATTAGCATCTTTCACAGCTGAAATAACACAGTGAGCCAATGTGAATCAAACATTCCCAGGGGGCTAATTTCCACCCACTGATTGGAGAGTGATGAAAACAAAGAATAAAGGTCAGTCTGCATCTAATTTCACAAAGTGCCCTATTGATGGGGAAAACATCTGAGATCAAAGACCATCATCTAAGTGTAATCCATACTGACTTGATTTGTGATAAACTGTAAAATCAGCTATATTACCATTCATTATTATAATACATGTAATAATTTTCCTTTACAGCTTTTTTTTCTTCTTTTTTTTCCACTCTGCACAAAACAAAATACATGTTTGTGGATTTCTATTGAAAATTGAGTTGATGAACTTACTTGGCTGATGCTTTGCAGCTGGACTGGTGATATCCACCATTACCACCAGCACACATAGTTCCAGCTCTTGGGTTACCTGGCTGGTAAACACAATGACTGTCTTCACATCTTGGGTTCCTGAGCAGCTTTCTTCCTCTTGAAGCCCGGACCCTCTCTAGCATATTTCATTTTTTGGTACTGATCTTTGGCTGTTTAAATGCTTCTGAAATGAGAAAAAATAAAATAAAATTGAAGGCAAAAATTCAGCATATAACAGATGCATGAATGAATGTTGAGATGAATGTAGCGTGGGCTCTGAAGCTAACTGTCATCACTCCCCGATGCATTTTTGTCTGTTCCATGTGCTGTGCACCTGTGGCTTGCAGACAATGGATCTGATTGCACTGCAGAAAGCTGGCAGTCAAGTCAAAGCTGCCGCTGCCTGTTGTTGTGTCTTTGTTCTTTCTTGTGAGCATTTTAGCATGCTTTACTCCTCTAAAATAATTTAACATTACCTTTGAGGCCTTTTAATTACTATATTAGTACCTTTTGTTGCTGATTTTGAGATACTGTAAATACAGCAAAGAAAAAATCTGTACACAGGTTTAAGTGAAGTCACTGTAGACTCTAGACAAAAGAAAATAGATATTCAGCAGTCTTCGAAGTACATAGAAATATGATCAGTACTAGAGTGACTTGAGACCACCATGCAGTAGAAATGAGCTAAATGTACGCTGTCACCTCCCCCCAGATTCTATCATCAAAATTAAGTGAACACCTGCACTAAATAAAATAGAGCTGAACCAGCATGAATATTAAGTTCTGAGCCTGATTTACTGCTTTGTTACTCCAGTTTTATGCTGGCATAAATTCCCTTTAAAGCAATAGAGTTACAGTGTTATGAATTGGGAGTAATATGGTTGTGAATCAAGTTGTTCAGGTTCTTTCCAGTGATGTCAGGTCTCGTTCTGCTTCGGATTATCAGTACAGGTGCCATTTTATGTCCTTTCTGTAACAGCATAGTGCTAGAGACACAATGAGGACTTTATGATTTGTGAAAAATATGTTTCTGTAAAATTTTCCATTTAATGCTTGTTTCACAAGATTTTTCAGATTTTTAGTGACTTGTCAGGCCTAGGAGAAGCACAATTTCTCTAACAGCTTATTACCAACTACTTGTTCAGTCTGCTTGTTCCAGAAAATGCCATAGATGTGACATTTCCTGTGGATGAGCCAGCCTAGTCCTTGTTGGCAGTGTCATTGTGCAGTGGTTTGTGTGCAGTTCTGATGTGGAACACACGACAGGTTTGCACAGGATCTGGCACAGAATTCAGTACAAAATGAAGACCGTAGCACACATGGAGAACTGTACCTGTTTTTATTACATTGTCTACTCAGATCCACCTGGTGCAGGCGTGCTTAGTGCCAAGCACACATGCAGTCCGTGTGCAGGTTGGACAGAGCTGAGTGCTGCCTGGTGGAAGCTCTCAAGTGTAGATAGGTGCCAGTTATTTCTGCTCCGTGGGACTAGAGCAAAATAACTGCCTCTTGCATGACAAAGGCTCTCAGCATGACCAGGCTCAGTGTGCCTAAGAACCCAGGATGCTTGGTGGAAGAGAAATGCCCATTTGGACTCATTGGGTTTGAGATTCTAGATGAGATTTGGGCTAATTATTTTATCGGAGCTACTTTGTCCATCCTAATGATGAACTGTGTAATTTTCCAAGCTGTCATATCCATCTAGCCACTTGTTTTGTGGTAGACATTTTCTTTTCCCCTATTTTCTCCTCTGTGATAGAACTAGATGTTTTTAAAGAGACAAGTGATAAAAAAAAAAAAAAAAAAAAAAAAAAAAAAAAAAACAAAAACAGGGCTGTGTGAAAGATGCAAGCAGATACAGAGAGACGTGCAGATGCAGGTAAAAATGTTATACAACAGAAATATGCTGGCACCCTAATCTCAGCTCCCTGTCTCTCAGGGCTCAATTTGAGGTTTTTTAAAGCCAGTTGAAAGACTTCCATGGACTTCAGTATGCTTTAGATTAAGCCCTTAATCCTTTATTTTAAACCTGTATTGACCCTGATGGTTTAGTTTTTCAAGAAATCAGTGTGACTTTATTTATTTTCTTACAGGTGCTGGGTAAATAATCTCATCTGTTCCAGACTATCAGGGCTACATTCGCCTCTCATTCAGCTATACTTTGGTGACTTCTCTATTCTCATTATAACAAGATATTACTTTACTAATTCCAGAAAGGTATTTGTGATGCCAAGTCATCCGGAAAGAAACTCTCATTTTCTCTTACAGTTTACTTTTCTGTTACAGTTTGCATTCCCTTTTTTTTTTCTTCTTTTTATTTTCTAGAAATTTTTCATATATTATAGTTTTTGGACCATTGAGCTTACTGCTTTATTATTAATTCAAAAGTTCTCCAGCAAATCCTTGCTGTACCAGTGTAATGAAAATGATACAAAGCCATCCTGTCAGCAGCACTGAACTTTCTATTGATATTTCAGATGATAGCAGGCAAAATGTTGCAATTATCTATCTGCCATGTTTCAGTAATCTTCTGCCCTGTATTCCTCTCGTTCACATGTACTATTGACTGTTATGGTCCTCTGTCAGTGCCTGTTGTTGTATGAAAAACATACAAAGGAAGAGATATCTTTCTCACCTGTACATACACAAATGCTTTTGCCTTATTTAAAAGCCTTGGAGTTCTTGCTTTAAAATACAGAAGTCTTAGTAAGATGTAGGAAAAAGGTATTGCAGTTTTTATGTGGAAAATGCAGCATGAGAATGACCAAAGTAAATTGAAAACTCTAACTGAAAGTGGAGATAGCTTCAGCTGAATAAAAAGTGTCAGAGTTGGAGGAAATTTTGGTTTCATGACTATTTTAAATTCTTTGAAACAATGATTTTGTGTGTGTAGGGGAACTGTTAGGTCAGGGCTTGAACTGACGATTGTGCACCTGGTGGAGGGGTGTGGTTGGCCAGGGAGCACAGACAAACTGCTTGCACCTGTGCTCCCCTATGATCAGGAGTGGATCTGGGGCATTTTTACCCCAGGCTTGGATAAGGGCCAGCCAGGCAAGGCTTGGATGGATCAGGAGCGTAGAAAGAAGCAGCAGCAGGGTAAGAAAGAGCAGCATAAAGAGGGAGCTGAAGAGAGCAGGTAATGATGTGGAGCAGAGCCTCTAGCTTCCAGGTGAGACCAATGTCATAACTGGATGCGGCACTTGGCATAGTCGTGTCAGTTTGGGACGGGACTTTTTTGGTTACAGTTAGAAACCGAGATTTTTGTATCAGAAGTATGCTTCAAAAAAGATAACGTGCATGAAAATGTTTCAATTAAATTTACTTCATTTCAGCACAGACATGTACAATTTAAGATATTCCAAATCTTTTTTTATCCTTTCTTTAGTCTAGTTCCTGAGCTGTTTGGACGCATTTTTTTATAGGATTATTTAGTGGATAGCCCAAGTACATAGCCACTAGCTGCTTCTGTTGTTGATCATTTAAGCTGCATAGAACAGGATTAAGGAGAAGTGCAAGTGTTGTGTTTGGATTTGCTCAAAGCAGCAAGCTGAAGTGTGGCAGAATCACTGACCTTGTGGGTAAACCAGAAGATTGTTTATTTTTAAATACCAATGTGTTTCCAAAGTGATAAATAAACAACATGAAATAATCTATGCTCTAACTAACTAGTTTAACTCAGTACATAAACAATTGTTTCAGTTGAAGTTGTGATATGCAGTACTTGTGAACAAGCTCTCTCTGGTCAGTTCACCAGATACCCTGTGAGCTGCAGAGATTGTGCACCTCAGAGTTTTGTTTGTTCTGGCTGTCCACCAGTTTGATCTGGCTGTTCTCTATATTTTTTCTTTACTTGGGGCTGGTAGCTCTTTCATTTACTTCAGCAGTTGCTTCTGATCCTCTGGCTGTTCTGTTCCTTCTTCTAGTCCTCTTTAAGAAGTCTTAAATTAGACCTGGTTTCCTCATCAGTCATAGATGGCTTATGCTTGCTGTAGTCTGCGCTAGCTATAGGTTTCTTGTTAGGCTGTTCTACCTCCATCTTGCAGTCTTTTTTAACTCTTATGGCTGTACTAGGAAGAAGCAAAGGGAAGATCTCCATATCGAAGCAGGGAACTGTAGCAGCAATCTGTGTGCATGTGTGTCCAGATCGTTTGTTAAATATTTCCTCATTTGTGCTAGAATGAAATGATGTGCCTGGGTATTTTGTTTGTTTGTGAGATTTGAATTTGGAAATAGTATGAGATTTTGTGTTTTTATAATTTTAATATCTAAACAAAGTTTACAGAGTACAATACTCGTAATCAAACTTCTGTCCTTGCCAAATCAGTTTGTCTGAATCCAGATTAGTGGGAGGTAGTTACAGAGTTCCTTTACGCATTAACAAATTTAATTGGGGTCATCTATGTGTCAGCTGTATTATTTCATCTAGTGAATAATTATCTGCAAGTGAGTTTGAAGTGACCTGATTCTTTAAGAAATACATACTTTTCACATACGTGGTTCTGTGCACTGATGTGCAGTGTAGGTTTATCGTGGTTCTAGTTCAGGTAGTTGCCGATAGGGACTGTAGCAATCTTCTACAAAGACGGGCATTTGTGCCTGCTGTGTTACCTGAAATCAAAGTATGACCAGGTGCAGAGCAGTGGCTGCAGGCTGGAAATGAGACAACAGGTGAAGTTTTAATTGTGAAGTTGTAGTTGTTACTCTTCATATGTTGTCTTTCCCCTCTGTAAATGTAAGACTTTACTCCTTGGATCTGTTAATCCTGAACCCTTTCCAAGCACCAGCTTACACATAAACATTTTTTCCTCCTAAAGAAATAGAAGTAGAGAACTTAATGTATAGCAACTATTTAGCATTTTAATTTTGAAAACACCGATTTATTGAAAACTAGGTCATGCTGCTGGGAACATTTTAAGAGTTCTTCCTACTCCTGACTGCAGGTGGATTTTAACTTTCTGGTCTCAAAACAGACACTAATACAGGCTGTCAATTTCTAGTTAAAAGGAAATTGTTATCAGCCTCCCTTGATATCTGCTACCTGACAACTTAAACTGCTTCCTCAAAGAGGTTAGATGTACATAACTAAGCAGCAAATACCCCAATGACACATCACAACGGTTTACAAAAAATTGTGAAGGGAGCGAAAGGCATAACCTACAACATGTTGTAAAAGAATTCTATTAATTTTGATATGAATTTCAACCAATTTCCTGAAGGTCAAATTGATCTTACAGATTAAAATGCTCAAACCTGCTGCCAGTTAAGTGAATGGGAGCTCTTTCCCACACGTCTGTTTTAGCAAGACTGGATTGTAACTTAATGGCAGTGAACTTTACAGGTAATTTTTGCCTTGGAGAACTGCACAAGACTTCCTATGCCATTTAATTTCACCAGATGTGCTATGCCAGGAGTTAAAGACTGAGCAGCTGAGCTGGAATGCTCTTTACCTGCTGGCTACTATACATCCCATAGAAAGGGCCTCCCTCTCCTGGGCTGGCAGAGTAGGCTGCATGGGGTGAACCAGCCGGCGGGGGAACAGTTGATGATGCAGCTGGTGTGATGCTTTCAGCAATCATTGAAAATACTCTGGAAGAGCCGTAGGCAGAGTGCTAGCTGGAAGGCTTGTACTTGTTGGTGGTCTGATACTCTCCAGCTGTCTTGGATGAATTGGTGTGGCTCGAATATAAGAATATCAGATACCCAAGATATAGGTATGCAAAATAGCCTTCACCTTACTGGAGCTGAACTACTTCATTGTGCCTTCTTTCTCAAAACTAAAGATGAGAGCTTACTTTCACTCTTACCTTGCTGACAGTATACTGCAACTGAACTTGGTTGCGAGACTTGCTGTGAGTTCTCTGAAGTAGGCAATAGTAAAACATTGTCGCTGTGAAAACAATGCTTCATGTACATGTTGATAAATCTTGCACATGGACTTGCATAAGAAAATTAGGTATACAATTCATTCCTGGTTTTTAAAAAGCCTGTAGGCAAATATGTTTTATAAAGTATGTGTAAATCTGAGGTTTTCCAACAGTGTTTAACAAATAACCAAAAATAAAGTGTGCATGAATCATCTGTAGCTGCTCTAGAAAGAGACACACCACTTTTTGATAAGACATTTTTTTTCAAGCAGACTTTATAGTCTATGCTTATTTAGGTAGACTGATAGCTTCAGGACACCTGTAGCAATTTGGAGGCAATGGCAAAGATTTTTGGAGCTGTAATAGGTTCTGTAGCTCAGCTGCGGCAGTGAAGGCTTACAGCTGTGATTACCCTCTGCTCAAAGGACAAATAGATAGTTTAGTAATCCTGTGAGCATCAGGAACGTCGTGACTTGACCTAAACTCATTTCCTCTCCCCTTGCTGTAGGTGATTAGAAAAAATAGGAAAGCCCCATTGTTACAGTATCTCCACCAAAGCACTAGAAAGGTTACATTATGTCCCCCAAATGCCTGACAGTTGCTTTTTCAAACACAAATAATGGTTTCATGGTATTCAGATGATAGCTGATAACCAATAATCACATTTAAGTTAGTGGCGCAAAACAGACCAAATGCTAGGATACTTTTGACAGGGGAAAGGTTAAAAATCTAGAGGAAAAATGTCTGTTAAACACCTTCTTCAGTAAGACTGCTGTATATTTTTGATACACTATTTAAATGTCTCCTTGACAATAAAATAATGTAAAAGTTAGAAAGCAGTGATTTCTTGACATTTCAAGTGCTTTTAAAGATATATTAAAAAAAAAATACTGGAATTAATCTCATAGCTGATCAGTGATACACAGGTGTAAGTATACTGAGAGGCTCTGAAGGGACTGTTTAGTCCAGACAGAGACATTGTGTTATTTGTAAATTCTGTAACATAAACCTAAAATCTGTAAAAAGCTTGGTGTTTTTTTTATGGATAAAACATTTTTTGAATAGCTGAAGCCTGGAACAAATCTTTCCCTTAAATTATCAGATTAACAGTCTTCAAGTGACAAAGAGCTGTCAGTAGTCTATGGGAACACTATCTGTTCCAGGGAGTGATTAGACTTACATCATTAAGCATTTGGTATAATTGGAATAGAATGTAGATTCAGAATAAATGCCTTCTACTCTGAAAGTAAGTATCTTAGCTTCCCATTAGTGTTTATTGAAAATGGTAGTTCTAATGAGAAAATAACTGAACAGATTTTTTTAAAACATTTTAAATATTTTACATAGATCAGAAAAGGAACCTTTCTCACTGGAGATTGGGTCTACTATGCCAAAATCAGCATAGGCATAAATGTTATTCAGCCCTTGAATGAACGGACACCTGTTTGGCTGTAACTAACTACAGTGGTGCAGCTGAGTGCTTTCATTTTAATCACGAAATGCCTTCACAGGAGTAAAATCATGAACAGTAAGGAGTTTGCAGAAGTGAGAAAAGGAACAGTGTTCAGTTAGAGAATTTAGAAATGGGAGGATTCACTGGCAGTCAGTGGCTACCTTCTGTAACAAAATCAAACCAAAAAAAAAAAAAAAAAAAAAAAAAAAAAAAAACAAAAAATGAGAAAGGAAAAAATATTCTGAAGTCTTGACAAGGGTGACATGAAAACAGAAAAGATTATTCTTGATAGACTGCCATACTCATTAAGCAACTGTGCATGGAATCTGGGCTAAATTTTCTTCTATCAAAGAGACAAAACTGTTGTGAGGTTTTTGAACAAGTTCTTTCATTTTCCGTTTTCTCTATGTCTGAAGAATCTTTGATGTCAATATGAATGGATGAGAAGGTTGAAAATACACAGAAAAGCTCATCTCACAGGGTAATCCTCTTAGTGAAGTTGTGGTAGAGTCTCAGACCCTGAAAATCCCTCAAAAATAGCAATAGATAGATTCTATTCAGTCCTCGCAAATCCAACTAGTAGGGTTTTTTGTTGTTTGTTTGTTTTTAATTTTATTTTGCAGGCAGGAAACTGTCCACTTTGAGAAATACACATTCACCCTGAGCTGCTGTAAGCAACTGATGTTTTAGTTCTGTCCTGGTCTAAAAGAATTCCAGCCTTTCAAAAGTACTTTGTCTACCTGGAATGCAAACAGCTGTTTTGTTGTTATACTTTAGCATTTTAATATCAAATGCTGCTTTAAGTGTTCTATGTTTTTTTTTTTTTTTTTTTAATTAAAAAAGGTTTTCTAAGCATTTCTAATCTAGTTTTTTAACACCTTCTGAAACAGTTTATTTGCTCAAAATTTGATTAGAATGGATCGGAGTTCCTCACAGTCCAACTTGTCAGGATTAGAAATCTGGCTGAAGTTAGTCATGGGTGCTGCATGGGATAAGTTGGAAGCACATACCTCTGCCTTCCCTGCATGCCCACTGAATTGAACCAGAGAAATGTTATGTAAGTTCAGGCAGTAGATCACAGTCTGCAGAAGGCAGTGCCTTGATTTGATGCATCTGGAAAAAGTTTTGCTCTCAGATGGGGAAAATCTTGCTTTTGCCTGAATAATGCCTCATCGAGATCACAAAAGTTGGGCCTCTGTTAACAAAACTGCATTCTTTGTCTTTATTAAAACAAAAATACAAACCCATGCAAACCATAGTAACAGGTTTATGGGAATAATGAGACTACTAGAAGTTAAATGGGAGAGAGGAAGCTATGTTCACTGTAAGGATCTCTGGGTTCATTCTCAACCACTTTGATAATCTAAGTGGATCACCTGGGCAGTTTGTCAACTAGTCATTATGGAGATGCGAGGGAACACCCTGTGTTGTGTTAGATCCCCAGGTTATCTGACTTGGTCTCCCTGTGTTGTCAATGGGGAGAAGCTTCTAACATAGGCACCTAAGTTATTTTGTTCTTCTGTAAGTGAAATAACACTGAGTTATTTTTCCTATCCTTTACTAATTATGATGGCAAGTTTAATGACAAATATTGCTTTCTTGCCCACTGAAGTCTTCATGTTTGCTATGGGCTTCAGAATACTGACAATGAAAAGTGGTTCTTGAGCTGGTAGTGTTCTCACTGTGTTTAGATCTATTGTGTCAGCTAGGACCAGACCAGAAATGTCTCTTGGGATCCAGTTCTTAACATGTCTTCAGCTGGGGATGTTCGTCATATTCAGTTGTGTACTTAGCTGCATATACATACCATAATCTGCAGGGAGCACAGTAAGAAGACAAAATCACAGTTATTTTCTTGCCTAGGACACTAGTAAATGCTGAATCTTGGTATTCGTAGGTTAACATAGCTTTTTTTAAAATTATTATTATTCAATTTCAAGACATACATAAATGGTTATTAGGTAATTTAAGATCAGATGGAGCCTTTAAAGAATGACATTCAATCTTTCTGTTAAGTTAGAACCTAATTTTGTCTAAAATGGCTTTTCACAATGTCATAGTATTCCTGAGTGATTCAAGTTTTTCTATAATGTTTTAAATTAATATCTATGTTTTTCATAAGTGTGGCACACTATTATATGTGCTTCTGATGAAAGATCATAATTATATGGACAAATTTCCAATTAGCATAGTTTTAGTTCAAAGAGAAGTCAGTTATACTCAGTCCTCTATGTTTGATGGTTACCCACGAGGTGCTCATACTCCTTACCCATCTAATTAGTACTGTTCAGTATCACTTGTAGTTTTCTAATATCCTGCAACAATAGAAAGATCCTGTGGTAGTACAGAATTTAAGGAATATACTCCTGTAGTACTGCAAGGAAAAATAGAATCTAGTATTAATGGAAACAGGAACAGTAGTAGGTCATATGCTCCTACCTAAGGTAGAAATATCTTTAAAACTTTGTGTTCAAATTATTACTTCCTATAAAAATTTCTGCTGACGGTGATCCTGTGAACTCAATACACGAAGTCCTGCACTTTGTTGTTGCTCAGTATTAGAAGGTTTTCTAGAGCCTGACTATGATGTGCAACATAAACCGGTTAATTCTTGTCCTACTGGACAAGTCCCAGTGGATGTGGGAACACTGTTAGCTTCCAGCAAGTAATAGGCTCCAATTATATTCAAAGATTACCATTATCTCTCACCTTAATCATCTCTTCTCAGGACGAAGTTATATTCTTTCAATCTTTGTCTGTGACTCATACTCTCATTTAGTTTTACAGACTTCTATTTTGTTCCATGTCTTCCTGTGGGAGTATGGCAAACCTGAGCATATTTCCAAATGAGATCTTAAAAGAAATGTTGTCATTGCTGCCTGTTAGTGTGCAAGAAAACAGCAAGATTTTGAAGTACATAGGAATTTTTAGCAGAACATGATTAACTACGTTCATGAGACACTCCAGTGTGAGAGAACAAATCATGCATATGATACTAAGAATTTCTCTAAGAATTTGCACAGCTTGGGTGAAATGCTTCCTCTGCTCTGAAATGCCAGCTTGGGTGAAATGCTTCCTCTGCTCTGAAATGCCAAGTACCCTCTCACAATTCACTTTGTGTCCATAAGAAACTATTTTCATTGCAAAAGCCTATTTTTATGTGTGGTACTATTTCTTTTCTTATTGTTTTCTTTAGTATCAACTGAAAGGTAGTTAATTTTTGTGTGTATTTCAAATGTGAAAGTAGCTTTCTAATCCTACTTTGGGTGAGATGCAAAGTTACATGAGATCAGATACGTAAAAATGTTTCTGAGAAATTCTGCGATCACTACACAGTGAATTGTAGGAGTACGTTATTTGCTTGCTGTCACTCACTGTTTGTTGCCCTGTGGAAAATGAATTTGTGGTCTCAGTTCAGTTCCCTGTAGACTGATCTTTGTCTCTGAAACTGTTACTTCAGTTGCTGCAGTCTTTACAAGCAGATGGACCGTGCAGCTTGAGCTAGTCACTGGCTGCCTGGGGCAGTATGTCCTGGTAAGGATAGCTATGGATCAGTAGGGAACAGGGAAAAAAGTAAATATCTTTGAATAAACACGCTCTTTTCACCAGGATGTGTGATTTGAGGGTGTTCAGGTACAGGAGATAGCTAGCAGCTCAGCGATGCCATCAGAGTTGTGTAAATGTCTTCAGCACTACAGAAGTGCTTAAGTACTTTGAATTTTTATTGGTGGAAGGATCCATTGATGTCTGTATGTTTGTGAAGACTGCTTTTGAGAAATGGCTGTGTGAACCTTTCTGAGTGGAAGCTATATATATCATGGTAGAAGCTGTTTGTAAGCAAAGGAACTCATGAAGCAAGGCACCATATGCAGTGTAGCAAGAAAGCCTCCTTTCAAAATGTGATTAGTCTAAACGCCTCTTGAAAGCTGAAAGGAGCAATGATTCAGAGCATAATGAAAGCCCAAGTCCACACAAAGGCTTATGCTTTTTTTGTCTTGCATGAAATCCTCATACCAAGTAAGAAGTAGTAGTAGAATTCATGCATACAAGCAGACTAAGCATAATGCTTTAGGGAGTGTGGAAAGAGGGACAGTGCTATATTGTTTGTCAATAGAACAAAACTTTGCTCTGGGCAAGACAGGTGTGCCCATGTGTTCGCATACATGACCTTTTTCAAGAGTTAGGTGGGAGTTAGGTGGCTAGAGTAAGACAATTCTCTCTCTTTTCTTTTTTAAAAAAAGGACATTCTGAAAATGAAATTTCTTCTACTTTTAGAAAATTGTCCATTGGTATGAATGTTCACTTGGAAACGAATGTTAGGCCAGGAACTTGAATCCCAGTCTCCTTCAGTATGGGAGAGTGCATTTGCTGTGAAGCATTTTGGGATGGTGTCCTTCAGTATCTTCCTTTTACACCAAGACTGTGTTGTTAATTCAATGTTGTCTGGGTTGGAGGAGAAAGGTATGGGAGGGGAGAGACACTGAATCCATTGATTAGAGCTGTCAGCTGGACAGCAGGCAAGTCCACATATTATATGAGATTATATATAGTGAATACGTATTTAATGTATGTACACAGCAACATGAGACTGAAAAAAATCCATGCACAAGTTATTTGCCTAGTGATTTTGGCATTTTTTAGACATAAAAACATACGTTGCACTTGTCTGCTTTTCTCTTGAGGCATTGTCTGTGATCTGTGTAAGACAGCCTCCATGGCATCAGTGCGGAAGATGCTGAATAATCAGTGTGACCTGACTCTTCTATGCTAGCTTGCTTTTTTCAATCTGTTTGGCTGTAGAAGATACTTAAAGATAGAATAACTTGACAATGTTCTGAGATACAACATGGGCACTCCTTGTGCAGTACTTGGTCTGCTGGGGGTATGTACCCAAATGCATAGCAGTCCTAGATGGTCTGTGTCGGCTTGCGTTATTGAGAGATGGGATAAAATTGTCTCGATGAGTTGAGAGGCACTTCAGATTCACTGTTTGAAAACTCTGAGTTCACTGTTTAGTATGATGCTGCTGCTAGGGGAGACAGGGTTTGTATATTTGGGTAGCTACAAAATTTTACACCTCCTGAAAAGTTTTAGTAAGGTTTGTGGGCTATTATTGACAAGCAGCCCAACAGTTTTTATGTTCCCAGTAACCAAAAGGAGACATTGATGCTTCTGTGTTAAATAGCTTCTGAGCCCATGACAGTCATTCTCTAGTTTTACAGCAATATGGTTAAGAACTAGTTGCTTGTGCCCTCTGACCTTTTCCCATTTGGCAAGAAGTGGTACAGTTCTTTATTCCTTTCAAACCAGTTCTAATTCTGTAGGTATGCAATTAACTGCAGTATTCTATTTCAAAATGTGTAGATGGCTTTAAAATATTGCAAACTCACATTCATCTAATTCCAGAACAAACAAGTTTGAAAAATTCATCTGCCTATACTAATACAATATAATCCCAAGAATACAAATTTTATTCCACTTACAAAATAGAATAGGCATGTAATGTCTCTAAACTAGGTTAGCAATATAGGAAAATAAATAAATAAAAACAAATCCAAAAAACCTGTGCAATCTTGCAAGCAGTACAAAAATGAGAAATGCTGAACCAAGAGGCAATCTGTGTTCACACATCATGTTGTTCTTAATCGCATTAGTCTCAAATATGCATTGATGATTTTTGTACTTAAAGCTGCTGCTGCTGTTTATTTTTCAATTTCTTCATTAATTCCAGATTCATATGGCATTAGGCAATAATTTGAGGTACAGGCATATATTTTATTGGAGAAATGTAATCATGCTTGTCAATTATAAAACTGATTGCATTATATGTCCAAGTTACTTTCGCTTCATGTAATTTAGAAGAAAAAGAGTCTTTAAATCTTCTGCAGCTGCATTGCTTAAAAGTTAATGTTTAGATTAGTCACACTAACATTAATAGCATGCAGTGGTTGACTAAACTGTGTCCTGTAACAATGTGCAATTGGTAGTTGCTAAGGGGGATAGAATTCTGAGACACCCATCATTTGATAAACAGAACTTTGTGTGTGTTTATTTATGTTTTATGATTTATGTTTGCAAGTTTCTGTGCTGTTCATTGAGTGAATGTAATGATTTCACTGTGTGTGCTGAAAGTGATGCGACCACACCAAAATGATGAACGTGGTCCATGTCATTCCAAATGACTGACATGCTAGGTACGTTGTGTGCAGGCAGAAAAATCTGATTTATAAATATTTTAAGATATTTTCAGTTAATTTATTTGAGAAGACTTACTCCATTCTACTTGTGCTTTATCAGTCTCACTATGCAAGGTTCACAAAGGGGAACATTGAGACTGAGCTTCGTAACGTCAATTCTCATGGGCAGCGTAAGCATTCCCAGTGGAAAACTGGGAACCTTTACTTTGTGAGACTGAATCTCCTGGAATGGATATTCAAGGGTACCTATAAGACGTTAGATTCTGAACCCAGGTTTGAATCTTTTTTTCTAGCAGGCTATGTGTGGACTTGCTGTTGTGGCAGTTGGAACAAGGAATGGGACAGGTACTGCTAATGGAGATAGCAGGAAGGGAAGGGGAGAAAGAAATGCTACTGGGATAAGACAACAGTAGAAATAGTCACTATTAAAATTTGTTGCTCTTAAGCAGCAGATTAGTAGATGAAGTGCAAGAGAATCAAGAATATGATACAGGCATGCCATGGGTCTCACGTACACGTATGGATCTTTCATGTTTTGAGTACATTGTGTTTTTTCCTTTGGTGAAAAAACAGAGAGTGAGATCGTACAAGTCAAAAAGTAGGACAGAATCACCCAGTTAGAACAGGCCAATATCATCTAGAAAGCCTATGCTCTGAAACCAGAGTTTGCATCGCAAGTGAGTTGTGTGCTAGGATTCTCAAGAGTGGGACACAGATGAAAAGTTCACAATGCAGAACAGAGAGGACATGTTGGATGTGAACAAAACCTGGCATGTCTTTAATTACTCCTGTAAATGGCTGCTACTTAATTCACAAGGAAATCTTTGTTACAAGAGGCCTTGGTCCATGGTGATATGTTTACAGACATAAAAGCAACTAGAAGAGAGAAGCCTGCATCACCTCTTTTGGTCACAGCTACAAGTACCTTAAAACTTATTAGCTGTACTTTTAAATTGCAGTTCTACCTCTCAGGAGACAGGCAGGGAAGAATGGAAGAATAACTTAAACTTTTTTATTGACTTACTCCATTCTCTGAAGAAAACAGTGTTTGAAGAAATGGGTATTAATATGCTGATCTCAAAGCAGATACCATTGACTCCTTTGTAGAACTTAAGGTGTTATACAGTGTTGTACAAAGGCAAAATTCAGACACCGGTAGTAGGGATTTTGAACTGCGATAGATCCTATGTGTTTGATAAAGTGTCCTTGTTTCTGGCTGTTGATTATATATATAGTAACAAATGTTTCATCCCAACATCACATGGGTTTTCATAGAAATGATGGGCAATTTATTTACCATCCAGAAAACACCTCAGATGGCTTATACTGAATTTGTTCCTTTTCTCAGGAGATCAGTTCAAAAGATGAAGAATAAAAAGGAAAACAAAAATCTTACAGCTGTATGCTTCTTATTGTGAAAGGTTTGCAGAGAAGTACAGAGGGCTTTTGCTCTGCATTGCAGGTGACCTGCAGACAAGTTAGTTCTGTTACCTCTTCCTGAAGATGGAAGCAGGAAAAGACAGTTCTGAGTGAGTGGTTATTATACACATGTTTACACAAAGTGTGAAAATTATATGCTACTTGCAGTGTCATCTTTCCAACTGATGGCTTGCTGCTGGCAAAGCAGATGTTTCTCACAAGGTATTGCTTGGCTGTTTGTAAACAGCTTCTTTCAGAGGCATTCCCAAGAGTCTATACTTGCTTGTACACTGATACCCTTCTCCTCTAGTCTGGCACCTGTTGTGACCCTAACTGCTGCAAGCCTCGTTTGAAAGTTTGGGTTTTTTCTGAATGCCTGTCTAGTGTAATTATTCCTAAATCTCTGCAGCATGGGTTAATATTTAAAATTACTTAAAATTATTTCTTACTTTATCTACAGTAGTAATGTTTAGTAACTAATGATATCAGTTTCACTATACTGCCAACGGAAGACATTTCTGGAAAAATATTCAGTATATATTAGGAGATAGGTCCACAAAATCAGCTAAAGCAATAATAAAATAAGGGCTCGTCGTATCATACCTAGACAGTGGTGTTAAAAAGGAGAAGGTTGATAATTAAATACAGTTACATTGAGCCTATTTAAATCTTTCAGCCTTTGGAAGTAGAGTAGGAGGATTTTTTTTTATTATTTATATTTATTTAATTAATTGCATAAGATTTTGAAATTTCTCTGCATAGTGAGAGTTCTGGGTTTAAGCTACCTTCTGCAAGGGGATCTGCTCTTAAAGTTTATTCACTTTTACAATGTCCTGCTTGATGTCTTGCTTCCCTCTGTCCAAGATCAGGATAATATCTCACTGTCTTAGTAAATGTCTCCCTGTCCTACTAGGAGTGATCGTGTGACGCTTATTAAGCTCTGCAAGTAATTGGAACTTCTCACGTGCAGGCTCCTATTGCAGTACAGAAATTGTTCTTCTGATCAGGTTGGATAACAGACAATGGCATGAATGGAAATTCATACAACTGAAAGGTTAAAACAAGCTGTGGATTTCAAACTAATAATTATTTTTACAGCCTGTTTCATCCATCATGTAAGGTTATCCATACTGAGAAGACATACAGGAATCTTTAGGTAGAACTGAAACTGGAAAACCAGTTATCAACATCACCTTTACTATCAGCTAGTAGTTGTAAAACTTGGAACAATAGCCATGTTATGGATTTGCTGCAGGACCCTTGACTGTAAGGGTGTACCAAGTGATTTCAGCTTTCTGTGCTTGCTGTGTTTATAGTCTCGGAAATAATGGCTCCTGCATTGTTTCCCTAAAGTCTGTATTAGAACAAAGTGCAATAACATCACTGCTCAATTCAGAAGGTAGTTAAGGTATCAGTGCCTGCAGCATTATTCACAGTATGAACTCTCTATATCTCTTTACTTGTGTTAGAGGTGACTAGATGTTATTATATCACCAAGTGACAGCAAACTTGCTTGACTACAGTTGCCGTAAAACAGCTTTCTGAGCAGAAGTCCTACAGGAAAGCACAGAATTTTGTGGTTTGTGATTAATGTTAACTCAGTTTTGTTAATGATTATATAAAACTAAATGCTGCAGCAGTTACTTTTATGAGATCAATTATTTGTCTGTTGTTGAAATTCTCACCTTTGTGCCTTCAAGTGTTTTGAGGAAGTATCAGAAGATGTGGTTACAGAATCTTTTCAAGGCATCTTACCTCTCAAAATGAGTCATGGAGGAGCAGTCATCTTAGCTACTGCTCTTTTTGCACAGGCAACTGGAATCGTGCAAAAGAAATGTGCAATGAAGAATGCAGTAAGATCCTTAACCAAATATGAAAACTAAAGCCCACTACAGTAAAACAAAGCTTTGGTCTGCCTGTCACAGTCAGGCCTCCTTAAGTGTTCTTAAATTATCCCAAGTTTGCACTCAGTGAAATCAATGTCTACCATTGATTTGCAGGGGATCTGAGCAGGCACACGTTGTCATGAGCATTTCATTCTGCCCCTGAAAGGAGCAGTTCTCTTAAAGCAAAGCAGAGAGTATATTTGTGTTTCATGTGCGTGTGTCCCTGCAGCCCTGAAGCCTCAACAACTGTTAGATTTGTGTGTGGAG
The DNA here is from genome assembly GCA_013396635.1 of Penelope pileata. Lineage (NCBI taxonomy): Eukaryota > Metazoa > Chordata > Aves > Galliformes > Cracidae > Penelope > Penelope pileata. The sequence continues at coordinate 129,970 of WBMW01003078.1, forward strand.
GAGGAATTGGAGACTGAATTAACCAGAACTACCTCAGGAAAGTTACTGGTGACTATTGTAAGGTTCTGGCTTTTTTCCAGGATAATTCATTCTCAGTGTTGTGAGAGCTGTCTGCCCCTTAAGAGCAATGCAATCTACTTAAAGTTGTATGATTTCTCCACATTATTCCAGCATCCATCAAAGCTCCTTTTAAATTAGTATATTTACATACACACATGCCCCTCCACAAAAAACTGTGGACTATTTTCTAAAATATCCTTTATGTCCCAGTTTACAAAGAGTCAAAAAGAAATTTGCTCCTGATTCCTAATTTAGTTCCTCAACTGTAGAGGGCTGATAAGAAACAAGTAGCTGAGCTGATAAGAAACAAGTATCAGGCCATGTAGAATTAGATTCCTTTTGGCATTGTTTATTCACTGGGGATAAGGTAGAAATCTAAACCATATGGACCAAACCAATTCGTGACTGAAGTCCACGAAAATGACCTGAAGCCTTGAACCAACAGGACAAGACATTGGCTACTCTTTGGCATGGTGGGTTAGTGAGGAAGCCATTCAGGAGAATTACAAGAAACAATTGGAGGAGCTATAGGAATGTTTTCTTACATAAGTTAGTTGAATGAGGTTGTAGAAAGCTTTTTCTGCTGTACAAAAAACAAATACTCTAAAAAATGACATTTCTAATTTTCTTCAGTGAGAAGAAATTGCTTCTCTGTGTGTGTATCCCAATAGTTCCAAAGTCTCTATAGAGAGCCAGAAGATTTATATTTGAGCGAAAGCCACTGCATCATACACTGGAGCCTGCAAAAGTACAGCAAACATCCTTCAAACAAATTCTCATGTGCTCTGACTACAAAGTGAATGAAAAGCAATACACAGGGTTGGAAAGAAACCACATTTCTAGGTTGGTTTCAATGGACTCTTAGTTTTCCCAGTGTATTAGTACTCACTCTGAGTCGTCTGCATCCTGCTTTCTCCCCCGCTACACAGCTGAACTGCACTTTGTCTACTGCTCTGACATTTAATGGAAAATCAACGTATCAAGGAAGTTTATCTTTAAAGCAATAAAAATGATAACTCTTGGTACTTGTGTAGGGTCTGGTTTATTTAATCTTTTAAACTGTAGTCAGTAGAGACATCAAAGTAACATTCTTTCTCCCCACTCAAAAGAAGCAGGAAAGAAAGTAGATAAAGCAGAATCCAGGGTTAGTTAAAATACCCTAGCCATACCGTGTCACTGGTTTTTAAACAGAAATCCCAACTGAGCTCAATGGGGATTTCTGCTTTAAAATCAATGGTGCAAAATACACCCTCAGATTAAGATACAAAGATGGAGGATGAGATTTAGTTGCTGCATTTTTGTTGGGACAGGCTTCCCCTATAGAGGGAGTTGCTGCTCTTTTCATTAAACAATAAATGGTAAAACCTGGAGAAATTTTCTTGCAAAAATATTGTTATTGTAATGTTATTCCTATTGCAAGTCTTTCCATACATTAGATTTCACTAATTTCATTAAAACAGAGACCTATGAAATGTTAATCATTTTTAGATTTTAGGTGATGTGAAAGATCTCTGTCAAGGAATAGAGTGCATGGCTCATGCATGTGCAGTATAAGAAAGAATGGATTAGGTACTTTAGTACTCAACACAGAAGAGTATGAGAAACAAGCTAAATACACTTTCTGTACTGTTTTGTAAAATAGGTTTCTTATTCCATTACTTAATGCATATCAGATTTTGTGAGAAGAAGCAATTATTTGGCCTCACTTCACAGATGGGCAAATAAAGCGTGGCATCACTGCATGACTTGCTCACATCTTTTCAGGAAGCAGGTGGCAGTGATAGTAGCTGGAAACTGTCCCCCTCCTCTGGAGGCAGAGATGTGAAATCTTCTACTTTCTCCTTGGAGAAATGCATGACTGTTTTCTAAGAAGAGCAAATTTCATGTGAAGAATAAAGATGGCCACAGAATACATTTCAGTAAGATTTAATTGCAACTATTATTGGTAACAAGTGGATTAGATGATGAAAGGTCTTTCTGAAAATCATACAGTCAAGGAGAGAAAAAGAAGACACGTTTGAAGAAGTTCCTGCTAATGATTGTCAAACAGTGAGATAAAAGCTGACAATAGAATTCCAGATAGAATTCTTGTGACTTCTGCCGATTCTTATCTGATTGTGATTAAGGTAGCAAGAAGCAATGGTGCTTTGAATTATTGCTGTAATTCATCTTATTGGTCTGTAGGGCAAACAAAATGTTTTGTGACTTCAACTGCTATTGCAAAAAGCAGTTCTGGGCCATACTTGGGAAAGTTTACAGATGATGAGACAAACTTTAAAAAAAAAAAAAAAAATTCACATGTACTTGTGGCTTTTTGTTTCTGGCCTCAGCAATGTGAACAGTAAAGATTAAAATTTTTGTTCCCTGAAAAAATAGGGGAAAGTTAACACTTAAAATATATCCATGTATTTTTTCTTTCAGTCCTATCTATACTCTAATGCTTCAAAGCATAACTATGGTGCACATGTTGTTTAATTTATTAATCCTAATAAATGCATCTGAGATACTTTTATGCTTCTTTACTGTGAAGGCATGTTATGTTTCATGCCAGTAATTTTGTCTAAAGTATGCATGTACTGCTGGGAGTTTTTCTAGTCTTTGACTATATGGTTTTGTTTATGCCCCAACCTATGTTTTGTTTAAATTATTGTAAGCTGTGAATGAAGAACTCATTCATTTGGGGGGGAAAAAAAGGGCTTCTTAACATTGCTTTTGATGTTGGCTCTGATGCCACCTAGTTCACCCTAAGCGAGATGGTTATTATTTGGCAGGTCTGCAAATAGCTCAGCAGTGGCTGATGCAGGTGTGTCTGTTTGGCACACGAGTTTTTAATTTTGTAACTGGCAGCTGGCTAATAACAACCAGTTTGGATTTTCTTGCAAATAGGTTGGGAAGGAATGACCCATGGTTGCTGTATATGCAAAGAACAAGCAATGACACTAAAGCTGTAGCCATGTAGGCCTTCAGGATTATGGTGCGGGAGAATATTTGTAATCTGAGAACAGACAGGCATGAGGGTTGGAAAACGCACTTGATTTTCCTTTATTAAAGGATCTCAATGGTTCTTAAGCTGTTAGCAGTAGACCAAAGAATCTGCAGGGTATGATAGCGTGTGTGTGGATTTTTTGTCACTGATTTTTCTGAGGTCCTTGGAAAAAGCAATTGTTTTCACAAGAGTTGTCATATGAAGTAGCATTAAATTTTAAGAACAGAAGATTTGTATACTGTTGGTAGTTCAGAAGAGGAACCTGAAGAATGCCAGGATTATACTGGGATATTATCTGAACGCATCCTTGACCTGCAGAGCTGTGTTGGAGGCTGCTTTTGTCCAGAACAGACCTCTATCTTTGTACACTTTTTGTGTGTTTCTGTAGGCAACATATTCTCCATTTCCTTCTCATCGTCTAAATAAAGCCATCTTTTAGTATTACTAAATATCAAGGCAGAGCACCATTACCAACAGAAACACAAAGTGAAAAAGTAAAAAATTACTTGAGGGGCATTAGGTGGTTGTTTCCTCTCAGATAATGTGATGACTTGTAGTCTGTGCCTGAGACTGCCTTGCTCTGAATGCGGAGGTGGACAGCCAGAGGTGTGCCGGGAGAAGAGGAGGATGTCTGCATTGTGGCAGGAAAACTTCCTCACAAAACTCCATGAGTTGTCTGTAAGAGACAGTCAAAAAACTGGGATGAGTAACACGTCTGTCAGCTGCAGTTCATGTGTCAGAGAAAAACATCTACCTTTTGTGTGAAGTTTTGAGCACAGTTCAGCTTTTTGTTATTTATTGTTGTATTCAAGCATGGTTAAATGTGAAGAGGTGAAGCATCTTTTCTGAATGTTTAATTGGAAAGTTTATCCAGTGATTCCACTCTGCTTGTCTTCCTTAGCTATACTGATGCTCATAAAAAGACCTGAAGCTGTGAAAATGCTCTTTCAAAAGTTAATTCCATCTGAACCATCATGTTTTTTCAGGCTCCTTGGCGTTTGAGCCCCAGGTCACAATACAGAGATAAAGAATATGCATGTTCATAATTAGCTTATAAATAATGCAGTGCTCTCATTCAGACTTCATCCTTTCAACGTGGCCATGGATTATTGTTCTTTGTGCAGTTTAAATTTCCGAGCCTTCTGTGGCCCATTTTTTTTCCTATTTGCTGGATTAATTCTCCATTGCAACACACTCAAACCCCAAAGAACACAGTGATGGGGAGTCTGGATGGACATTATGTTTGGTTTTCATTTGTTCTGCCATCAAAAATGTAACATAACATAAATGGTATGGTGCTTGTATTCAGGTATTAGTATATCTGGAGTCTGAACTATTGAGGTAGTAAGACTGATGCTTCACTTCTCTTTAATCTCAAAGGTTTTATGCTGCAGACAGAACTAGACTGAGGCTGAGATGTACTAATAAGTAGCTCAATAGAATAAAGAACTTGAAAGAGGTACAAAGTTCACGTGAAATGTTTGGACATAAAAATAAAAAGCACCCTTCTTCCTTGCATTTATTCAGTAAACAAACTCTGATGCCTCCTAAAAAACGTGAAAGGTTATCCAATTTAAGAAAAAAATAACATTTATGAAAGAGATCCCTTTTCTTTGGGGTATGTTTGCTACTCAGATTTAACAAACCAGAATATTTTTAATGGCTACTGGCAATTTGCACAGGGAGAGGATACATGAGGAAATTTTGCCCTAATTACCAGTTTGCTCATATTTTTGTTAAACAGGTGCTGTTATTGCACAGTGAACATGGACCATGCTGTCATTTTCTATGGGGATCTCTGTAGCAAGAGGGCAGAGGGTCAGAAAAACTCTTTTTGATGAAATACCTGGAGACTTCTTTATGCATCTTCCCAAAAGCAACGTAATTACAGGGAGGGAGGAAAAGAATGTCCTATCAAAAGCAAGAACTTGTGGTCTTTCCCTCTGCCTCTGTTCCTCCACACCTGCCGCATAACTCTACATGCTTCTCAGCATTGCACATAGCCAGAAGCTGTTCTATAAATATAGAAGCCTTCCTCACCCTCTAGTGCATTTATAGAACAGACTACCATTGATAGAGACTGAAACCTAGCAATACGCAAATGCCTTTTTGTTTCCTCTTACATAGATAGGAAGGTGTGAGATGTAGTCTAGAATAGGAAATGCACAGCAGCCTCAGACCACTAAGCATGAAGAGCTACAAAGAACAGGAGATAATAAACCTGGAGAAGAGCAAATGTAAAACCTCTCATTATAATGAAAGGGTCAAGAGAAAAAAGGAGACCCTGACCAATATTCTACTCTTGTTTTACGAGCATCTGAAACTGAAGGAGAAGAGTAGTAATCCTAACTAGGATTACTACTAACTAGAACATTTTTTTTTCCAACCACTGCAATTCTCTTCTGCTACTTTGTAAGACAAGTCTGGTAAAGAAAGAAACTTTATTAGTTCGTGATTTTAGTAAAACTTTTCCATACTTTTTCAGAAGATGCTTTATAAACGCAGTACAGAACTGTAGTCCTAGTGAAACTTACACTGGTAAGTGAAAAACTGGATAACCATAGAATAGTTATGAAATAAAAGGTTATTGTCAAAATGAAGGAAGTGTTGGTTGAAATTCCATCTTGCTTCCTTGGTTTGGTTTTATTCAGTAAAATGTAATGAAAAATGACATAACTAAAGACCTGTTGGATAGAACAGACAGTAACTTTCTAAGATTTGCTGAATTGAAACAGTGATGTGGAAGGAATAGGCAACTCCTTCCAGAACAGAACTAAAATTTGAAATGATTCAGTTGTTGAAAGAACAAAAAATGAAATTCAACGGTGGCAATTGATACTGATATCCCATTTACACAGAATTAATCAGCCACATGAAATAAGGGACAAAGAACTGATTGAAGTTTGTTTGCTATTCTTTTTTTTCCTGAAAAAGACAAAGGTTTGTGATAGTGTAGAAACTGGCAAAGAATCAGGAATCTCTTACTCTTGAACAAAGACCACACTTCTGAAATGAAGAAAGTATACCTAAACCACATATTTTACTAGCGTTGTGTGAAGAGACCATAGATGCACTATACATATTACAAACCTGCTGCTGCTCTCTGCATTATTTCATGTGGCATGGTGTCCAGTTGGGGGACAGGAAATTTCAAGAATCGCTATTTAAAGAGGGCCCAAAGGGGAACAATATTTATATAAAAATCAAGAAACACAAAGAACTAAAAATATAAGAATTTTTAGTTTGAAGAGGAATCTGAGAGTGGGCCTGATAATATTTTAATACTATAAGATTGTTGCAAAATGGAAAAGGTTATGTCCAATTCTATGGCGACGGTAGGAAGAAATACATTTAAATCACAGTTAGAAAGATTCTTTGGGGAATGCTCTCTACAGCAAGGATAATGATGTATGGTTGGTGAGTTTTGAAGTTTCAGTTGTTGGAGTTCTCAGTAGAAAGCAAAAGCGTTTTAGGAAATGATGGCAGTATAATTGTTGCTGCTTTGGGCACTGCAGTGGGCACTGTGACCTCTCAGTCCCCTGGAGATCTTTCTATAGTATTATTGCATGAAGACAGAAAAACACAGAAGTGTTTTAGCCAGGAACAGCTCATCCATTTCTAAAAGACAATCTGCACTGTTCAGAAAGTAAGTGTCCTATATTCTATCTGAATACTATCTGAATACTAGTGAATTGTTCATTGTTCTGCTCAGCATAATCATCATTTCTGATAAAACATTTCATCCCAGAGTTGCTTTGAAGTTATTACATGATGAAAGACTAGTTTGTGGGAGAATTCCTGGATTAGACAGCATCAGTAAAATATTTCTTTGAAAGTGTGACACTAAGACATTTACTGTATTGGTGTCAGTATTCATAGAGAGACTTTTGTATATACTTTTTTTTTTTTTTGTTATCCAATGTATACAAAGACCGTACTGTGATGTTGCAGAGATTTTACAGAGGTAAGCAAAGACTGGGTGCTCATGCAGTATTAAGTGATGGTAAATAAGAAATAGAAACCTTCCATGCTTTAACAAAATATGCTTTAAAAAAATAAAAACAAACAAAAAAAGAGTTCTCCATTGTTTTAGATGATCTCAGGGCCTGGGTTTTAAGTTTAATTATTTACTTAGGTGGCCAGCTGCAAGCATAAGACAAAGGTGTCTGTTGTTTCACAGAGAATTCATTCACGAATAAAATTTACAAAGTAGATTAACTTAAATGCAAATACAAAGTTGTTCATTTTGACAGGGAGGGGCTCAATGAGTAAAATGGAACTCCTTGTTAAAACACATTGTTTATATACTGTGTGAAACTGCTTTAGATAGCATTGTAGATGTGGTCCAAACCTTTCAGTTGTTTTCTATTTCTGACTGTTGTTCGCTGCATTTGTATCTGAATGGAGGTCCAAGTCTAGATTTTGGGTTGATGTAATGCAAGCGTTAAGAATTAAAGCTTTCAGATGCAGCAGAATCTGATTTAAACTTCATCTTTCGACACATCAGATGATCGAGGTGTTTTTGGTGGCAAAACGTAGGTGATTTCTCCTTACATTTTTCCTCATTTTTTCTCTTTCTTTAGTTTCCGCTTTATTTTTCCATCTTTTTCTTGTAAATTATGTGGTGTGTGTCTTTCTGATAATATGAAAAAAATCACTGGTAGACTTTAGCCTATGTGACAGCAGCATGGAGTAGGAGGTATGCTCCCTATATGCTCCAGAGAGCAAGGTCAGATGTTGTGCTACCCCAGCTGCATGACCATTTCCCCTGCCTGAGATGCGCTGACCATTTCACAGGATAGGTATGCTTAGTTTAGAGTAGAACAGAATTAGTTCAGATTGTTTTAAGAACATTGATATTAGAAAAACAGCGACAAAGCAACGCTTATCAGCCTTTGTGAACAGCGAATGTGGAATAACGTACTGATTCTCTCAGACGATGCTTCTCTGAGTTCTTTGATTTGTGTTGTTTTCTTATTTGTGCTCTTACATTTCTGAAAGGGCTTTCACAGACAGAAACCTCCATAGGAATTTTATTTTCTTTGGTGATCCTCAAAGGTTTTTTTGTTGATTTATTATCACAATAGCAAGTTTTGCACACACAGTAAATCAATGTAGGTTAACTTTTTAATACAAAAGGTATTTTAAGTTTCTGACATCAGCCTGTTTTTTGTTTCAATTATGTCTCTCGCTGCGTTTTGCTCTCACAAGTACTTGTCTGGTAGGTGTGCTTGTTGGCAACAACTAAATATTCAAAGGTCAAGCTGCAAAGAACTGGCCAGTATGACGACATCTTTGCTCTTTAATAATCAGATGGGATGTCTGTGATGTCTTGAAGTGCTTCTTCTAGGTGGCAGTGTACCACTGCAGTAGTTAATTGCCTGTTAGCTTCTTGGCTTCTTGGATCAATGTAAAAGAGAGATGTGAGGATTTTTCCAAGGACTGTTTGCTTTTCTTCATACCAACACAGCTCTATTTGAGCACTTTCCTCTGATCTATCCAAGAATAATCTGAGTATGTGAGAGGAAACTTCAGTGCTGTATTAGGTAGATGCCTGGGAGGACTTTTTGTTTCGTTTTTCCCCTAAAGATGAGTGGAGGAAAGGGGGAAATTCTGCTTTCCCTATACTGGAGGTTAATGATTATTCGCTACATAGGACCTCTGACAAGAGGTTCAGTATTTTCTCAGGTACCCCAATGTGCCTTTCTGCCATATCTCCAGTGGGTCAATGTTTCTGTATAATTCTTAAGTTTTCTCCCATAGGGAACTGAATTAATTATTAATATATTCATGCAAATGTTTTGGAGCTGAGAGAACCCATGTAGGCATACTTCCCTGCCCACTCCTCGCTCCTTTTCTCAACTTTTATCTTCTTTTCTGTAGACTCCACATGCTGCCACGTTGTTTCTCTTTGTATGCAGCATGGACTAAAAGGATAGGCTTCACTAAACCATCCCTGACCTTAACAGCTATTAAGGAATTTGTTTTAATGCTCAGCCACGTGCTATAGGAATAATCTGTATGGATGCATATTTCTGTTGCAGTGAGTACAACACAGGGCTGGGCATGTTACGCAAACAATATGTTCAGTACTTACATCTGGGGACATGTATGCACCCCTTTCAGGCAGATATCCCCAGCAAACAGAAATCTCAACAAGTGGATAAAGGCCATGAAGCTGGCTTGTTTTGTCAAGCGATTCCCTGTGAATCTAAGTCCTCCTTTCTTGTCTCCAACTTCTTGTATTCTTGATGTGAACTTGAAATAAGAGCACTACTTTTCACATCAGCGTTCACCCTGTAGTTTTTTTGGCTACAGTCATGCCATAACATCCACTGAACTTTAACATTGGTTTGGGAGAGTCCAAGTAGCTCACAGCTGTTCTACCTCCCTGCAGCATCAAGGAGCTCTGCACCTCAAGAAATTAAGGACCTATTGCCAAGCTTGGGATTTGTTTCACCACTTCAACATTATGGGGAAAAATGTAGTTGTTGTCTCATAATGCATTTTGTATTTCATCTTTTTCAGTAACTGTCAGAACACTGCGACAGACCAAACTACTGGTCAATGTGGTAGTAACAGTTCTTACTGCGATGCCTTTGAGTGCCTTACTGTCTTCAATGGCCATAACTTTTCAAATCCCTATGACTTAAGGGAGATAGAAGAATTTAAAGAGAATCCAGCATATTTACAAGGATGTGCTATTCTTTAACAAAATTAATTGAACTTTTGGTTATCTTGTCACTATGAAACTGATCAAGTACTTTCAGCAAAAGACTCCAGACGTATCAACATACCTATGTGAAAGCTTTTGAAAAATTAAGGCTGATGTGTTGGCAGCTGTAATACCACTAGTTTTTAATCCTTGGTTTCTTTTTTTCATTATTAGGGATTCCAGGACATGGGTAGCAGAAGATTAGGTTTATCCACTAACAATATAAAATCGTGTAATCCCTTGAAAGTTTAAAATCTTCCTTGGGCTGGAGAAGGAAACACTTTATCAATATGTACAGCTAGTGACCTCTTTAAAGGATAAAAAGCACATCTCCTAGCTTGAGGGAAGAAGAATCCTTTTATACCAGTCTAAGGAATTTCAGTTTTGAACTTGTGCCTCAATGTGTGAAAAATGCTTGGGAGAAGCTTCTATTTTTTTTTTTTTTCCTCACCATTATTTCAGATTCAGGAAAATACATACTTTTACCCCCCTAATATATTACTTTCCTCTTACAGCTTTATTAGAGCTTTACAGAGCTTTACAATGGTCAATAAATGCTGTATAACCCTTTGGGTAGTCTTTGATGGCAACAATGGAGCCTTTAGAGTTTCTTGCTAAATACAAACCCACCAAGACACAAACACCATCCAAAAACCTGGGAAATTGCATTTAATTCTCTCAGTGTTGTTTAAGAGCTACATTCTTGCTCACACGTGATGGGTTAATCAAATGATTTTAAGCAATAGAAACTTATTCTGGAGTGCTGAAATAAAAAGGGAAACATGAGAACACATCAAGAATAGCTGTCTTTTTTTTAATGCTGAATGACCCAAATCTGTCCCATCCATGTGGACCCCCACTCTTTGGTCATCTTTTTTCAGCTGACATTTATATTACTTTGAGAGACAGAAGCCATTTGTCCAATGAATGTAGTCACTTAGCAGCAAAATCCATTAGAGATACCAAATGTTATGGCTGCCTAATTTTCAGAATGTCTTTTAGCTGAAATACTTGGAGGTAGATCTCAGAAGCGTTCATCAGTTTAATTTGTGTAGTAGAAAAACATAACTAGCAACCAGTGCTGCTGGGAACCAACAGCCACACTGTATATAAAACAAAAACAGTCAGCTTCTATTTTTTCTTACATCCTTTACTGCATCCTTTACATACATCCTTATCTGCTGTGCAGCACTGTGCCACGTGTGCCCAAAGGTAACTGAGCCTGCTTATCTGCCTTCTCTGTTTGAAGTGACCTTTATTCTTTTAGAAACCTATTTGGCAGATAAATGTAGTCAAAAATGCTCTGATATTCTAATTTAGATATGTTTTGCTATCTGTTTCCTTTACTGCTTTACTGCTGTTATCCTATATGGTGTTATCCTTTATGACCAAGATCTGACCCTGTTTAGGTAAATGCAGAGTGCTAACTGAATTAACTGAAGACCAATGGGGAATCCACTTCTTATGCACTTTTTCTAGTTAGTAAGAAAACATATGCTGCTTGATTAGTGGAAAACTAAATTTTATTCTATTTTGAAACTCTGATTTCTTTTTTAAAATTCAGCTTTTAATAAGTCTTTGAAATGGATCTTTATGTTAAGGTGATCAAAATAGTTGTACATTTTCTTAGCCTGCCAGTTACTTAGTAGACAGCTACTGGGTTTAGGAGAGCAAAGTATTTGTAAACCTCTCCATGGATTACAAATAAAATAAATCTCTTGACTTCTTATAACATTTAAACAGATTTTTCAGGAAAGCAAGTCTGTCTTAGTTGTAATAGTAAGGCTTCCAGAATAGAGGGATTAAAATACTTACTTCAAACCTAGACTAATATCAGAGATGTATTTATGTGCACATCAAGACTTAAATATATGAATTTTCCCTTATTCTTGTGGATAATCATATGGTTACTTTGCTAAAGCAATGCCTGAGGCTCTGAACTTGGTGCTGCATTGTGTGAATTAAAGGTCTGTTCACTGCAGCTTTCTGAACAACTAGGGCTTTGGGGAGAAACTTAAAATCCCTTTTTAACAGAACCTCTGCAAATATAAGTGATGTATATAATTTTCTGTCTGAGGTGATTCTAAAAGCCTTACAAAGATTCAGTTTTATTTCTTTGTGCATATATTTATAACTAAAGAAGCAATAACTGCAGGTGGAGAGGTCAAAGAAAAAACCAATGCCCGCTTACAAAAAATCATCAAATCTCTTTCTGGAACCTGAAAGTTTAATTTGCATCAGTAATCATTATATACGTTTGTGCGTATATAAATATGTGTTCTCTTTATGATAATCAGAAAATGGTTTCACTGAATTGTAACTTAAACAGAAATGTTTGCTGGTATCCTAATAGAAATTGCTGAATCTATTCTCAAAAGACAGTAATTATTTTTTTCAAGCTTGAGTAGTTTTTGAGACACTTGGAAATATGAGCCCGGTCACAGCCTATTGGAGTCAAAGAGAGTCTTTCCCATACTGGTCACAGGAACAATTTCATTTTAAACTTTCTACTTTTCAGCCCGTTACTAAATTTTTTTTTTTTCCAATTTAGTGGACTAATCTTTCTCAGTTTGGGGAATGTTACAGTAATAATGAGCCTGGCCTATAAATGCTTATTTACATATACTTCAGACATGTGAACAGTTCTGCTGAGTTCTGGGGATTATTTGTGTGCACAAAAATTAGTACATGCAATTCTATTTCTGAGGGATTGAAACCTAAATAAGCAAGTGGATCAGGAGAAGATTATTTAGTAACTGTATTGCCCAGTTTTTTCTCTGAGATAGGGTCCTAACAGCCAATTCAGAAGAGAATTTCTCAAAAAAATAACTAGGGAAGAAAGGAGATACCACTGCACATCCAAGTAAAGTGAAGCTGCCCAGTAGAACTACTCCAAGGATCCCCTAAATGTGTTTGGAACAGAACTGAACTTTGTGTGGAACTTCTGAATCATTTTCCTGTAAAGCTCTACACTTTTTTTTAAGGCTTTATAATTTCTTTATATTTCTTCCATATGTGTTTAAAAAGACTAAACCACTAGATAAATTTAATAATTTACTGAAGATAGCACTTTGACTTACAGGAGGGAAGAATGCACACAGACATCACTTTAGTTTTTCGAATCCTCAGAAATTAAGAGTCATGGTGATACTACAACATGCTGTCTTTTCTGGTACGGATGCAGAGCAATTTACTTTCATGTACTGCCCCTCACACAGGAAAATCATCACTAGAAGAACAGTTTGAGGCTTAGGAGGACTGTGCTACTGAAGGTGTCTCCAAAGGTATTGTCCTCTTAAAATCAAACTTTTCTCCAGTTCTGCTTCTGTGAGTCTGGAAATCATTGGGTGCTGCTACTGATTCTGGCCCTAGAATAAAAACTTCAATAAAAGATGTTGAAATTTCTATAACAATGATGGAATAATGTCTTCTCCATCACTACCTTTATAAGTGATGCTGTACTGCTGAAAGCGCTACATCCTGTGTGCTGCTTGAAGTTCTGGTAAATTGATACTTCCATGTTTTCAGCTGTAGAGGAAGCAGTTGCTTACATTTCTTAATTTCTTGTTTCTCAAATATGCATGCATGATATTATTTTGATATAGGTAATATGTGATACATATGCTTGCACATATGCACACGTATTATCCTCATATTGTACTGATGATCAGGGTGGGTAATAACAGTAATTCATCAGGTCTGCAGCACACAGCTGGAACTGCCAGCTTCGTTGTTCAGAAATCATGAGTCAAGTCCCAGGAAAGTTTAGATTTGCTTCAGAAAAATGGTTAATTTCTGGATCTCTTGCATTGCCTCTGATCCTTGTGGCGTTCACTGGCGAGTTTTGTAGCTTCTTCTCTGAAACCAAATGACTTGGCAACGTTGTTCCCCGCATTGCTATTAATGGTGGCTGAGGTGGTTATACCGATTCCCAGCACAGAGCTATGACAGAGCTCTGACAGAAGCATTACCTACCTTCAGCTGAAAATACTGCCTGCCTTCCCCTCCTGGGGCCTGTCTTATAACATCCAACAGTTGTTGGCTAGCATTCAGCCAAGCACATAAGCATACGTTTCATTTCATAGTAGCTTCTCTCAAATGTTCTCTTGTTCAAGGAACTTTTGCTAGTATTTAAAGACTTGAGTGTACTTGGTATCATACACATTTCTGTACATTTTCCAAATACGGGTAAAAAGGATGTATTCTGGCCTTCATGAATTTAAGTCATAAGGCCAAGATTTGCATTTCATGTCAATAAATATTCTTAGCTCAACAGAAAAAAGGCAGAGAGATATTTTTAATTATCTTGCCTTCCTGCAGTCTATCCTAAGCAAATGTCTGAGCATGTGAGACATTTCTATTTTTGGTGAGTAATAGTGTCAGTCTTTTTTGCTTCATTTGCTTTTCATGTGAGATTCTTGCCAGGCAGGAACAAAATATTCAGGTCTCATTTACATTGAAAATTACTCTCTCATGGTTTAGGGGAAAAGATGGAGATGTGATTTTTTTTTTTTTTTTCCTGACAGGTGTTCTTTTGTTGATGTTGGTTCATGCAGCTATAAAGTGATGTTGTATAAGGCTTTAATGCTTTCTATAAGTGCATGCCTTGCCTTTAAAAACTGTAAATGTTAAAGACCTACTCTCCAGTAAGGGAAAAACAAAAAAAAAAAAATGCTTCGTCTTTGGAGAAGAAAAGAACTTGTGATAGGAGAGTACTTTGACTGTGAAAGTTCAAATCCTAGACAAATTGAATAACATGAGAAATATAAGAAGTTATAGGTGGATTTTGTGATTTTCTCCAGGCTAAGCATCTAAAAATTCAGCTGATTATCTGCTACAGAGGAAATTTTAACTGGTTTCACTTCAGTGCGTAATGCAAGAGAATTAGGTTTTCACACACTTTTTGAAGAGATTTTAATGAATGACTTTTGCAAAAATAATTGAATGTTTTACAGTTGTATTTTTCAGATTTTGGGTGATGTTTGGTTTGACAGGCTTAAATTTTCAGTTTGGCAATAACCTTTGAATATCTCTATTGTTTTGTGATATTTTTATAACATCATAAATTTAAGGTCATCTGAGATACGTGAGAAAACTTTACTGCGATAAATACTGCCTTTTTCCATGCTTTCGTTCCATTGGGGAGTCCTGTTTAGAAGGATGAAGTGACATCTTTGTTTAGGGTATGATTTCAGGATGGAACAGGTGAGGACACTGACTCTTCTGTCTTCCTGTCTGTGCATGACGGTGTTATTCTGAGACCTAACCACTGGCCCTCAAGACATTGATACATTTAATTGGATTGTGAAAAATGACGGAAGTTCATTTTTCAGGCTTTAATCTTGGGGAGTTTCCTCTGTGTATGCAGACAGAGTTGTAATTCTCAGTTGTTCCAGAGGCCTAACAGATTCTAAGATCATTAACATTATGTTCTTTATGGCACAGAGTTTAGCTATAAATTATGCTGGTGTGAGCTTGAATAGAACTTCATGAGCTGAATTCTGCTGAGACCCTGAAACCTCATGCTGCTACAGTTGTAAGCAAGGATGCAGAAACTAATTAAAAGGAGAAATTCCAACACCAGTGCAGTTTTCCAATAGGATTTGGTAGTTCAGTGGAATTAAAGCTCCCTCAAATTACTTTTTGCTATCATTCTGTTCTAAGGCACTATGAATTATTATTTTATTTTTATTTTAATTTCTGCTAATTTCTTTTGTTGTTTGTGAACTGCTTTTAAATCGTGCGGCTTTCCAGTGATATGGTGCATTAACAGAAAAATGAATTTGGCTTCCTAGTTTCTCTTTGAAAAATAGTTCGAGTCCTAGTCATGTTTAATATTATTATTTCTCTCCAAAGGATGAAGTCTGCTTTCAGATTGTTTTTCATAGAGGATAAGGATTAGTGCCTCTTTATCAGTGTTGTCCATATCCTCACTCTGTATACTTTATTATCATGACTAGAATGTGCTTCTCCAAGACTGAGTACTGGAGCTGTAAAATTAAACTTTCCAAAGCTGAGGAAAATTGAAACGTCACTCCCTGCATAAAGTTTGAGGAGTTAGACTAAATGTTTGTTTTGACACAGACCATCCACTCTGGTTCCTAGTTTAGAAACTTTCAAGATCAATTGAAAACTTTCTCATTAGAAGTTTCACATCCTTTCTATATCATATTTTAATTTTTTAATCGCCATGGCCAGAGGAATGTTTGGAAAAGACATGGATTTGTTAACTACCCTGAGTTCTGCTCTTTCTTCCTCTGCTGTACCAGGCACCAAATGGGATGCAGAACTTCACATTTTTGCCAGATGCATTAGGCAGTTGTGCTGTTTGTCAGACAATTCCTCGTATCCATAGACATAGCATCACTCTTCAAGACAAAATTAGATTTATGTGGAATGGTAGCTGAGCTTGCAGCATTATATACCTCTAAGTGACTATGTTAATTAGCAACCAAAACATAAACAGTAGCATCTCTGCAAGAAGAACATTGGCATGCTAACTACATCTGTGGCAAATCAAATTAAGAGAAATCCCATTATCTTGCTTGGGATTCTGCTTTCTACTGCTACATGTTTTAATGTTACTGCAGGCGAGTTACTGCAGAGATATTTCATTACTCTAATTTTCTCTCTTTGAACAAAACATGGAGCCATAAGAACGAAAACCAAGCCTTAAGAATGATGGTAGATCATTATTTACAGTTAAACCAAACATGTGGACTGCCCTTTTTTCCTCTCTGCATAGCACAAATGAGATGACAGTCACTAAAGCATACGGTATGTTCTTAATTTTAATGCAGTATTCAAATACTTCTGTTTATATACTGTTATCAGGATAAATAATGAGCTATTTTTGAAGGCAAATTTTCTTCATAGTGCTTAGAACTTTGCCCTACTCTGGTGTTTGTTTTTAGCAGTTTATGAATATTCTTATAGGAACTGAGTATAGTCAGCCTACTATTCATCTCTCAACCTGGTAATCTGTTGTGCCGTTCTGCAAAGAGTAGAGAAACCATTAAGTTTTTAGTGTTGTAACCCAGATTATTCCGTTAATAAATCCTGAGAATAAAGGACATGAATACAAACAGAAGCATGTGTACAGGGCTGCTCTGAAAGTAATGTCTCCTGTTTTATTACATTGGCCCACAGTATCAGAGGGACAAGAGCCTAAACATCAAGTACTTTACCTTGCTAAATGTTAATTAGGTAAATCTGAAAGTAAATCCTGCTGCTCTTTTTAAATGCTTTACCATTGAAAGTGTCTGATTTTTGTATGTAAAACAGTAAGCAGTGTAATTAAGGGCTCTGGTACACAGAGTGAACCACGTCATTTCAAATATCCTAAGTTTATAAATTACTGGGGATACCTTTTTCTGCAGGACTTCAGTTAAGATAATGATCTATGCTTTAGCAATACTCCTCTCTAATGATCTAGTTTTTAAATAATATTCACGTTTGGTATCTTGGCTTTTTATATCTTTCATTTCTAATCTGAAGTAAAACTCTAATCATTTTAGAAAAGGGTTGTATTTGTGTGTGAGAAAACAGACCATTTCCACATTCATGGTATAGGCTATGTAATGAAATAGTGTATTAGGTACTCTGGTTTGATTTTTTTTTTTTTCCCCCCCACTTCTGTCCCAGTGCAGTGTCAAAGAGCAACACTGAAAAAATCTGTCCTAATGTTTCTCTTGCAATCATGAGTGTTATTGTATTTATTTACCTTTATTTAAATGTAATATTTAATTTTCACAAAAATTCCGGGTTGAGAGCACTTAAAGCTACTTTACCTGGAGGAAAAAAATAGACTTTTGGTGCCAGCTTTCAAGTCTGATTCTGAGGAATTATCTGTTAAGAACAAGAGGAGGTACAACAGTCTGCAATGTTTGCCAGCTGCTGCTATGCAGCAGTCTCTTAGATACTTCTCTCTGCTATGCTGAGTACTGCACAGTACAGATCACTCAGTGATGTGATATTTGACACTGTTGGAAGTGACTTCTTATATTGCCTATTTTTTTCAGTTCCCGTGTCCACTTGATATTTGTTTTTTGCTTAGAGTGCTAATAATAAACAAAATTTGCCATTGCCAACTATACTGATGGTAGCAATTTACTGTCACCATTCTAAAAATGAAAAAAGTGACAATACATGGTGCGTATCTCCAACAACAGTTTCTGTCAGTGCAGCAGAATAAATGTGTTCTGCCCCACTGTCTCTATTTTGAAGCTGTGTGCCAAGTTCTTGCTCACAGGACAGCTGTGCATTACAGCCAGGAGGGCTGCTTTGGCAGGACATATCCCAGTAACGTGACGTTGTGTCACAGAATTTGGATCTCCTCCTTTGCAGCGAAAGCAAACCAGGTTTTGGTTGTGGGCAGTACATATGTACTCCAGTGTAGTTTTGATGTAGTTCTGTTAGTTATTTTGGAACTTTTGAGCAAGTATCTTTTGGTCCTGAGAATTTGCTGCCATATTTTATTTTTAATTTTATTTCTGTAAAATCCTCGTTGCTGGAATGTTCTCTCATACCTCCTACTGCTGTGGGAACATTCTGATGGTGTCTCCAGTGAAGACGTGCAAAAAGAAGACTTCCTTCTTTGGAAATGGCGGGGTGCCCTCTTTCTACCTTGTTTACCTCTTGATCACAGCAGCTGTGTGGCAAGCTTCTCTCTTCTGTTGCTTTTAGAAAAGCTTTTATTAGTAGTTTTTGTGCATGTAATAAGTTATTTCACAATACCTCTTACCTGCTTTAACAACTTTACATTCAACTTGCCGGAAACCAGGCTTTGTTCCTTTTTAGTATTAAAGTATGATTTTTCCATTTTCCCTTCCTGTCTGTGCTGTTTGCAAGAATTTTACCCTTTCAGATGTCCTCTTTAAAAAGCCTCCTTCCTGTTATGTAACCTTTAAAAGGCTGAAGTGTCTGGAAGGGTAAATATATTTAAACAGACTGGTAATGCTTGCTTACATTAGGTAATACGAGGTCTTATGAAGCATCACTGTAAATGCTAAAAATTACGTTCAACACGATGTATGTGTGTATATGCAGATTCAGAACAATCAGCCAGTCACCTACAGCAAGCACAATTTCCTGACCCCAGCCATAAGTGCTTTGTAAGTGGCAGGTGTCATAGCCTTTGCACATCTGAACCATGTAAAGGTTAATATATTCCAGTCTGCTGCAGCTGTGGTTACATTCTTGGGACTTTGTGCTTGATGCTGCTTTTTAACTAATGAGTCATTCTAGAGATGAGTTATATTAACGCAGAACTGAGAATATTCACATCAATTAGAGTAGGGTATTATACTTTAACATAGAGATAGAAAAGATATTTATTCTGAATAAATGTGAATGTAGGACTTTTTGGTTTGCAAATAGTTCGGTAAATTATCTTTATTTCTGATAGTGTGTTTATTTTTTGACATTTCCGTGCTTTTCTGGACAGATTTTTCAGCCTATGGTTAGTGATCAGTGATCTCCGACTATTTCTTGTTATTTATCTTTTGAAATGTTATTTTTATAGACTAGTTAGAAAAGTGAAATTTTCCAATGAATATTGAATGAAATATTTTTAATGTGAGTTCTTGTGGGTATGAGCAAATTATTGAGTACTCAGAGTTATTTATTTTTTTAAGTACCAGTATTATCCAATAGATTAGATCAGAATCAACACCTTTACAATTAACTTTCGAACAGTTGATTTTTCTGAACTCTAGAAACTTTCACTACACATCCACAGGCTGACCCAAAGTCTAAAGGAAAGAGTAGATCACGCAGACCAATTTCTTAAATGCCTAAAAGCTTCCTCAAGTTGTTTGATATTTAATGACACCTTATTTGAATGAGGGAGCTGGATATCCGTTACAGATCTGTCTTTCAGTTTAGCTTTGTGCATTATCTCCTCTACACTGAGGTGATGCAATCGTGCAGAGCACCCTGTAAATTCCTTCGGTAAAAATCCTATTGTAACATGCTGACATCTCTACTATATTCCTACAATGTGAAGAAGAGTTTAAAAAAAAAAGTTCTTCAAAAAAGCTCTAGTTTGTGAGAACGAAGAGTAGACTTAAGTGTTGCATTTTGATGTTAAAGCCTTGAGGAGGGCTTGCCAGGTTAGAAGCTGCTGCTTTTGCCTACTCACATGTTAGCACAGGGCAAGAAAAGAACCAGAATCCAGTTGCCTCCCATCATGGGAAACTAAGTGACACAACTGTCTTCATAAATGAGTAAGCCTTGTCTTACCCAATGCCTAGGAGTAGTGGCAGAAGGCTGCTAGTTCAGAAGCTCGGTTCTCAGACAGTCTTAGGATTTCCAGCCTACATTTATCTGTGGTTTATTTATTTCCCTTGTGCTATTCTTGCCTATGGTTGGAAATTTCCTTTCCCCTCCCGGTGCCCAAGCTGTTTTGTCATTTGAAATAAAATAGGTTCTCCCCGCTCAGGTCATCCTAGACTCTGGATTGCAGATCCTGCATGCATCACTTTTCTGTGTGCAAACTAGTTTAACATTCAACACTAAGGGTGCTCAGAATTGTATATGCAGTTTTCCAGGTCCTATCTTGGTGGAATAGATATTAACTTTAATGATTCCCCATCTTTACTTAAAATTTGTACGTCTGAGGTTAAAGCTGCCTTTCCCATGGCCATGTCAGAACGCAGGAAATGCTTTTCATTTTTATTACCCGTGTCCACTGTCATCAACATCAAAAGATGAAGTACATAGTTCATCAATTGCTCTGAGGCCTTCAGATAAAAGGGAAAAAATGAGGAGAGTTTGTACTGCAGCAGCGCTTAAGAGTAAAGCACTGGTGTTGCTAGAATCTTTTTTCCAAATGCAAATCGCTTCTCATCTTACTTTTATCGTAACAACTGTCTTAAAGAACAAAAACCCACCTGTTTGAAAGTGTATTTTAGTGGCACAATATGGAAAATTATGAAGGCAAAAGAGCAGCTACCTGTGGAGATAATAACCATGATCAAAAAGAAATGTACTTGTAGCTGAGGCAGGTGCTATTATAAGGTGAGTCTGTGGCTCCACTTTCCAGAATGTCTGTATGTGCTTTTCCTCCAGAGAAGGCTCCCTTTTGGTCTTAGCCACTTCACTGAAAATTACTAGACCTTCTGTTACGTGTTATGAAGTACCAGAGCCCACTCCTGTGATCACGCTGCTACTACATGTTCACTCGAATGCTTAAATTACCAAAGGCTGGAACATGATTATTGTACCTTTCTTTGTATTAGGGAAAGATATATATACACATACATTGAACAAGCAGCATTGGTTAGCAGAGATGTAGCGCCTTTGGAGCATCTTTACAGGGAACAGCTAGTTCGTGTCACTGTCCATTTACAGTAGGGTCCTCTACCAACATTCCTCTGCTTTTTCAGCTGATTTGAAAGAGTTATTTTTGGTCCTTAAGGGTGTGTTACGAATGAGAATAGAGGCTTCATTCTGTGCTGCTGTTGAGGCAGCTGTGGGATTGTTATAAGCCCACTGTTTCTTGGGAGTCTTGAGTATGCTGAGAAGCAGTACATGGTTTTCTCTTTAAGCATCAAAACTGAAATAGAGTAGCAGAAATTTCCTATGGTGGAGCTCCAAAAACTTACTTTTCTGGACATGAAGCATGCCACATCCTACTATTTCTGTGCGTATTACTTAGGCTTCTTCTGAGCCCGGTGAGTGCTAAAGTTAGGGAATATTTCATTATGCATGGCATTAGTAGCATGCTGTGTTTTGAAAAGGAGATTTCTTTGTTTCTTTAGTTTAAAACATCATCTTTTTTTTTTTTCTTTTGTCTAAACATTTGTATTTGCTAATAAACAAGAAGTAGTTCATCCCAGTTTTTCTATAGTAGATATTTTTTCCTATTGGGATGTATACGGCTGCTATTCTCGGAATGAATTGCTCATTGACATGCTTTTCTCAGCAGAGCTTTGTGTAGTTTTTATGCAGTTTAACTGTTAGAAGGAATATGTTCCCAAATGTTTATAAAATCTTCCTCTTTAATCAGAAGTCAGTTTTTGCATGCCAGCACCTTCAAGATCATTAGGAAGCTGCTGCAGTAAATCAGATTTACTCAAACCAAAGCACAGACTTTGTGTAGTAACATTCAGGGACCAGCCTAATCTCAAAGCTTTCCCTGATTCTGGCTGCTTGTCGTAGTTCTTGCAGGCTGGTGCTGTCTGGTGCGTTGCATGTTGGGCCTTCAAACTTCATGGAGTTTGCTTCTCAAGCAACTTCCCAGCCCATAAACAGAGCTAGTTAGCAGGACTGATATTTCCCTGCCAGAAAGCTATAATGTTGAACGATGTCAGACCTCTCAAGTGCTGCTTTCTAAAAACACACCTGAGAGAAACTGATCAAGTTGTCAAACCGATACCAAACATGAACACTGAAGTTCTTGCCTTAAAACAGTAGATAAAAAAAACAGTAGATAATATCAACAAGTTGTAGTTTGTTCTGATTTGGATTGTTACCTACACAGTCTAACCTGAGTTCAGTGGTTGTCACAGAATGGGGGAAAATAAGAGTTGTCATCCATCTTGTTGCACTGTGGTAAAAGCATTAACTTCAGCTCAGTCCTGCATCCTGTGACACAGGGATATGTTTTCGCAAGATACCCTGTGGCAATAGAGTTTGGAGTTTCTTCCTGCTATTGTGATAGAAATGCATATTTCTGACGGTCTTTCTGAATGATTATAAAATTTGCAGTCAGTGTAATGAAATATCCAATATCTGAAAAGTCCTGTATAAAATGCAGGTTGGATGATACGAAATGCTGTAGGTCTACATATGGAGAAAGCATGTGTAGCCATAGCATTTAACTGAGTAGTCAAAATCCCCCATTCTGCCATTTAAGTTTCTGTAAATGAAAGTACACTTTCTATAGTAGACCGAAACTTATTCACTTTGTTTTGATTACATTCTTCTCAGCTTAGAAGCAGTGAAAAAGATCTCCGTAAAGATAAGGTGAATGCACTGAGTTGCTTCTGGTTTCACAACAATATCAAACTCACATGTCTCCAAAGGACTAAATTCTGAGTTTGGATGTTGTGGATTTAAACCAGCACACCAACAGTTTGCCTGGATTTATTCCTGCCTGTCTTCCAGTTGTGTGCATGAGAGCAGTTAGACCCTTTTTGTATTACATGCAACTCCATCGCGGATGTTTGTGCAGTTTAAAATGGCTGAATGGCTGATGGCTCACCATTCATTATCTCTGTATCAAGCAATCCAGGATTTCGTGGCATTCTAGTCACGATATGTAACAGAACCCCAAAGACAGATTATGCAGTCACAACGATGAAAATTGATTACTAAGCACTCAATGAGTCATCTGCCTCAGGAAGTAACTGCTTCAATCTATTATTGTCGATGTCCTGATGGGTCAACCAGGACGTGAAAAGGGATTTGCATTAAATTGATTTGAGTGTTTTTTCTAGAAATAACATCACTCAATCAAAGGAAACATTCAGACAGAGCAGGGGATAACTGACTGAATTTGATTTGGGAAGGCAGAGCAGCGAGGGATGAGCAGGTTGATTCAGATAAAAAATATAAATGGGCTTTAGAGCGCTATAAATCTCACATTATAGAATGAAGAGTTGGAAGTGTTGTTCAGAATTTCTGCAATGCAGATTGGGCTGCTTATTCTGGAAATCCTTTGTTTGCTTATTGATTTCTGTGTGCGCTTATCTGTATATACACATCACCCAACTACGTGAATGGTGTGTTTATGCAAACACTGTGCTTATATACGCACTCATCATAGCATGCTGCCATTAAGTGAAACAATATGGCCTTTTTCCAGATATCTTGAATGATTTTGCTGTATTGATCTCATGTAAAAACTGGAGAGTGGAATGTTTCTCTTCAAATATTTTTTCTTCCCAGAGCTGAAGACTTTCAGAAAGAGCAGCCCACCACTCAATAAAATTCAGTAAGCGATGAATCATACTGAAATGTCACTTTCTTCTCATCAGTCTTATTCCTAAAGCAATTCATCCTCTCTCTCGTGCTTGTAGTATGATGTGAGTGTATTGGCAACTTAAATTGTAATGAGTTTCTCTTATCCCCAGTAGCTTTGTATCCTCTTCCAAGAGCATTACTTACATCATTGAAGAGTACAATTAAAATCACATACTTTAAAGAACTCACTACTTACCATGTACATGGCTTGTGAATTGTTCTGTTATTGATTTTCATATGGTCAGTTTTTATATCCATTCCAGTAAGTTTCACCTGAGTAATGATTTTATGATGTGGCTCAAGAAATTACAGCAACATCTTCAAAAAGGGATTAGTGACTTGGTTTGTGACAATTCTTGGCTTTCCACTGTGAGGCATTTATAAATCTGTGATGGTTGAGGGTGGATATTAATATAACCATTTCAGGCTTCTCAGAATTGTATCAAGCTGGAGCCTCCAAAGCTGAGGCATTCATGATCACCGTCACCCTTGAAACACCACAGGCTTTAATAAATGAGGCTTAACTCTGAAACACTGCAAGGACTGCAGCAGGGAGAAGGACAGAGAAGAATGACAGGAAAGTCATATGCTAATCTACTTGTGAAACTGTGCAAGGATGTGAAAGCACCAGCGTAGTGTGCTTGGATACAGGATAGGCAAAATCTCTCAAAGAATACAGGAAGCACCACAGCCATGGTTCCCTCTGGCTAATCTCCTTTTTTAGCGGTCCTAGCCTTATCCTGCCTGTTTCAGACAGGCACAAAGAAAGAGAAACTGCCCTGTAAAGGATGGAGTTAGGGAGCTGCCTATTATTTCAGGCCAGCAGCTCAGAAGCCCAAATTATATCACAGTTTTTATTAGAAACTTGAAAAGCACATAGATGGTTTCATTGTGTAAAATGTTAAAAACATCTGTATACGTTACATAATTAAATATTGAGATTTTCCTATCTAAGTCATGATGTACATACACTGAATACATGGAAATGTACTTTTTATTGACAACAATATTACTTTAGCAGTCAGGAGCCTAGGATGCAGCAAACAGCAGTTGTGCTACTGTCAGATAAACTCTCCAGCTGTTGCATTCACTGTTTCTCCGACCAAACTCGAAACATATCAGTTGCAAATTTTGAAAACTTGATGGCATATATAGCTATTTGGCAAGGAATAAGAAAAATCAAGAGTGAACTTAAATTCTTTTCTGATTCTGTTATTGCTTTATTTCATTAATCATTTGATTTGGTAATCAAATAAATATGCTATCTATCATCTCTCCCTTTCTATGTACAGGTGCTTATGTTTCTCTTAATTGGTTGATATTAGTGAAGATACAGTAATAGCTTCTTCATATCCTCTCCTGATTTACATGCCTGTAAGGTTAAGATTGTGTTATGCACGTTGAGACATGGGCAAATGGTGGGTAATGGAGGTTATGTTGTTTTGATAATACTGCAAAGATATCCAACAAGTAGTTAAATGTTTGGGTATAAATGGAAAGTCATTGTCAAGCTGCTTAAAATGTACTAATTACTGGATGGTTCAAAAAAGACTAATTTCCAATATAAATTGCTCTGGCTGTATTTCTTCATCTCCTCTGAAGTAGGACAACTCATACTGTCTGAAGTTCCTTACTGTGATCAGATATATCCAAATAGCACAAAATGAAATCAGGACTTCTCTAGGATCCTACTTCAATGGCTACAGTTTAGATATAACAGACATTGCACAACTGGCTAAGTGTTTCTCCAATTTGTAGCTGGAGACAGTGTCTGCCTGGCACTGCATTGTGCATGCTAAAAAGAACCTGGGAGAATAAGAGCCCAATCCCTCTATTCTGAAGTTGACAGTATAATAATGGCTTCTGAAATCTTTACCTACATGGAGTAAACGTGCAAAAAACATAGGAAAAAGGAGTGTTAATGATTCCTTCTCACACCGGGGATTTTGAACATGCATCTGTGTTAGTATTTCAGTTGGACTCGGAAGCTTACTTTTGAAGAGGAATCTCCTGATTGTTCACACCTTGCAAACCAAAGCATGCTTTGGAACATGGCCTTGGAGTGCCTTCAGATTCCCCTCCAATGAAATTCTATTGAAAATATGTTCCAGAAATTCACCTATTTTTCTTCAACTGCTAATGAGCATTATTAAATCCATGGGACCAGATTAAAGCTAATCCAAATTAAATCTCTGAAGCATGTAGTGCAGTGTTGAGTCCTGGGAACAGCTGTTTCGCTCCACAGAAGCACTTCTGCTGGCCTACAGTACTTGCTAATTTAGATGTGTCCTGTGGTTGCACAGAAGCTCAAGTCCCAGTTCATCAAAATAATTAAACACATGTCTAATGTTAACATTTTAACTGTAAAGTGGTTTCTGGTATAGGTTCCTGGCAAGAACCACAGTATACAGGAGCCAAAGTGAAAAATGTTTGAATTTTAACAGAGGATGAGGAGTCAAGGCAGACAGTAATCTGAGACTGAGCACAAGCTCCAAGATGGAACACAGGCATCGATCAGTTCCTATAAATAACACAGATGAGAGGCTTGAAGTACCTTGAAGATAAGTAAAACTTTTGAATTATATCCTTGCTCTTTAAAAAAAAAAAAAAAAAAAAAGTCAATGAAGCTTCTTAATCCAGAAGGTAACATGACCAAAATGAATTTCAAGACAGCTAAATCAGGACACAACATTCCAAGCAGCTTGAGTCTGACACAATGGAAGGAAAGTAGGTCAAGCAGGAGGCTGTGATACAGGGAAGGGAGAGTTCTCACTGAGGTTTGGACCCAGAATTTTGAATTTCCTGCCCATATTTTTTGTCTTTAAAATGCTGCTAATCAAGGTTTGGTTTGTGGGAGAAGTTACAGCCTTTCATATATCCTTGTAAAAGTGTTGTTTTCTTTCTTTGTCCAAGAGTTCTAAGAACAGCGTGAAAGTAAGGGGATGGTGAAGGGCAGGCTGGCTGTGACGTTCTCCTCAGCAACAGTGATGGCAAACAAGATAACTTCTCAAAGTCGAGAAATTGCTCCTCTGCCAGTGTAGCCTATGTGAAATCAGGAGCAACTCCAAATTCCCTCACAGCCTTAAGTGCATGCTGTAAAGATCACTTTCTGTCTGAAAACTACTGTCTGCTCTTGAGTAAGGCCAAACTCCTGCAAAAAGACAAAGGCAATTTATAGTCTGCCTTTCCCTGAAACTGTCCTACTGCACATTTAAAAACAAAACAAAAACAAAAAAAACCCAGCAGAATACAGCCCTTACAGTATTTTATTTTAAATCTGTCTCTTGCAATTCATTTACTTTAAATTCCTTTAAAATTCTGTACAGGCTGCACATGTGGGAGCATAACTTAAATCATACACTCCTGCCTGCACACTGTTATTGTGTCTACAGGCACAGCAATTAATGCAATAGACTTTCTTAATGAAGAGAGCATAAAATTTGCACAGGAACAAGGCTATCACACAAGAATTAATATTTCAGACTTTTGCTCGCTTGTGCTTACAATAATAGAGTTGCCTATCTGTAAGTGAAGGCTGTTTGATGAAAATGGGATTGATAAAGCCTAGGAATTAATATTTACATTATTATCATTATAAAATAAGCTTCTGGTTGGAATAGTGATTGGCTTCAAATAAGGTAAATCTTCATTAAAAATGGGCAGTAAGGTTTTTTTTTAATACCCTCTTCTCTGTTGGAGACATTCTTTCCCAGCTATATAGACTGAGACCAATCTATAAATTAATTGAGACCGGACCAGTCCAACTTAAGCCATGTAGAAGAGTCACTTGTGTGGCATCTCTGCAGAGATCCTGCCCCACTGAAGGATCAGGAGAATTCTATTAGCTCATCTGTTAACATTGGAGTTAAAAAAAATTGAAGAAAAGACAAAATTGATATTTACTGCAGGTGTTAACACAAAATGTCTACAAATTACAGTACTCAATACTGAGATGAAGATCTTGATAAGACTTGAACGCTAAATTATTTGAAACGTTAATTTATTGTTCACTGATATAAGCAATGTAATTAGAAGAGCATAACCATGATTTTGTAATGGCTGGAGTATGAACTGGGATATGAACGCTGAATTTTAAATTGTCATTTGAGGCCAACAAATAGCGATATTACTATAAATGATTTCTGAAATAAGACGTGATTTAAATTCTGTCATTAACTCTGCATGGTTGCTATCCAGTCAAGTTATTAAAATCATCAGCTACCTGATGCCAAAAGTGGATTGCATTTGAAAACAGGAAAAGTAATGGGTTAGAGATATAAATTAGGATTGGACAAACCATCCTAAATTCACTTGTTCATTTGCTTATATAAATACAGTCAATCTTTGTGTAGCCCTGTATACTGTCTCTGATTTATTAGTAACAAATGCCCAATAAGAACAGGAAAAGCGTACACTAATGCTTTCCTAGAACATTATTCACTTAGTCTCATAAACTTCTGTCTCAGGGTCTTCCTGAATTAGAAATGTGTCTTTGATAGATGCTTCTGCTAGTGCCTATCAGTAAGTTATACTCGGAAAACTAAAAGGGCCCCATAGTTGTCATGGTCTAGAAGAAAATAGCTGTCCAGAAACAAGGCAATTCAGTTAGGAAATCCTTAGGCAATTTTAGTTATAACCCCATTGTCTCTTTCAGACAATCCTATAAGCAGCTCTGAAAAAGTGTGGCTGTAACTACTAGTAAGTAATAAAATCATAACATCTCCTAAATTCAGCAGCAGCTTGAGGATTCCTGATTTCCAGATTGTGACTTCAGCCAGCAAACCCAGTGGGAGACGTAGCAGATCTCAGTATGCCACTCTGCACTTCTGAATTGACTGGAACAAGGATTTGGGGTGAGGTTTGCATGGTTATGGAAACAAAACGGAACAATGTGTACTTAAGTACCTGGAGGAATTGAAAACAGAAGCTCAGTTTTCTATATTTAGTCTGTAGAGATCACTGATAAGAAAAACAAATATGATAAATATAAATATTTCAAATATAAATATTTGAAAACTTGAATAAGTAGTATTTGCCCGAGATGATATATGGTAAAATTCAATGATGACAGACAGGCCTCTCTAAGAGAGCGCTGTCAGTTAACCTGTGGCTGTCCTCTGACATCTGAAGTGCCCATGTCGCCCTTAGGACCAGCTACGTAAAGCTACATACTTCCTGGTACCTGCGTAAGCATCAATACCACTGGCCCATCAGTTGTCTGGAAGCATTGTACCAGAACCTGCAGCACCACATACAAGTTGTAGCAGGACGCCTCAAAACTATCATAAACGTTTAGGAAAAACATTGTCCATAGACTTAAAATACAGGACTTTTCCTGTTAAGATTAGCTCGGAAAACCATATCTAGTGTACATTTATCTTGAGCCTGAAATGTAAATTCTAAAAATCAACATAAAGAGAAAGTAAAATTCCTCTTTAGTTCACATTCTTTAATTGGCAAGATTTCTATCCCTCATAGACAAAAGTAATTTGATTCCTCTTTTCCAGATTGCATCTCATCTCACAGCATCTAGATTTCCCAAAGGCAAGTAGCAGCTTCCCATAGAGAAAAGATAGTTCAAGTGGTGCTATTTCTTCATTTCCTGATGAAGAAAAGCTGTCCATTTTTTCTTTTGAATTATCACAAGCAAAAAGAGACCAGATTGTTTCCATGTACTTATTTATGCTTTATGTCCTTTGTGAACATCCATGCAGGGTCCCCACTACTAGCCAAGATTGGATTTTTTACTGATTCTCTTGAATTCTTATTTTAATGAACTCAATTTTTTTGTTTGTGTGTTTGGAAAGAGTTTTCTAGGTATTAATTTTTACAAGCTTATATTGGTTAATACAATTCTATTTATTTACAATGGTAAAGGATTTGTCCTACAGTACATCTTCTTAAGAAGTTATATTTTGGAATGTGAATGAGTGAAATATCAGTGACAGTAGCAAAAATTACAAGGCTATGAAGTTTTTCTATTGCTTTTTCTACCAAAGGAAAAAACGGTGTCTGGAAAGGATTCAGACCCAAAACCAAGAGGAACAGCTTTATAACAGTAGACCTGAGAGTAATGCCCCAATTGGTAATAACTAGTTTCTCAGTACAACAAAAAATATTTTCAGAAGGGATGAATGTTATTGGAAACATGATATGTAATGACACATTCTATGCAGAAGATTTTTGCGAAAAAAAAAAAGAAAGAAAGAAGCCTTTCACCCTACATTTCGTGTTCTCTAGGATACATTCAAAGTAGGTTGGAAAATATCTTAAAATCAGTTATATCAAGTTTAAATTTCCTATCCTCTGCTAAAAACAAAGTTTCCCTTTCAAAGCTAACGTGTAAATCTGGTGTTGGTAGGAGCTGCTGTAGACATTGTTGTGCTAAATTCAGATGCAAAGGAAACATGAACCACCTGTCAGGCTTCCTGTTAGGAAACCAATGTGAGTGTTTCACATGTTTCAGTTTGGCATTCAGGTGCAATGAGTGAACCTATTGTGTAATGCTGACACAAGAGTTGACATGAAATGAAAACCTGACAGCTGCAGGGACCTGCTTTTTCTTGGCCAGAGGATTTAGGAGCCAGAGACTTAAACCTAAACATAACCATAACACTGGCTTATATTGACCTGTCATTAGACCACAGCTCAAAATACAGACAAATTTTTATGAAATAGCTTATTTATTACCTAAATTCCAGTAGCTCAAGTGTTTCTTATCACTTGCTGCAAGGCTGTTTTCCAGAGATATTAACATTTTCTTCATTTGCTATTATATACCGAATCATTCTTATAGGGTTTTGGGTAGTATTTTTTTTTCCTACTTCCTTAATGCTGATTTATCATCTTCAAAATTATCTTGTGCTAAACACACATTGCATCAAGCACTTTTGTTTTGTCCTTTTTATAGATACTGCCTTTCAATTTTCTGTTTCAGTAGTTCCCATATTAGAAATTTCTCACTTTTCAGGTGGAGGGAGTCAGAAGTTCCAGGCAAGCTGGTTTTGAAGTTATGTTCCCTAAAATATAGGGAGGATTATCCCAAACCTCATCATTATTTTACAAAATTGAATTTTTTTTAAAGACTGACCTGAGGCTGAAAACAGGTAGCAATTGCCAAGTTGTGTGTATAGAAGTAGTTCAATATAGCAAGGAGGCTATTGCAAATTCAACGGGTTGTAGTAATTCACTATTTATTGCTTCACACAAACACACTGGAAATGAAAAAGCAAACAAAAACCAAAATCCCATGAAAAACTTCTTGAAACTACAGAATAGGTCTTTGAGATCACTTTGTACTTGGGAGAAAACGGTAAAAAATGACACGTTATATGTGTTATAAGAGAATAGAGCAGTGCTTGGTACTGGTTCCATCTGGTTAAAAACTAGCATATCTGGCTCCAGCAAATACATGGAAGTATTTTATTCTCTCTTTTCATACAGAATGAAGCCTGTACATATGTCTCTGCAGTAGTGTTATTGTTTTAGAACAGTCTAGGAACTTTATGAGAACATAGATATTCCAACAAAGAAATAACACAGGAACAGTAGTATTAATAGTATCATCATAGCAAAGGAAGAAAGAGAAATGTGCCTTCAACCTTTCAGAATAATTTGCTTAAATTTTATTCAAAACTTTCTTGCATTCATTTTCCCTAACAATAGAGTCCTTTTTGTGTGTATCTGCAGAAATGTCTACGTTTTCCAAATCCCTTCAGCAATATTCTAACATCCATGTTTTGAATGTGATGCTTTTGCTAGCGCAGTCGGAGAGTAGAAAGTACGCTAAAGGTCTTGACTAAGCAAAACTGCCTCATTGGTAAATACACTCAATCGATTTTTAAGTATTTTAATATAATAGATTCAAATTGCGTACATTACAGAGATTCAAATCTTCCGTTGATATTTTATAAAAAGAAAAAGAGGAAAGGTTTATTGAATGATGTATTTGTGTGAAATACTCCAATCAATTATAAATAAATTGAACCTGTGACTTTCAGGGCATACAGAGGTCATTGTCCACTTAGAAGAGAGCTGTGAGTGATCTGTAAGACGGGGAAATAAAATGTTGGGATTGATGTTGACACTCGTGTAGATAAACAAGATGATGCTTGGGCCTCGTTTGGGAAAAACAGAAAAGAAAAAGAATAAAACATAAATGTTTTTCAAAAGAGACATCCACAGAAAAACATCCTAAAACTACTAAAGTGTGGAATGATGGGTATTTTTTCATAGTCTCATAATTATAATTTAAGGCTTTCTTATTTATTACCTTTCTGCCCTGAAATTTCTTCATAAGCAAGGTGAAAAGGAGGCAAGGCTAGTTAAGCAAAATACAGAATTGCCTAGGGAAGGGCCAGTATAGCATAGCTAAACTTGAAAAATATTAATGTTCAGACACTTGTCACCTCTCTCAGAATAGTGGGGGATAAGAGGAAGGGGAGTTGAGGCATTGTCCCTTGTTACTTATCCTAACCACATCAGTATGAATGATTTATCTGCAATTTATGAGCTTGCAGGGCTACTTCTTGCAATGATTAATGGTGAGCAACTGAATCCCTTTCCCTTTCAATCAGCTGTTAAGCAGCTGAGAAAGATGACAGTAAGTTTCTGCAAAGACATGAATCAGTAAATAACCTCACTTTTTTTTTTTTTTTTTTTTGACTTCAAGATTTTTGCTACAAGATTATTAGGTAATCTTGAAAATTCAGTTCTGATATTCAAGAGTTGCTTTAATATGGCCCATGATTGTTCAACCACCCTACATTATCTGGTTATATAGATTAAGAATTTTCAAAATTATCTTCTTTCTATTAAAGCGTTAATCCAGTTTTTCTTCTGAACATGATTTTTTTAAAATTCTCTAGATGCTGCTTAATAAAAACTCACTATTACATATGCATATCAGGAGTTCAGAAACTTGCTGTCGGAATCTGTACAGAGGTGGCTGATATACACAGTTCTCATGGATATTATTTTCTCCTCTAATGTTGCTCTTAACGTGAATTATTTGGGTACGTTAAAAGCACAGGTTTGGATTTGCATTATTTTTGCAGAGATTTGCTTGTACTAGCAAAATGTCAAAGCAAAACTAGAGGAGATCTATAAAGTAAATTAATATCCTGTTATAGCTATACTTCTGCTTAACAATCTTTGTATTAATAGAGTGCTATAGCAAATAATGCAACTTAAATAATGAAATTAGAAAGTGAACTGATCTTTCCTGGCTCATTTCTTAAAACTATATTCATCTCCTAGTTGCTTCCACTTAGGTAGTTTATGTCTGTATAGAACTTGATGGGATGCTTTCCATTTTGATGAAAAAATGGCCTTGTTGCAATCAGAAGAGGCAGTAGGAAATGGAAACGTACCAGTATAGCTAATCTGTCTCATAGCAGATTTCTCTCATGTAACATATGAGGTTGTCAAATCCCCTGTCATCCTTTGGGCTAAAGCAGTTAATAGTTGAGTTTAGACCTATGAATATGATTGGGGGTATACTGAATTTCACAGTGCAGTGGTGTGAATCCCGAAGGGAGGGCTGATATTTCCAAGGATGCCCACAGGATATGTGAAAAGAAGATGAATAAAGATATCAATGTGTTGTTGTCAAGTCAAAGCCCCTTGGCTTTTTTTATTCATTGAAACTTCACAGAAAAACGCAGGCTTCCTAAACAAACTCATGCTGACATTGGCTAACTTGAAAAGGCAAAACACTTCCTTAATCTACAACCTAGTGAAGCTATGCTTAATACATACAGTACTGATGTTTTACTTTCCTCTTTTTAGTTGTTGTATAATTAATGGGTATTTATACACATTTGTGAAAGTGCATTTGTCACCTCTAGTAACAAGGTAATTCTGATGAAGTGAATTTCTGAGACAAACTCTGCAAGTTGGTAAGCTTTACTGCTCACAGTATGGCTGGTTAAAAGAAAACGATTTCAACTTCATCTGCGGCCTTATATTCCAGTACTGAATTTTACTATGGATATTACTGACTGAGTTTCTAGTAGTCAGTTAAAATTGAAAGGAAATATTTTTAGTTCTTTCTTGAGTCAATGCAGGGAAAAATCAGATAAGTACAAAAATTTCCAAGTAGTTGAACTATCAAATGTTCCTCAGGTTTTCTCTTTATCATGAGTAGTAACAAATATTTTATCAGGCATCATAATACCTCTGTTGCTGGTCCTGGAAAAAAGTTCTAACTTTGATTTCTTTTTGTTGAAAGACAGACTAAGTATTATATGCAATAACAATATTAGTAATGTTTGCATGCCACAAATAAAAATGGATTCCATGTTCATGCATTCATGCATGGAGTGGACTGGGAAACTTGGTTGTTATAATTTCCATTTATTATTTCTTATAAGTACAGAAAAGATATGTTTTAATTGAAAATCAGTGACTAAATTGCTGAATGTTGTTGACAAACCTTTAGAAATACCTGTTGTTTCCAGACTTGTTTAGTATTACTTGGAATAAAAAACAACAAATATTTTTTGAACAGGAGTGATCCTTATTAAGGGTGTTACTTCTATTAGGGTTTTGAACTGCTGTTCAAAATGAACTAAGTATTGTGTGATTAAAACCCTTGGCTGTGGTATTCTTGCTGCAAGAAGAGGAGTGGCTATTCAAGTGAAATGCTGGAAAAGCATTGTTGAAGAAGGAATGCCAGAACTGTGTCTGAAATCTGGAATTCACAGAACGTGGCATATTCCTCCTGAATTATTAGGAAATCTTCACTGGCAGAAAGGGTAGTGGAATTTTTTCAGATCTGTTTTTCGTTTTTCTTTTAAACTAGCTTTGCTCTTCTAGAGCCTTTTAAGGTGCTTATTTTCTTGCACAATATGACATACCCTGGACTACAGTGGTACTGAGGGCGAGATTCATTTGGCCAACAGTAGCTGTCCAAAATGAGCTTGTCATTTTCATTCCTTTTATAGTCACTAGGTACATCAGGGACGTGGTTCTTCTCATTCAGAAGTATGTATCTAAAATAAGTCAATGAATTGACCCTATAAAAAAAATGTGAGTATTCTCTAATCAAGCTGTAAAGAGATCCCTGTGTGATTAGTTTGTCTATAGAAGTCTGCACAAGAGATGTCTAAAGCTGGGCGAAATGAATCTTACCCCTGCTGGCAAGTGATAACTGCGTTATCTTAGTCTATGTAATTCTCTTAAAATGAATGTCATCCTAATGTGGATGGTCAGAACAAGCTTTCCAGGGTGTTTTAAAGTGCATGGCTTTATTTCTGGCCTTTTGCTACAATATGAATTTCACTCCTTCTGTCTTTTGGCTGGTGATTGCTACACCTGGGAAAGGTTAATCCATATAGTTTAAGGTTATATTTCTTTCAAGAAGTATCTTTTCAGCTTTGAAAATAAATGGGAAATATGGTGATATATTTATTTAGCAATGCATTGTTTTTATTCAAAAAAAGGAAAAGGATGAAATCTTCGGTTTATTTTATGTTCTGTCCTGGGCAGATCCACAATTATAACCTTCTCCACGCAAAAATCAGTTCTTACATGAAAGGAGTGGTCATTTTTGTCATTTTCCTTCGTTGCACTGCCTTCCCATTTAAAACCCTGAAGATTTTTAATGTCATAAATTACTTGATGTGCATTGTATAAGGAAATGGTAAATATATGAAGTTGTGGTGCGATTTGGAGGTGTTTGTGTTTTTTTTTCCCAAGAACTGATTATATGCAATTTAACAGTACAGTTGAACAATTGTTATTAGAGTCACTCAGCAGTCCAAACTTAGGCAACAGACTGTGATTCTTAAAACGTTTTTTATCAGTTTAGTACTGTTAGTCATTTTTAGCTCTTTTCTTTCAGTATCCATCTGTTAGCAACATCCTCCTTATGGCTCGCCATAGTGAAGCCACCATTATTATTTCAGAATATGCTAGGACAGAGAGGAGAATCAAGTCTTCATTTTTTGAGGTATCCTTTAGATCCGTGGTGCTTCTGATAGCTCTTATGTCACATGCCAAAGACGTGTCTTGAGTGCTACTGTGGGGATACAAAGAAGGAAATTCCTACATGCCATATCGGAAATACAGATATGAACATGAATTATTCAGTAGAAAAAAAGAGAAAGTTTTGCCTTGCGCATCAAAGGAATTATACAAAACAAAAACAAAACTGAGACAATGAAGCTGTTGATGAGAAATAGATGTAATTATTAATTATATAATAATTTTGTACACTTTCTTGTGAATGTAGTGGAAGATAGCTCTAGAGCCTACCATCATGTATTTCTAATGATCAGAAGGATAGAAAACGTAGTAATATAGATCATGAGACACCCACCTATCTGCTGGAAAGGAATCCAGATGGCCCAGAATCTCCTTCAAATGTTCAGAGAACTTTTGGGTTTTTGGGAGTGAAGGAGGAGTTAAAGGGAAACTCATGGATGGCTTTGTGACCACTAGAGGTGAGCAGGTGAGAATGCAAAAGTGAAACATGGGCTATGTGACAAAATTTTATGAAAAGTTGAAGCTTCTGGTACAGAGGAAGACAGTAATAAGAATAAATTAAAAATACTGGACTTGAAGAAGAGATACTTAGATCCTTATGATAGTAGTATGGATCCATATGTCAGTTCAAGGGAAAAGAAATTAAGGATAATTGGCAGTTCCTGAGAGAATTTCTAGTAAGGCCGTAGACACTAGCTGTGCTAATGTGAAGGTCAGCTAAATCATGAGCTCTTCAAGGGCTTGAACCTCAAGAAAAAATGATATAGAAGGTAGAAACTATGACAAATTGATACAGAGGGCTCAGAGAAGTGAGCGTAGGGAAAATGTGACAGAAACCAAACAGCCAGGAGCATAAAATATTAGAGGAAAACGCTGTGGGTCAACAACCAAGTAATTGGTTATTTTACTTAATAGGGAAGGAGAAATAATAGAAGACACTAGATAGCAGGCTGAAATATACTTTTTGCTTTGGTATTCACCAAAAGATATTTTAATCATATGATCAAAACCAATCTGAAGGAAGTCATTATAGTAGACCAATGGATAAGGTTAGAATCTGTCTGCTGGGTATTGTCTACATAGTTAAGACCACAGATGCTTTCTCTAGGGCATTTAGAGCACCAGTTAGAAATTATTGGAGTTGTACGTGTCAATGTGTCATCCAGAGTTCGGAGCTACTAGGACATTTATTAAGTTTGCTGATGACAAGTGAGGCTGGGCTTCAAAACTATCACAGGATTGTTTAAAACAACAATTACAGCACTATGAGAAAATGTGTCCAACAGAGGTGAACGTTTCCTGAATTCTCAGACTCAGAGTGATTTTTTTTTTACCTGAGCGAAACTCATTCCTGTTTAAATTCATGACTGATTTTGAGAACTTTTCTGAAAATAAATATCCAAATTAAGGGTCTGCTCTGAAAGTACTGCCTCCTATTTTATGATGTTGGCCCACGACAGCAGAGGTGGATGTTGGTGGTTTGGCAGTAGAGGCTGAACCTTCCTACCAATATTCCATTACGCTTTGGTGCTGTGTGACAGATGGCAGCAGAGGGGCACTGACACAATGGCGTCTGACGTGGGAGTGCGATTGAAGCAAAGAGGTGGAACTGAATTTCTCTGTGCTGATAAAATGACACCCATTGACATCCATTGACACTTGCTGAACGTTGATGGAGACCAAAGCGGACGTGAGCACAGTGAGGTGGTGGGTGATGCATTTCAGCAGTGGCAACAGCAACAGTGGGGCAGCTCTGCTCTTGCAGATTGTCAGGAGTGCGGCGTGCAGGCTCTTGCTCATTGCCGGTGAAAATGCACAGCTAATGATGGTGACTATGTTGAAAAATTGTGTTTTATAGCTGAGAATTTTCTCTGTCAAATAGTGTTATTGTGCTCTTTGTAGCTGTTGTCATTTCCACAGAAATAAATTACTTTAAAAGCAACTTACTTATTTTTAAAGTATCTGGACATGAGAAATGTACCTCTTGTGACAGAAGAACTTTCTGATCAGTATATAGGAGAGATTCCAGGTATGTTTATCCAGCTATTTTGTGGTCTTAGCTTCAAATCATGTTTGATTTGATTGATTCTGTTGCATCGACCTCGTGGCAGATATATCAGCACTGATGTTATATACCGTGTTGCACATAATGACAACGTTGAACGGTAAAGCAGTAAGACCTTGTAGAGGACTCCTCTTTCATTCTGATCCATTTATCTAACCGACAGTTTGCACGTATTAGAGGTCCCCAGCTGTGCTCATCTCACAGGAGATCTGCTTGGTTGCAGATATGGCTGTTTATTCAACTTGCAGGAATTAGTGATTTCCTTTTTTTTTTTTCCTTTTTTTTTTCCATCCTTTCTGCGCTGCACAAGATGATATATAGTAGTGATCTTTGGAGAAGCTTTCTACAGTTCTCCCTGTCTTTAAAGACCATATAATTACAAATCAGCATCTGTCAGAAAGGTGCATGTATGGGCTGTGTTCAGGATGCCTGGTGCTGATAACCTAATGACTGGAAGTTGTTTTCCTGTCACTTCCTGATATGCAGCCTTTTCATTAGGAAATGAAAATTATTTTGTTTTTAAATTAAATTGTGCTTTAGGGGAAAGAATTTGGAGGCAAAAAGAATCAATTTAATATGCAGGGAAAATTAGGCATTTTAACCTAATGGTGAAAATATAGAGCTCTGGAGCAATTCAGACCTTTCAGCATCTTGGGACTCACCTATCTCTGACTGCTGCTTGCTGGATTTGTTAAAGGAGGCCGTCAGCAGGTGACTGCTGCCAATTTATGTAAGCAGGCAGGGCATCCTTATGCTTTGTCAAGGTAGATTTTGACTCTGTAAAATCTTCTTTTCCTTCCAAAAACAAAATCCAGACTCAGCATCAGAACTTTCATATTACATATTTGTATTACTCTTTAGAATCTTTTCACTACAAAATTCCCCCCAAAGATATTCTGCTATCAAAATTAAATTGTGTTTGATTGCCAACAGATTAAATCCTGAGGGAGAAACCACCAATTGAGAAGAACTTTGTTAAAGTACTGTAGTGGCTCTACATATTTTGTGCTGATTTTACCTGGAATAAGTCAAATGACTTCTTTTATTGTTGTGTCTGGCACACAGTTTATGTACAAAATGCTACCTTTATATAGCTTTTTTTAAATTTAATTTGGTTTTATATCTTAACCCTTTAGAGCTCCTGCCACAGCAAATATCTCCTGCTCACAACTGCTTGACTGACAGACTGGTAAATGCAAATGCATTTTCATGGGAGCAAGACTAAATTACAGTTGCACGTATTTATTGTCCATCTTTTTTTTCCAGTGGTACAACTGAAATATGGAAAAATAGTGAATAAAAGATGTTTTTATAAGATACTAGTGAAGATTTCAAAATTAAAATAGCATGCTTGACAACTGTCTTTTCCAGAAAACTATTTTGAGAATGAGTTACTGAGTGATAATTAGATATTGAAATGCACCCCGTTTCACATTTCAGTGCTCCTTTCCAATTAGAATGGCATTAGAGTGAAAGTGTAGCTATATAATTGTATGAAGAATAGATCCAATTTTCTCAATGTCACTGCAATATCACCTTTCAGTCGTAACAGCACTGGATGATTACGCATATCATTTAGTAATAGTGTTTTATCCATTTCACAGAGCTGATTTTTTTTTTTAAGTGGACATGTGATCAGATTATAAATGAGCATATAGAAAGGAGGCCGTGCTACATACAAATATGTCAGTGTTAATGTCATTGCATCCTGAACTGCTGTGAGTAACATGGTATTATGTTTGCTAACATCCAGCATTTGCAGGCAGGGTACAGTTTAACTGGCTTTGAAATGGTCAAAAAAGCAATAGCAAAAACCTCTTAACCCACAAGTCAAGGAAAAGCTCTTTACAATTTCTTTTCGATCTGCAACTGTGTGCAACTACAAAATGAATTCTGATATAGGATTAGGATTAAATGCTCCCATTAGCCTTGCTGGTTAGCAGGCATTTCATATGCATTCTTCCGTCTTGGTTTCTATCGTTCCATCTGGTTGCAGAGGAAAGGAGGCTGCAAAATGGATAATCCCTGGGAGAAGGTAGCTTTATAGAACTCAATCATGCCAAATGCTACGAGAAATAGTTCTTATAGATCATAATTGGAAATTTATCCAGTAATTTGT
This sequence comes from Penelope pileata, assembly GCA_013396635.1. Taxonomy (NCBI): domain Eukaryota; kingdom Metazoa; phylum Chordata; class Aves; order Galliformes; family Cracidae; genus Penelope; species Penelope pileata. The sequence goes on from WBMW01003078.1 coordinate 169,871, forward strand.
GTTTAAACGGCAGCTTCTCCAAGTAGAATTTATACAAACAAGCAGATCATGTTTGGGCCTTAAGTTACATCCCTTAAGATAGATTCTGGGAAGACATGGAGATTTTTAGTTTAGCACCATAAATATTGGTACAGCAGTGCGTTGCGCAGTTGGAACGACATTATCAGATTAACTGGAGGCACCTGAGTGGGTTAAATTTGATATGCTATGTTTTTTTGGGAGTAATTCCAAGATTTGGACAGCCAGGAATCTTTAACAGCTGATGCAAAAGCATATTGAGATTTAACTTTGTGCCTAAGCTTTTAGAGAAGAGTTTTTCACGTTTCTGTGATAGTTATTTCTTTCCCTGGTCCCATCTACTTCTCCATCTACCTTTTAAATGCATATATTTGCTTGAGGCAGAAACAGTCGCTAATTAATGTCTGTGCTTGTTCCTAGAATACCATGACCCTTCTGACTACATTCTATCTCAATATTGATTCTTACTGAATCTCAGATGGCACTAAAATAAGTCAGGTGTGAAGGTTGCTCTGGCTGTACCTCAGATTTCTGACACAACACTTTGGCTGGGGCAGCTAATGTGTTATTCATTCAAAACTTCCCTAAACTCACATCTGCGTTTTCAGTGCAAAACAAATGAACCATTTCTGGTTGGTATTTTGATTTGATTTTATTTTTTTGGGAGGTTGGAAGGGGAAACGGGAAAGGGGAGGAAGAGAAAGGAAAAAAAGGATGCCTTACAGTTTTAAGAAAGGACTTGAAAAAAAGTGGCTATTGTACACGTCTAGTAGACTATTTTGAAAGACCTGAGCATGCCTATGGGTCTTCTGTTCACTCGCTTCGAAGAGGTAGAATACACCTTTATATTTCATTATTATCTCATGATTATTTACTGAAATTATGAATGGACTAAACTAAGAGGATTCTGAAGGATATTTTCAGAAAATAGATCTTTCTGCAAAACTTAAATACTTAAAAGTACATAATTCTTGGTTCTAAGGTGTAACAATAGTAAAATAGGGGGGACAAACACTGAATGTAAGTTTACAACATAACTTTTCAACTAAAATTCAAATAAAAATTGGCGCTCTATTTTTAACTCCTGTTGCTGTTGATTCTTTACACAACAGAAGTTTGAGGGCAAAAAGGTATAGTTTAACCTGGATGAATTTTTTATCTTTTCTGTTGTTTACTATTGATTTGCCGTTTCTGAACATATACTTGGAATTGTGACTGTTACAAAGAACAATGCAGCGTAATGAATTGAAAGTAGCTGCAGGGTTCCGACATCATTAGTGTTTTGTTTGCTAATCATATTGAGAAATAAAACAATTTCAAAGCACGGGATATTCAAAGGCTGCTATAAATTGCAAAAGAAAAGATTTCAACTCACAAATCTTCCACCATGGTGTCAAACAGAATCCTGGCATATGGTTGTGCCAAATTCATATTAAATACCACAGTTACCTACTCCAATTTTTATTCTTGTATGCTCTGATAAATTCTAATGGGTCTTTCTTAGATGCTCTTTTTTGGTGGAAGTAAATTTACAGTTATTCCAATCAGTGCAAGGTTGGTACCTCCTGCAGCATTTGCCTCTTTGGAAGTGCTGTGTCAGAAGCAAGGACTTCAAAGAGTGTCATTGTATTGCTGCCAGGAGTCATTCTTGTACTTTTCATTCTAGACATCCTTGAACTTAGCAGCAAAAAGCACAGATGGCCATTGGAGGGGACTGACTGGCTTGAACAAACTGAAAGCTCTTAGACTATCTGTATCAGTTTAGTTTTTATTTTTGAGTTCTGTAGTCATATTTTTTGTTATTTGTGATGGAAATGAAGAATGTAAACACGAGAATATTTTGACTGATGTATCAATGGCCACCAGAGCAACAGCGTTCATGGTACATAAATTGTCCTTTTTGTAACAAGGGATTTTCCCAGATAAAACATAGGTGTGGGTGTGTTATCGTGCTTTGCACGCTGCTTTTGTTGTTTGCCAGAGTTAATTTGGGCTCGAAAATTCTATTCATCAGTATTTCCCCCCAGTGGAGCCTGTCCAATGTGCTTTACCTTAATGTATTCTAAACATCTGCATTCAAATAATTTATTCATAGGCTGAAGTCTCTAATCCCAGTTTGAGGTGCAGAAATGTTTACTTGGTCACTTATACTCTGTTAATCTGGGATGGGGACAGGCAGGTCACGCAACATTGTCCTTTTTCATAAAACTTTTTGAACAATGGATTGTTAGTCATTTTATCAAAGAGCTAGAGGTAGCAGTCGGTGTGGATGTATTGAGAATCAGCTAATGGACAGAAAGTACCTGCTCCGACACATTAATTCCCTTCCCTGTCAGCCTGCATCATTGTAGAGTGTGCATGATGGGAAGCAAGGTCCCATTGCACTATGGCACCTGCTGCTTTTCCATCTGCCGAGCGCAATAGCTTCTTTGATTGCCCATTTTTCAGCCTAATGACTTTATTCCGTTTCTCTTTGTAAAGATTTTTTTGTGTGTGTGATTTCAATAGTCACGGTTTGTAGGGTTTTTTTTATAATTTCCTCCTCTCCGGTGGGCACTTAGAGTGTTGATAAAGGACTAACTAACAAAATAATACTCCAAGCCTGTGCCCAAATTCTGTGTGCCCCAAGTGTTGTGTTTCATAATTTATTCTGATAAAGTTGTCATGGTGATAATGTCTCTTGAGAATAAAAGTGCCATGTGCCTAGCTGATTACAGGAAACAGCTCAGATGGTACATAAACTGGTAAATATTGAACCCATGGGCAATAGTGCTAGCCATATTTTCTCCGTTTATTTATTTAATGTAGCTCTGGTCAGCTTGATTAAGGAAAGCATGTGACAATTCATATTTTACTTTCTGTATGCTTGGATTTATGAGGATGGCAGACAGGCTTTCGTTGCTCTTTTTTTGAATCCAGATGAAATAAATGTTGGCTGAGTTCCCTGAAATAGCCTTTGAATTCTATCTATAGCTGTTGATTTGGCTGGATTAGTGAAAGCAGCAGATCATTATTACATATCGAACATCTGTCAAAAATAGAACTCGCAATTAACAAATGTATCCTCTGTAAGTCGTGGCTTCAGATTTTGTGTGAGAGAAGTACCTTTAGGATTCTTGTCAAAAGCTAGCTTCATTTATTTCAAATATGGAGATAAAAGCCACACTTTTAAAGATAATTCTCTTCCATCAAGGAAAAAGAGAATAATGTCTTCCTTCTTCCAGACACCGATCATGTTTAAAGCGAAGCATGCTAGGGTACTCATCGGAGTTACTCTAGAAAAAAACCTCCCGTGTTCAAAATGACACACTCCAGCAAGAAAATGTTAGTTTCTGATGTGCTTTTTTGTGCATTTATTGCACAAGATAGTCTTTATCCTGTATTTAAGAAACACTAGGTAATGACATGCAATTTCATACGAGTAAGAACTGTTAGAAACTAGCAATATTTTGGTTCTTCCTGTATGTTGTCTTGTGTAATACTTCTGTTTATTTCTGTTAAGAGAATTAGAAAGACATCAACTACATTTAAGTGCTCTGGTGTTAGGGGTGGGAGGCTTCTGCATATGACTTCAGTGGGAATTTTAAAAAATATTTCTCACTTCTGACTCTACATAATAATGTTTCAAATAATTCTAAACAACTAATGAGTGAGTTTTCCATAGTGGTCTTGAGACACATTGGGTAAAGCTTTTCCTTACATAGAGAAACATAAGACCTGGCACACGTATTTGGATAATGTATGCCAATATAGTGATCGGTACAGTTTTGAACAAGATCCACAACTTGGCCAAACCAGGCTATATGGGGACACGGAGCTGGTTGGAGATTGCCCTGAGCAGATGGGAAGCTGTATCAGCACAGTGTTTTTGCCAGTGTGGCACTCATGAGCTGAGAAGAAAATTGCTGGCAAAATCCAGAGGAGCTGGTGGACTTACAGGTGGTGAGGAGGAGAAGCTTCTGAGGAGGCTTTTCAATGGCAATACACTGCTTGCATTGGCAGGAATGTGCAGTCACTAGTTATGCAGGGAAGGTCACTCAAGGACACATCTGATGCTAGACCCAGACCCAGGCCTACTGCTGCTGTTCATATGCGTTGAGCAAAATGGAGCAGATGGTGATTTTTTTCCAAGCAAGCCCAGAAAATAGGGCAGCAGCAGGGAGGTCGAAGACTTCACACAGAAGTCTTTCAAGGTCATGTCAGTATGTGCACGCACCGCAGCATCTTATGATGGAAACCTGTACGAGAAAGTAGCTCCTAGTTTCTATCAGCCACTGTATTCCTAGAAAAGCTCTAGATCTAAGCATCCCAAGAAAACACTAGAATATTTCTGGCAAAGCTACGGAGAATTCCTAGAAAAGCCCAAGAAATTCCCACAAAGTGATAGAGTTCCTAGAAAGCTAGAGGTTTCTACAAAGCCCCAGAAAATTCCTTGATAGGTTGCAGATTCTGGAAAATCCTTGCTTAGGGTCATAGCTGCAACTCTCTTTTATTCGAATGAATAACTTTTTTATTATTATTTTATTTTTTAAACAAGATTTTCTGCTCTACTGTATATTTCACTACTTGCTCCATGACAGAACTATTCATTCTTCCCTAGAAAACTACAATTTTTATCTTGAAGATACTGCACCTTTCAGCAGTCCTTTCCCAGCATTGACCAAGTCAGTGATCCTTGTACATCCTGTAAGCTTTTTCCTGTATGTGGAATTCATCTTTTAATATTCAAGGAAAGTCCTCATTCCTGCCCTCCCAGGGCGTCAGCCACAAACTCCTGTGGGACCAGGATTTCTTAGTGGGGCCAGGATTTCACTTATGTCTGGCAAGAACAAATTGATTCACAGCCCTGAGCTACAGCACCAGAGGGGAAAATTAACTGCTTCTGCAAGTCATCACATTATTATTGGGAAAAAAAAAAACACGCACATAGAAACTTATTATAAAGTCAGTGTGAACGTATTCAGTCCCTGACACTTCTCTGTTTCTTGTGAGAACTTGCAGTATATTTAGCTCTTTGACAAGGTTATATGTTACAGCTGAAAAGAACGGGGAAGGAAACACTCCACACAGCAGACAAAGCCTAGAATTATCTTTAATAGGTGAAAGACAGCTGTGACCCCAGCTCAAGGCTGTGACGAAGAGCTGCAGTGTGACAGCTCCTCTCTGTGCTCTCAGGTACAAAGAGACAGATGGAAGCAGAGTGGCATTCTGCTTCCCATTCTGCAGGAATCAGAGGGAGAGTCAAACTTGGTAAAAGCAGAATGAGATGCTTCCAAGGCACTTTCAAGTGACTTGAAGCATTTGAAAGACTCAAGTGTCTGTGTTATCTGAACAACGTTGACAGGAAAAATTGAGGGAAAAGAAAGAAAGAGCTGTTAAATTTCTTCTTACAAATGATTCAAAATGCTGGAGTTCATGTTTTTTTGTTTTTCTGTGTTCAGCTGGATGTTTGAGAATAACTCTGTGCATTTCCAACGAGGAATGAGCAGGGGGTTGGAGTCACTGAAGTTCCAGAAGCTGAAGGCAATAGCAACGTATGAAAACCACCCTCCTTTAGCCTCCCCAAGTGAGATCCCTTCCCAGCCTCTAGATGCATACCGGTGAAGTTCTAACCGGTATGTTCTGGTCAGTAAAATGGAGCTGCCAAACAGGCTACTCAGGCACACACCCCAGCCACCAAAACCAAGGCTTTGGGTCTCTAAAGACTTTGTTTGTGGGAGCTCAGGTAGCTCACTAGTTACAAAGCCATGAAATCAGTTTAGAACAGTCTGTTTCCCCTACCGGAAAGCTGGGGAGGGGCTTTTTACAAGGACAGGTAGTGACAGGACAAGGGGTAATGGTTATAAACTGAAAGAGGATAGATTTAGACTAGATATAAGGAAGAAATTCTTCACTGTGAGGGTGGTGAGACACTGGAACAGGTTGCCCAGAGAAGCTGTGGATGCCCCCTCCCTGGAAGTATTCAAAACCAGGCTGGATGGGGCTTTGGGCAACCTGGTCTAGTGAGCGGTGTCCTTGCCCATGGCAGGGGGGTTCGAACAAGATGATCTAAGGTCCCTTCCAACCTGAACCATTCTATGATTATTTAAAGATCTACTCATATTAAAAAGCAGGTGAAGAAAAAGTTTGGGAGTTCTAAAGTTGTTTTTAAGGAAAGTTAAAGAAATCAGCCCTGAACTCGCAAAAAGCTGAAATCAGATATACGTGTGTTAATGTGAGGTCGAGTGGCACTTCTCCTGTTGCTTTGTTTCTGAGCTGAGGTTCTACCTCTCTGTATTTTAAAGCCTTTGGTCTTAAAGCTTTTATTTGGTATTTGAATCAATCCAGTTGCTGCTGCAGAGTTGCACATGTTGTTCCCAGCAAGTTTCTAGCTGGTTTTGAATCCCAGAGCAGATGTCCCTTTCCTCTAATAGGACATTTTGATTTTCAGTGGTCATAGCAACAAAATGCCCTCCTTGGCCTTCTTGAAGAAAACCTCGATAGGAAAAGCATTTTAATTAAGAAAATATACTAATTAGCTACCACCTGAAGTGACAATAAGAGTTTCACTTCATTATCGAGGCTGGGTGTGTTTGGAGAAACTCACCTGGCAACAAGAGGACTCATTTTCAGGCTATTTCCAATATTTCTCATCCTGCAGGGAGAAAGCAATCTTAATTAAAACCTGTGAAAAGCAGGGCATTTTTAGCTGGTAATTTACAGAAGTTTGAATAAGTCAAAAGAGGAAAAGACACCTTTTGGCAAATTGTGCATATAGATGCCTACCAGCAAGCCTGCACTTAGCAACAGGATCTTTTTATAAACCTGAGTGAGGCTGCTGTGCTGCTGGAGCTGTGGGGTTCTTTGAGATGAAGGCTGGGGTTGGTAGTGTTTGTGAACATGTGTCCCCTGACCAGGGCCTTAAAACTTTCCATCCCATACACTTTATTATACACACTATTTGTGTGCCTGTCAGCAATAACCCGTGCTGCTACAAACTAGAATTGCACAGCCCTGTATGCAGTTTGTGCACCCATCTGTGGGCTATTTTGCCTAATTCTAGGATCTTCCTGTCTTTGCCCGCAGCCTCGTTTTTCCTTCCAGCCATTTTCAGAGATACTTGAAAGACAAGGAGAAAAATAAAAGTTTGTTTTCAGTATTTAATGCTTGATTCATGGCCTCTGGTCTTTCAGTCTTTTGCACTGGCACATACAAACCCAGCCTCAGGCACCGCTCAAACATGCTATTCAACCATCCTGCCAACAACGAGATCGCAGTGCTGTGTGATCTCATTCTGAACGATTCTTTCATGTCAATAGCTCCATTTGGTGCTTGCCCCTAGATCAGCTTGAATTTTTTCACTTGTGTGGTTTTCAATAATTTGTGTTTGTGGGATTTCTCTTCCTCACCCTTTTCTGTCAATTAGAAAGGCATGGTCTTCCTTCCCAGCCAAATGCACCCATTCAGGTGCATGATGGGGGATTTACGGTCCAAAGTTACCGTGTTGTGACAAGCCTAACTGTTGGATTAGGGGCACTGGCAGCCCTTTCAAGGAGGCTTGCTAAGAAGCCTGATTAAACATCTCTATTGTATTGTTGATGCTGGATTAAGGGAGGGTCTTTGATTACTGGCTTCCATTTGAAGACAGTGAGGGAGACACCAGCAAATTCTGCTGTTCAGGTAGACACTAAAGATGGGCATTTAATGGAAGACTTCAGAACTGACAACCCTGGAGATTTCTGGGGGCTCGGGAGTTATGGCCAAGTCAGGCAGGCCTTGATTTGAGCGGTGGTGGAAGGTTTGGTGAGATTCAAGATTTGACCGCAGAGCTAGAACATTTCTGTGTTCTGTCCTATTTTCACTACCTGGAAATCCTCTGATTTAGTAGTTTTCTAACAGGATATAGCATCTTTGTCATTGAAGATTATCTAACAACTCTGTTATTTTCCTGTTTTAATCAGGGTTACTTAAAAACAGAGTTGGCAGAAATTTAGATGGCTGGGGGAAAGAAAAGGAACATTTTCATCATGTAGGTGACAACCAAGTCAGATTATTTTGGTGATACTATTTGTGGTAAATCTCTTCTCCTTAAAATTGTTTAATTATTGCAAAGACTGCAAGATATTGGCCTGATCCATTCTCTCCATCTAAAGAGAGAGAAATAAGAATTTTTAGTTTTTTTTAGAATATTGAGCAATTGGAGCTAGATGCACAGACAGTGGAGAAAAAAGTAATACTGACATTTCTATATGCGTTTTGGGCTTTTTCCTGAGCAAATATCTGCTACAGACAAGCAGGGTGGCATTTTGGCCTCTAGCCAGCCAACCACGAACACTCTAAAATCAAGGCATATATGCAGGAGTAGCATACAGCAACTTATACCAAGTCATAATCTTTCCTTCTTTGTGGTGCCTTTTGAGAGCACTTAAGCGATACTCATCGTAAATGCAAAATCAGACCAGCATGTAGAGTCCATGCTTTAGAAACTTTTGATGCTTAAACTTCATCAGCATCTGAGGATGATTTAAAAATATACTATGCATTCATCTCCATAGCACAGAGCTTTTAAAGAGTACTCTGAAAGATTCAGTATTTAATATTTTTAACATCCAAGTTGATGACTTTTCTCTCTCTCTTTGAGGTCTCCAAAGTACATGGTAGGCAAATAAGCTTTTCCCATTACCCTCCATTTCTGAGAGGTGATTCCGCACTCTCATACTTTTTCCTTCTTTAGAGATACAGGGTTACCTGCCACAGCCTGCCTTCCCCTCAGCTGGGCAATAGGATTTTAGCCTGGATGTGAACCTGGAATTGCTGTTTCCTGGTACGTCCAACGTAGTAGCAAAGACAGTGTACAGCTTTTACAGGACATAGAGTTGCAAGGCAGCCACACCTATTCAGAGCTCAATTAGTCTTATTCTAAATATTCTGTCATTCAGATGATTTTGCATAATCAGGTTAATATTTACTGTGATATCCTTGAAACATAACTTGCCAAAACATTCACAACAACTAAAATGCCTTTAAGAGACACACTCCAGTGATTCTTTGAAGAGCAGACTCTGTACCTTGGCTAAGTAGGCAAGTGTTGTGGTGCTTTCTTTCCTTCAAAGGATGCTGTTATGTAGACCCACAATGCTTAACAAGAATAAATGATAATTTTGTATGATTGCCTAAGTATTATTGAAAGAGTCAGGAGACGGTTAGAGGATACACGTTGCCCTTAATCAGCCCTTTGCATTTAACAGGTAATTGAAATCTTTTATGGGCATAAAATACAAAGCTTGCTCAAAAAAAGCAAGTCACCAGATTTGCTTAGTCTTCACATGAGTAATTTTGTTTCTCTGAAAGTGATACAGCCTTGCTTGGAAGCTCACGTTGGAAGCTAGAATATTAGCATAAATTGTTTTAAAAATCTCCCTGCTCTTAACCTTATTTCTTTCCTCTGCCTTCTCCATTTCCATATCTAAGCACAAACCCATATGAACACAATTTTTCATTTTTTTAAGTGAAGCAAGATTTATAGGGAGGATTAATATCTTTTATTTGCCTGACTGATACAGTTAGAGGGAAAACAGATTTTTAAGCCTACAATTCCTCAGATTATTGGGGACGAGCATGGGTTTCTTAAACCTTGTCTGTTTTCTTCTAAATGTGTCATTTGGTCTAATGAAGATATTAAAACTCCCTCCATACCTTCCTTGTTAAGATCCTTAGAACATAAAAACAATACAAGATAATTGTATATAAAATATTCTAGAAATATTATCTTTGGTTTCCTTGTAGAATGTATTGTCTGGAAGCCAGAGAAAGTGTAATCTAACCCAATTTTATTCTCCTTCAGTAGGAAAGCAATGCTATATGCTATCTAGATTCTTACCAAATATTTTTTTCTAAGCAGTGTCCAGACTGTCTTCTGTATCTGTGTCAATCTTTAGGATTTAAATTAAATTTAACTATCCATTCAGAAAAGTCCTAGCTAGGGTGCCTTATGGTTCTCCAGTTGGCCAACACCATAAAATTTTGTCCATCAACTGTATTGTATTGCTAACTAAAACCCAGCCTCAGTCCAGATATGTTGAAGCTACAGGTTGCACTGTTTCCAAATGTTGTTTGTTTGTTTTCGGAGTATTCTTAAAATTTGAACTAACAAGATCATCAAAGGTGATGTGCACCAAGATTTCAAAAAGTCAGGTGCTTCTTAAGCAAGGTTTGCCTCTGGCCCCGCTTCGGTTATCTCCATTCACATGCCATTGTAGCTAGTCAGGTTTTTGTGTATCTCTTTGGAAACCAAGACACAGTGTAAATGAGAAGCTGCTCCATGTTTCTTTTTCTAAGAGGAAGTTCAAAGGCAGTAATTAATAAATAGTCTACAAAAAACACTGGTATTACTAAGCTTGTAAATGTGCCATTCTTATAATGACATGTATAAATCTTTTTTTCCCCCATCTTTAAAGTTTTCTTTGTTGCACAGACATGCTGGAAGTGCTCCTATGGTGTAAAGAAAGTCAAATTAATCATTTGAAAGGAGTAGCGCTTGATCACTTGGTAGTGATTACCTGGAAGAGATCATCATTTTGAGTTGAAGCTAGTGAAGGTTTCTGTGTGGGAAAGAGAACAGAGGGCCACTGCTTCTAAAAGAAGACCCGTGTCTGATATTCAAACTGTTAGAGAGACAGGAGGAGTAAAAATTCCATTTGGTTTTGATGTTATTGATTAGATGGTGAAAGCCATCCTCTGGCTTAACTGAATGTCATGTGCATCTCCTCCAGCAGTGGTGCTGCTGTTGTGGTGAGGCAAGGTTTGTAGGGAGGAGCTCTATCCATACTGAACTTGATTGCCTTGCCATCTGCTCCCCCGTACTTTATATTCCCTTCTTTCATGTACATCCTAGCTTGGACATTTCTAGAGTGAAAAATCAAAAATGGCATGGAGTGAGATGACACAATAGAAAAGAGAAGTCATTTTAGGACATAATAGGACAGAGCCCTTGGAAAGTTTTGGCCAAGTTACTCCTCATCACTCTCCTTCATGTGGTTGGAAGTCTCTTGAAAGGAAAAATGGGAAAAAAGTGCATAGTGCAAAATCTGAAATTTTGTTTCAGGTTAAACTGAAAAATTTTAATATTATCAAAATATTTTACCACGGTCAAATTAATCCTGTCAGATTCAACTTTGAAAACTACATTCAGTTATTAGACATTGTAACAATAACGTGTCAATACTGTAATACATGAAATATTTAAATGCTGTTTAAATATTGGAGGACTGAACTTCTCCTGATGACAAATTTCAATGATTTTTCAATATGTTTCATGATAAACCCTTTCACACTTCCAGATTTTCTTAATTTGCTCTATGGTGGAAAATATTCCCACAAGAGAGTAAATTATTTTTTCCACAAGAACTTTCCTCTATTTGTAATGTACTGGACTTCTGGATCCAATGTTGTCGCTGCATGCGCTAATAAAGCGCTCTGAGAGGTTTTTTTTTTTTTTCTTTTTGATAGCTGAGAGGTTTGGTAAATCCAGTTTAAAGCCTGGAGAATACTGAAATTATATGGGCTGATGTTCATATCCCTTTGCATTCAGCAGATTATGTTGCTTAGATATATTTTGTTTAATCTTTTTTTTTTTTTTTGATTTTGACTCAGTCTCGGTTTTACATTAAATCTCTGTATGCGAGATGTTTGCTCTGTGCTCAGTGGTTAGGATGCATGTGAACTTCCAGAAACATCAAACCCTAATCCAACAAATGTGTGAGGACTTCTATAATTACAAGCATATGAGTAGTTCAGTTAAAATTTAAGTGTTCTCGTGGTCCAGGACGTTCCAGCTCTACAGGAATACTGAAAATGCAGTGTTAAAGTTGAAGTGTGAAACAGAGCAGATGTTTAAGCCCAATTTTATCCTATTTTGGTCTATTGTTTTCGTTCTTTGCGTGAGGTTTGCTGAAGGGGTTTGCCACAGGTTAGTTTTATCTTCAGTGTTGTTCACATAAAAGCAGTGATTTGTATCCTGAACTTGCTCACACCGCTCTTGTCATAGAAATGCTCTGATCTTGAAGTATGGTGTCAATAAGGACGGTTGCTAGTTCTTTGTCTAAAAATACTTGGATTATCAGCTGTTGTAAAATGGTTGTGGTGTGATCTACCCTTCAGTGAAGAATGGGAAGTGGTTTCCTTTGGCTATTTATCTGATCTGATGTTTGTTGACTACCTTTGCATGACAACAAGAAGAGTGGCTAACCAAGTGCTACACAATTACATTTTAAGACATTCTACTTTTTGTAGCAACTGCTGAAATAAAACTCTTACAGGAAGATCAGTAAATAAATTTGCCAGTCTTTTAGCGACAGAAAGCTTAAGGTGGTGTGAGCATCTTCTTGATGCTAGGTGAGAAAGGATGTGGTACTTTGTGGGAAAGCCCAGCGTGTTACCTTCCTCCTATTGTCTCAAGGTAAAAACCCATAGCAAACAGCAAGTTCCTCATCCATTCTGCAGAGCACTGGGTGCCATGCTAGACCTGGTTTCATGGTTAAGCTTTGTCCTCCAGAGAAGGATTCTGCAGCACATTCTTTTTTCTTTTTTTTTTTTAATGACCTTGTGTGATGCTGTAGTAAGTTTTCTAAAGTTACTCAACTGCAATTACATTGCAGATTCCAAAGGTAAAACGTCCGTTTGCAGGCAACTGCAGTTTGGTACTTAGTTTGGTCAACCCTTCCAGTCTGAGCTTCTGGCTAAAGCCAAGTCACTTGGCCATAGAGTCAGCACAGCAGACTTTGGCAAGTCTTCTTTTTATCCTAAATCTTTCTCCCTCTCTCTCTCTCTCTCTCTCTTCTATTTTTAAAGGCTAGAAAATACATCACCTTTCTACTTGTTCTGTTCGAGTGTATGTGTATGATTTTTCTGAGAGGAAAATGCGTGTGAGTTCAGGTAGCAGCATGCATATATAAAATTCCCTAATTTTCCTTCCTCACACCAAAACCTAAAAGTAACTAGGATATCTCTGTGGCAGAGAAAGCTTCATAAAAATAGCCATGAGGGATTATAAGGGATATTGTAATAAATTCAATACTAAAGCAGTTATAAAGCAGATAGTATGGAAGCTTCAAGATTTTATGCATGCTTTGAAGGCTTGAATACGCAAAGCAGGACATTTTTGTTCTAAAAGGTTCAGCTGACTGGGTTGATTAGCATCAATAGCAATAAGAAGGCTATTATTGGAACTTGGATTTAAATGAACAATGTCTCCTAGAATTCTCAGGGGGAATGTTTGCTTATTTCTAAGAACTGACTGCACCATGTAACCATGTCATTTGGTGACTGGTTCTGTTAATTTAGTGACTCAGTTAAGTGGTGATTCAGTTCAGAATCACTGTTATTCCACTGACTTCATCAACTCCATTTCAATTGTGACCTTTGCTTGTCGCACCTTATTTGAACTTAGTACAAGTTTATAGTATTGTAGTGTTATATTAGATCTTGAGTTTTCTCCTTCAGTTCTTAAAAAAAAAAAAAAAAAAAAGGACTGAAAAATAGACAGAACCAGTTATCCTTGCAACACAGCAGTTTGAATGAAATCTTCAAGTATCTAAACAGATGAGGCAAGGAAACTGAGAGCCATCTGGATTTTTGTCAAAGGATGGAGAATTTGGTGTGACTGGGTTATGAGATCAGAGACTCACTGTCCAAACAAAATGTGGTAGAAAATGCCTTCAGTGGCCCCAGAGCTAAACCAGAAATGCTTAGGCTGTAATGAATTTATGAGGGTTTTGGAGGGATGTAAGTTAGGTTTACAAAACTTATTTCCAACTGTAATTACTTCATGAAAACAAATGATACAGTACTGCAACTAGGCAACAATGCCAAACTAACAGGGCAGAATAAAACATGCAAAGGAGAACAACACGTAAGAGATAAGTAGTCATAATTTGTTTGCAGGCTTTGTTTCAGGATTCTGTAACATATTTATCAAGAAAAAATGGGGATTTCTAAGCAACTGTTCTGGGCACTCCTCCAGAATTAAGTGCAGCTGTTGATGCCTTAAAGTCAATTATTCTTTTGTTTGTTCTCTAATCATTCATTATTTGTAGATGCCGCAAAGCAATCCATGAAGAGCTGACAGAACAAACATTATTCCCCATAGATTTTTTTTAAAATATTCATCGTGTGCTTAGTTTGTATAAGGTGTTTCTGTGAACTCAGCAATACTGAAGGTGGAGAGGGCAACAATGCGTGAATTTAAAGCCTTTTGGCACTATTAAAAATCTAAGTCTTACTTATTTTTAAAACCACTTGTTTTATGTTTTCCCTTTCCTTCTGGTACATGCTACTGCTGCGATAAATCCATTAAGAAATATAGGCTGAGTCAGTGTCAATCTATTACACTGTAAGCCTTTTCAAATTAATATTTCAAACACGGATTCATCTCTGTCACTTTAATGGTACAAGTACCTTTGTCCACCCGATGATGGCTTTCCTGCTGCTGGATCCTCACCTTGAGAGTTTCAGTAGTGAATTAATTATTAATAGGGGGTAGATATCATCCTTAGCTACACTGAGAGTTTCAATGAAGAATGCTCACAGCAATGATTATGGTTTTCGTTACAGTGTTGTCAGCTTTGTGTAGCTTGAGTCATTCACATTTTTATGAGCATTAATCTCAGAAGTTTGTGTTAGATTTATTGCCTGAAAATACATATAAAAATTGCTTAGATGGGTCCCTGTGGTTCCATACTAGCTAAATAGAATGTGCCAGCCAACAAAATTTCAGGCACCACCAGATGATGCCTGTATTGCAGAAGCACCTCTCCCTTCAGTAGTTACAGCAAGGTTTCCAGGGCTGGCCTATCAAACCCTCTGTATAGGATATTGTAGGGCTGGCAGACTGGATGGGCATGACGAAAGCCCTCTGTTTAGTTTCCTGCCGCCTCTTGCTCTGTAGGAGTTAAGAAAAATGGGGAAAAAGCCAGCCTAGTTGTGCCTGTTAAAACTTGTTACTGAGGGAAGAAATATACTGACAAAAGGAAAGGAGCTGCCAGTGGAATGAGAACAGCAGCCCGATTGTCCAAGAAAAGAGAAAGGGATAGTACAGGAATAAAACAAAAATTCATGGGGAGAGAAAGAAAAGATGTCCAGTAATAGGGAAACGTGGGAGAACAAGGGAGGCAGCAGAGAAAGACCTACAAAGGCCTATTTTCCACTTGGCTGCCCTTGTTTTGGATGCAGACAGCTCTCATACAAAAAGATGCTGGCGTTTGCAAATAGAGTTCAATAGGACTTAAAGGCAGATTGAAAAGCTCTACCATTTCTTCCCTATTCCAATTTTGATTATCCCAACAGAGAACATGATCCTGTTTTAATTTGGGTTTGGGAAAAATAGAAAATTTTTACTGAAGAAGTTCAGTTCATGAGTAGCACTGAGGGGGTCTAATTCAGTTGGTACTTTCCAACAAAAATCAGGGAAGATTCAGATGAAATAAAATGAACGTGAGAGGGGAATAAGAGCCAAGATGCATTGCTCTCATAGAGGCAAAGAATAAACCCAAGTGACTCACCTGTGATGTATAAGAGACAGACAGAGACTGGCCATATCTGTTTTCTTTGTTTCATATCCAAATCCCTTTCTCATCCTTCAAAACTGTGTATGATGACATCTTCAGCCATAATTGGCCCCATTCTCTTTCCATTTAAATCAAGGATATAACTTCAGTTCCATTCACAGGCTACCTTGTTTGTGTTTAATAGATGCAAATGGAAATAACACACAATAATATCACAATAGATCTTTTCTTATTCCATAAAATCATGAGCATCTAGTTTGCTCACTCAGTTGTATGGTGTATTAGTTTTCTGATTCTGCTTATAAGGGAGCGTTAGGGTTTGATTTTTAAAGGGTTGTCAAAAGATTAAATTCCTTGCAAAGAGCAATGTGCTGAGCCACGCTGTGGACCCTGGCAATGACTGATGCTGACCCAGGATGTGTAGCTGTCATTCTCAATGAAAACTTTGCCATATGCCACTACTTTAGGCTCTAGATAATATGATATCTAGGATGCATACTTGCAATGCACTTTTTTTTCTCTCTCTTAACTATTACACTAGATAAGAACAGGAAATGTAGTAAAACACGGAACAAATACAGATTGTGTGCTATCTAGAGCATTGCTCTGCAGCTTCCAGCACATTGAACTTTGAAAATAAGCTGCTGCACAGGCAGATGTCCATGGAAGTTTTTTTCAGTTGAAATTTTCTTACCTTTATGTTGACTAAAATACTATTGAAGACATTTTGGTAAGATGAGTGTTTAGAGAGTAGTCTAATAACCACCCACTTAGTCCTTTCTTCCTGCACAAATTCCAAAAACAAAATGCCCATAAAATACAAGCCTAAGAAATTTCATTGCAGCACTGGATTTGTATAGATTGCTTGATGCAGTAATGTCAGTCTTAGAATGAGTGATTGTTCTGCTGGCAAGTGTTTTCATGACTGATACAAAGAAATGGTGGGTGCTGAAGCACCTGCATAGTGATGAGTGGATTGAGCTCTTAGATGCCAGCCTGAGCCTGGTGTATACCCAAGAATCAGAAGTGATGTTGCTAGGTAAAGTGAATATTAGAAGAGCACTTAACCTTTTCAGATCTGTGGTTAAATCTACTGGAAATTATACTAAATGTTATGATAAATCTAAAACTGGTTTCTACTATTTACCTGCAACGAACATTTAATATGGGTTTAAAAATACAACAAACTGGCACACAATGAAATGTAATCCAGAGCAGATGTGGCAAAGGCATGGCTGCTACCTTCTTTCTACCTATAGGATGGAATTAAATTTGAGTCATCTCTTGATGCTATAACTATAAATCCATCGGCTTTCATGAGCACTCGTTTCATTTAGAAGTGACAGTTTTTGAAAAAAACCCACACTATCAGTTTGTCCAACTGGTTGATAATGCAGTTATGCTCATGCAGCAGAAACTGTTTTTGCTATCTGACAAGTCAGATGCACAGACTATTGATGCAGCTCTGCTTATGCTCTTGGTTCAAATCAGGTGTAATCCAAATAACTTCTATGAATTGAATTCTGGTCTCAATTCAGTGAAACTAGAGATACTCGGTAAAGGTAGGAGAGCAATTGCAATTGCTAGTGTAACTGGAGAATTCAACCATTTGTAGGACCATTAAGGAAAGTATAAAAGTGATTACAGTCAGGTTCTGTGTCTGATGCT
The DNA here is from genome assembly GCA_013396635.1 of Penelope pileata. Classification (NCBI taxonomy): domain Eukaryota; kingdom Metazoa; phylum Chordata; class Aves; order Galliformes; family Cracidae; genus Penelope; species Penelope pileata. Next base: position 187,099 of record WBMW01003078.1, read on the forward strand.
ACATTCATCTAAACTCGTCCCAGAGTTCCTGTGCGTACTTCTCAGGTCCAAGCCACAAAAGATAATGCACACAGTGCCAATCCTAGCTCTGAATTTCTTTGATTTTGCTGGCAGATGTCATGATAACCTGAACATCATTTAAGCTGAAAAGAGCTTTTCTGTGTGTGCATGTATGTTAGTCTCCTGTGGCACTACCGTACATTATATACAGCATTCTAGATGTGGAGTGACTTCTCTATTTTCTACAGAGATGGTAACATTAATTTTAATGTTTAGTCTTTGTTATGACACAGACTTTGTCTTCATTATTCTGATCTACTGTTTGAAACTTCACCTAATCCATTTATGTTTTCAATTTGCTTTGAACTATTTTTCAACAACTCAGGTCAAGACCTGATTTCTGTAGCAATCTTCACTGTATTTTATTGTTCACCAGTGAACTGTACATTAATAAGGAATTTAGCAGGAAAATTCTTTTTATTCCTTTTACAGCATCTCTTTTGCTACTACCCTACTTGCAGGTTTTTTGCCTTTTTTTTTTTTTTAATTATGGCAGCTGGAATAAAATTTTATGATTAAAAAAATAGGTGCTTTACCTCACAAATTGGCAAATTCATTTCCACTACCTCCTTTTTAATTTTGCATTTTGTAACAACACAGTATTTCAGACGTGCAAATGAAAAAACTCCCACAAATGTTTGCAGTAGTGCCTGCTGGAGTTGTGACATGGCACTGTTTGCATTCAAGCTGAAATATCCTGCCAAAAATACTCATGCCAGCAAACGTCTGAGTGTCCTGATTCCGCAATTCATCTATTCATAAATAAATATTTAAACAAATATATTTATATATTTATATTTACAGATTTATAGTTATAGATACAGATGTACATCTCTAAAACATAGGAGCCAATCAATTCTTTGATGCTTAAAACAGGATGCCTCTGATACAAACTTTTTGTAAGAGAGTGGCCAAGTTGTCCAAAACATCATTGCTCAGTGGTTCATGATGGAAAAGAATCTGTGCATGTGTTCAAAGACAAGAGCTTTAGCTGCTGTCTTGTTTAATGAATGGGTTCACAAAAGTTCTTGTGTTGATAATGTGCACTTTGTTGTTGATTGTATAATGTATAGAACCAAAACTGCCATCCTAGATTTACCTCTGCAAACTTTATTATGCTGTGATTTCTGCAGCATCCTTGTAAAGGATACAAACTTTAATTAGCAGTAAAGTTAGCAAAAGTTTTATAACACCATAAAAGGCACTAAAATTTAGATTTTTCAACTTCAGAATTCTGACAGTCTATTTAATGCCATTAACAACACCTGTAACATCTGATTCACTTACAGTGAAAGGTCCCAGATGTGCTGCTACAGTTCAGTGCTCGATTAACTAGGTAGGCATGTACATTGTACGTGTGTATGTAAACACAACCATATACACACACCACCCGCATAAAGCCATACTAGATCAGGTTATGGTGATCCATGGAAAATGGACTAAGTGCATTAATATTAGTGCTCTGTTGCTGTGATGTCTGTTGGGTCCAAAGAAGTATCACTGCGTGTTCATTACACAGGAATTGACATGTACAGATTGTCTGATGATGTGAGCAAGCAGAAGTTGTCACCTTTAATCTATGGGGTGCCATACAATTAAGGAGAGAAGAGCAGACAGCAGGTTGGACTCAGACTCATTCCCCTGTCAGGGTTAACTAGGATTGTAAAGGGTGTTTACCTAGACTAGAACTCAGTCCAAGAAGCTCAGAATACATAGAAAATTGTTTGCAGGGAGGATATCAGAGGATAGGATGTGCCATCAAAAAAACACTTCTGGTAGCAGCAGTTTCAGTAATGCAGGAACCAGAATTGCTAAAGCAGTTAATATATGAGGGCTGATCTGAAAATAATGCACCCTAATCTCTGATGTTGGCCCACAACAGCAGAAGCAGATGTTGGCAGTATGGGAGCAGAGACTGAACCTTCCCACCAATATTCTGTTATATTTTGTTGCTGTGGGACAGATGTCAGCAGAGGGGCACTCTGACCAAATGGCATCTGACATAGAAGTAAGGATGAAGCAAAGATGTGTCATTAAACTCCTTCATGCAGAAAAAATAACATCCATTGACATTTATTAATGCTTGCTGAATGTTTATGGAGTCCAAACAGTGGATGTGAGCACAGCGAGGTGGTGGGGGTGTGTTTCAGCAGTGGCGACAGTGACAGTGGTCACATCCTCTGGTGCAGATTTTGGTGAGTGCAGCATGCAGACTCTTGCTCGTCACTGACAAAAATGCACAACTGATGGTGGTGACTATGTTGAAGAAGAACACTTTATAGCTGAGAATTTTCTCTATCAAATAGTGTTGTTGTGCCCTTTGTATCTGTTGTAGTTTCCATGGAAATAAATAAGGAGTATTACTTTAGGAGTGACCTACTTATTTTGGATAATGTTTAGGAGGTTGTTAAATCCTTATGGAAAATGGCATGCTGATTCTGATAAAGATGGATGGGCAAAGCAAGGAGGGAGCTATTCCTGCACACAGATGGGAGCATAATGATGCTTTGGGAATGATGGCCCTGGGTGAGACATCAGGGAGGTTCTTCATCATCCTTTATCTTCCCAAGCTCTGGGTGATTTCATGTATTCATGACTTCATGGAATCAGAATCAAGTTTACCAATCTGAGGAGCTGAAGCATTTTTTCCTTCCCTCTCTTTTTGAAGTCTTGTTACCCAGCACACTCCAGCTAACTTCAGCTAGTCCTCTCTTCCATCTCTTGCACATTTCACAGGGCACGTTTCAAGCAGTGTTCCCAGGCTAATACGTTTTCAAAGTTGTGTAATGCAAAGGAGTGGGTACCAGTATGGCATTTATGGAGATTTAAAAAACAAAACAAAAACAAAACAAAAAAACCCTTTCTTGGGATTTCTCTGAGAATACACCAGGTGGTGCCATGGATGTTTCCTGAGACAATGTGTAATTACTTTTCTTGTTCTGCCAAAGAACCTTTAAAAGGCCACCTGAATTCTGCTTTATCGCTTGCCTCCCTCTTTTCACTCTTGCTGTCTGTGACTCGCTTGGACCCTGTTCTGGAAATGTCTCTGTGCTCAATTGATATGACCCCAATTACTCCTCCTTGCTTTGTTTCCCTTTTCTTCTCCCTATACGCCGTTGGACTTTCTTCTTTACATTTACATTGTGACTAAGAGATATAACCCCTGCTCTTCCCACTAACTCAATACGTGAATCTTCAATCAGCCATCTGATGTGAAATATTTTAAGCAGTATAGAACTGCTCTTTACCTTGTTTAGCTACTCTGTTAATAGAACTGAGTGGAAAAGGTTAAAAATGGATCCACCTCTTAAAACAACAAGTTTCATTCTAAAAGAAAAAGAAATTTCTATTGGTTCTGCTCTTGTCATGCTGGAGCCTTCTAGTTATCTACGTTTCTAAATTAATGCAGGTAAAAGAGTCTTTTGAACAGTAATGTCTTTCCTACAGTTTCTTCTTGCCTCGCTCATCTTTATTTGTCAAGATCTTGTAGAGTCCCTCTCCATGTCTATACAGTGAAATGTGAAATTGCAGTCTTCTGCACCACGAGTTGAATGGCTTGTACTAAAGCAAGCATTGGTGCATGTAATGGCAATGGCCATGAAAAGAAAGTTTACAGCAAATCACCCTTACGCATGAGGCATGGGCGAATGTCATGATAGAGTTGCTGATACTTGGACTGAAGTTACAATTTGTGTAAAAAAGAAAAAAATTATCAGACTCAAGCCTTAAGCCAGCAGTCATTCCCATTTAAAAGTTCTTCCCCAGATAGGGTGAAGGTCTTGTTCATATCAGTGATCACTTCTTGACTGATGATCTAAATGCTCAATTACATATTTTTAATAGTATACTTGTGTGCATCCAACTAACTAGCTATGATTTCCCTCTAATCCACATCATCTATAATGAACTTTCCATGTGCAGGACTTTTTTAGAAGAGATTTACATCAAATTGCAAAGGTAGTTAGTAAAGCACTTGGATCATTAGTAAAGGCTTGGATTGTTTTACTTAAGTTTTATAAGTCTCCAAGTTATTCTTCTAGAGGAAGGTATTTAAGTTTCAAGTTCATTTAAAGCTTCTGATAAACATCAATCAATGGGATATCAGGAAATGACTGAAAAATGACTGTCAAAGGGCAGTGCTCTCGGCAGTCGCAAAATAGTCCAGGATTTTCTTATATTTCTATATCTTTCTGAAATTTTACACATTTTCCAATAAGTTTTTCAACTTGAGGGATATAAGCATCTCCAAACCCTGTTTTTAGTTCTGTATTGCATACTTTTAAGACCATGGTTACACTCAGCTGAATTCTTTATAAAGGTTTGCTGGTGGTCTTTGTGTGCAGCATGAAGATCGCTGCATTTCTGGTGATCTGTGAGAGTACTTTTATGCCCAGTTTTCTGTTTCTGGCATAGCCATTCCTATTGCTCTCTGATCCATTTCATTCTAGAGAGGCAAATTCTATTCTCTTACCCCTGAACTGCATAATGGCCAAAATAGATTGCAGAGTGTGCATGAAAAAATAGATGTTCTATAGGATTTTTTTTCCCTGACTTACCTGGAATTGATTTTCCTCCAGACTTTTCTCTCTTTCACAGTCTGGTTTGCCTTGTGTTATTTACTCTTTATCCCTTTTTTTCCTGATTTTTTCCCAACTATCTCTTCCAAATGTAGCTCGAGCCAAATACAGTTTACTAAAAAAATCAAACCTTCCAACTCACAGACTTCCAGGGGTTTTAAAAATCAGTTGAAACAAGCTCAAACAACCCTAGCAAGAAATATTTTGAAGTGGCATGTAAACTTCATGCACTATTCAGCCTAATGATGAGGACTGAAGTAGTGTTTTGAGTCACCTTCCGAAAAAACAGCTCTGTAAGCAGGACGGGATTCAGCTACACTCAGGATAAGAGGCAGCTGCAGTCACTGCTGCAGTCAGCAGTGCAAATGAATGGGTCTCAGTCCCTTAGTGAATCTATGCTTATTTGTTAGCAGAAGATAAGAAGATAAAGAAAGAAGGCTGTTATGTGCTTAGCATTACATGTGTACATAGCTACTGTGAATAGCACAGAGCAGATATGTTTGTAGTGTATTGACAGTGCAGTATATTTTCCTTGGTATATCTGCTTATTTGGCTGACAGCACAGAGTTAAATAGAAGAATGGTGTTAGGAGAGGAGAGGGTTGCTGTCAGCAGATGAAACAATGAAAGAGAAGGAAGTGGCTCCAGGGACAATACCAGTGTCCTTGAGACAAATTGTAGGTGAGGTGATAGTAGTGATTGAGCGTGACGGTTAATGAAAAGAGCTACAACATACACTACGCAGGTTAACATAGAGTATGGAAGTTTGTTTAGAGAGGCAAATGAATTAAGAGCTAAATTTCTTGTCTCCTGTGCTGCTAGAATCTTTCTCAGGTCATACAACCCAAACTATTTCTTCAAGGAACATTCCTTTTCCAGCACAAGAACTGGAGATCACCTATCTACAGCAATATCAATCGGTATTCACCAAGAAATTCCTGACACCAGTCTCTGAAACAGATCTGTTCAATATCACACAGACTTGATTTCAAAGGGCACCAAGGCATGAAACCTGCTTGCCAGGATGAACTATTTTTGGGGTTGTTAGCACTTAAGTGAAGCATTCAGCTAGGCCCCGGAGCTGAGGCAAGTGGTTCTGTAGCATTTGTGTGACAAATGTGCTCTTCTCTAAACTTGGACAGCAGAGGTCCAAGTCTCTGTACCATAGGTCTTTCTGGAGAATGTTGCAGGTCCTTGCTCCCTAATCGCGTGCATATTTGGGCAGATAGTGTGTCTGTTTTGAAAGGTTGAGCTCCTGGGTGATCTTCTAGTCACAGGCAGCAATTTCACTCTGTTAACACCATAATACAGAGTGAGGTGCATACATATTCATCCAGAGAGAGGTCAGGTTGGTGAAACATGCCACCTGAGATCTCACTAGGTAAAATGGGAAGCTTGTGGCAGGAGAATGTTGTGGGAAGGGAGAGAGGTTACAGACAAGTAATTGTGTCTAAATGTGTGGTGGAGGAGAGATGTGAGGTGTTGAAGAAGCCCAAATAGAGGAGCACATTGTGAAGGACCTCAGGTGCAGCATCTCCTCAGTCCTCACAAACAGACTTTGTGTGCACCCACAGAAGCAGTTCACGTTGCTGCTACGTGTACACAAAGGTAACTTTGGAAGCACGGCATTTTATGCAATTTGTCACAGAGGTGCTGTTGCAGTTATACAACCTTGCAGTTTTTTCTTTTGAGTTTTCTTATCAGCTTATATAATCTCATTTAAGTATTTCCAGTGGATTCTCTATTTGCTCACAAGGCCAAGAGAGGAAAGAAGAAAACATTCCTGTTCCACACACGCTAGCATGTAGATAAAGCCCCATGTTCTTCAATCAGTTTTTCAAAATTGGAATTTTGCTGCTGTGTAGTTTAGCCTCAGACTGGTAACTTGACACTTCAGTCACTCAGGTCCCTAACCAGAAAAAGTACAGAGCAGCAGAAAGGGTTGGGAGGGGAAGGAGGTCACATTTGTATCAAATAGCTAAGTCCCCCAGTACACAAATTCAACTTTAAATATCCTTCCTCCCACACCCCTGAAGAGAGTAGAAGAGAAACAAAGAGAATACACCCCAGTGACAGTCTCTAGAAAAGCACAAAATCTAATAACACTGGCTTTCTATCCAGCCTCTCACATATGTATCAAAGGAAAATATCTCTCGCTAAATGAAATGAAAGTTCACTAGCGCAGGGTAACTTATTTTCTTTTTACTGCCACCATTCCCACACACATGAATATACTTTTTCTATCTGTGCACATATCTATACAGGTGATATATCAGTAGTATAGGGACTTAGTGCAAAAACTAAATAATTCTCTTTTTTATTGGCCTTTTTTTAAAACACCCGTGCCACCCCCAAACTGTTGCTTTTAATGCGTCTTGGAATGGGAGTGGATGTCACTAGTTTCTAAACCTCTTTGTATGTTAATAGAGGACTCCAAGGTATTCTTTCAAACTTTGAAAGCTGTCTTGTGAAATAACATGCCCCTTGAAGCCTAGAATTATGTGAACAGGACTTTCATGACGCAAGGACTGAGGAATACTGCACCAGTGGGTCCCTCACATTGTGTTCTTCTGACAAGAAGCTTCTGTGTAGGCCACTTAGGGAGCTGTGGACAGGCAGCTCCTCTGGAGGTCTTTAATGTCTACATTATTTTCTCCCTGACATCCTGATTTTCCCACATTTGGGAAACCGTTGCCATGGTGCAGGAACTGCATCTCTGTGGGTACATATATGTATAAAATGATACCCCTGTAACTGCTTTAGCGTGTGTGGGGTAATCTGTCCTAATGCATTCACCAGCGCAGGTTTCAGAGAATATGAGTTACTGTAGTAGGTACGGTAAATGGGATTTATATAAAACAGTGTTGGAAGCAGGTGGCTTTAGAATCCTGGTCTGTTGTACTTCTTGTCGTGTTTTAGTTTACTTTAGAAACTTGCATTAATTGAAAAGCAATGCTTTTACTCAGCCAGGAGTTATTGACCGCTTTGACAAAAAAATGTGCGCTCTACAAAGCTACAATTACTTAATTGTTCAAGAAGGACTAGTACCTCCAGTGGCATCTTTAGTTAGAGGGAAGAGATAGTTACGTTAATCAGGACTTCTGAGGATGCTGATAATGGTAATTCTTTTCTAACGTACTGATATTACTCTCAATTGTTTCATATTAAGCTGAGAAAACGAGAAGAGTTAGAAGATGGTACACATTTTAATAGAAGCAATAATTCTGCTTGAAGGGTTGTCTGGACGCTATGCTGGGGAAATGAAACCAATAGATCCTATTTTACTGAATATAGCTGTGTAGGAAGAAAAGGTCATAGACCTGGGCCTAATTCTGCTGATGTTTTAAAGCTGATGCTAGCATTTTTCAGTTTATTTTATGGTTTTAAAATGAGGGCAAACATATAGATGTAATAATTATTGCAAACTACAAAAGATTTTCTTTCCTTTCTTTGGATCATATGCTATAAGCTTATTAGCCACTGTGATTCATCTGCCTTCCACTGTCCTCAGTTACACTGGTTTGCACCAGATATAGATCCAGCTATCAATTTTTCTTTCCTGCTGACGATTATTTAAGAGAATGCGTCAGGACTTCACCTTAAAATTTTTCACTGATGGACTATTAGCCATTATGGGCTACTCAGTTATCTAGCATGCACTGCATTCATACCCAGAAGTCTAAATAAGTGAGTAGTAACAAGTAACTGCTTTTGAATTTTCACAACTTGACCATCATGGGTCAGATTCACATTTAATCTAAGGCTCCCCTAGATGCTGTGGCATTATAAAATGGCCTTATCATGGGTATAAAATAACCCTGGCCTTTTGAAGAATGAGGCCACATGTTTTGTCATAGCTCTTTCATTTACCATAAGCACTTTGCAGTCTGATCCCATTTTCCTTTATATTGTTTCCTTTTGGGAAATCTAAGTGATGAAATTCTTAACACAGACCTGTGGCTTGTAGCTTCCAAACACTGCAGAGAGAGATCACTGCCAAACCTCATTTGCAATGTCTTTTAGTAAGTACAATGTCATTATGTTGCCAGTGTAATCTGAACCTATTTTAGTAGCCTACAGAGTAGTGACAGTGTTCAATAAATAATGCAACATTGGTCAAACTACCTGTTGAGAGAAGAGAGATCGGCGGCCTTTAACCAGTGTATTCCAGGCATTCTCTGCCCAATCCAAAAGGAGTCTAGAACTCAATTACCAATGATGGAAGATAAGAATGATAAATACTGTAAAAACCCTCAAAGCGTTTATTTTCATTTAACTAAAAATCTGTAGGTTGTAAAAATTCCTGCTTAGATCATTTGAATCCATAGGTTATCATCACAGCCAACAACTTGAATGGCTTTGGATGACAACATCCTACTTTTTGATGTCAAAATATTTACTCATTCTCATTGCTGGAGTGGCACACTATACCTATCATTCCGAAAGCTTTAACTCTTAAAAGGGTTAACATACCTGGCATGGTGTACATTATTCCTTAAGGAAATTCTTCCTCTCTGCTAATTCTGAAGTAGTGCTGTTGCATACCTTTCACCATTTATAAGGCAGTGTGGTTTAATTGCTTTCTATGAGAAAAGAACTCTCGAGCACTTTTGACTTAAAATCCCTCGTCTATTCCTCACTCTGAATGTTGGGAAAACTCAATTTTACCTTAGAAAAAGGAAGAATGACTGGAGTAACTGATTAGGTATTGCCTTTACAAAGCTTTTCACTTGGGCTGAAAGAAAACCTATAATCTTTAAAAAAAAAAAAAAAAATTGCTATGGAATAGAAGTGCTGTGTTACTACAGTAACATTTACTACAATGATAAATATTTGAGTAATAATAAAAAGAGTAGATATCGACCAAACTTGTATTTCCTAAAAACTAAGATTTTTTTAAAAATATTTGGGTTTTATATTTTATTGGCATTTACATTACTCAATAGCTATGCCACCTACTTTCCCAAGGTTGCTAGTGAACTCTGGCTGAACAAAAATTGTGCTGCCACTACATTTTCTGCATCTGTTTCTGTGACTAAACAGAGAACCATATTCTTCTAGAGTGTTAAGCTACTACATTTCATAAGCATCAAAATGAAATGAATATTTGCAAAGGTCAAGTTACAGTATATGGCAGGAAAAGCATGCCAAAAACAATTACAATTACTGGAGTTGTAAAGGAAAGTTACACACACCACATATTGCTCACAGGTGCTCCGCGTGAAGCTCGTTCCAACAAACGTCAGTCCACTCATTTACACTAGGAGAGTGCCAGTCATGTAAAAAGAAACAAGAACAGATGCTTTATGAGGAAGAAAACCCAATACAAATAAACTCAAAACTGATTATAAAAAATTCACACTAAACAAGTATTAAAACTCATGTGAAATGCATTTAAGATTCAGTAAATGTTTTACCTACATTTGGGATTCTGTGAATGATTTGTAAGGCAAGAGGCAAAAAAAATGTGATTTTTTTTTTAAGACTCTTGAGACCTTATCTGTGCAAAGTATTATTTTTTTTTTCACCTTAGTTCCTCTGTTTCTCTCTCCATGCTCTTTGAACTTTGGTTTTCAAAAGGTCAAAATGTTCACAGAAGTATGGTGAAATTTCAGAATGCGGAGTATTTTTATTTATTTGTTAAAGTGCTGAGGACTAAAGATTTGAATTCAGCATGTTTTGGAAAAGCTAACCTAATCCTGACACTTGGTGAACTAGGACTGGCTTTAAAACCTTCTTAAAAAAAAAAAAAGACAAGCTATGTGGGTTTAGTGTTTAATGTAAATGTTTCACGGTTGTCTATTTTGCTGAAAGAAAAGTTCAAGCTATTATCACCGACAAGAGAGAGCCAGGTTCATCAGCTACCCACACTTTCCTTCGCTGTTGACAAGTGGTGTCTGCTGGTGCTGCAGTCATAGCTGGAGAATCTAGCACAGGTTGAGAGCTACCTGAGTAGTAGAAGTTTGTAACGTCACATAAATGTTTATGAAGTTGCATCTTCCCCCCCCGTCTTTTTTTTTTTTT
>WBMW01003078.1:197789-279061 GCA_013396635.1 Penelope pileata
TTTTTTTTTTAATAAAAACTGACGCTCTGCTTCCGATAAAGCAAAGATCTCTTAAGAGGCAGTGGTTCTGTCCTGGTGACAATTTTAGTAGTCCAGTTTCATGCGAGCCACAACTTTCTGGGCATAGGCGTCCTAACCAGATCCAGTTCACAGTGCTGCTGGTGTGCCGAGATTTCTGAAACGCTGGGATCAATCACAGCTGAGCTGAACAAATATTTAAAGGAAAGTTGGATGTAGATTTTTATTATTTTAATCCAAAATAAATGTAGGAGCTCTAAAGGTTCCAGAATAAGTACAACTCAAGCCTGAAATTTTATACGCATCAAGACTAGTGTAGAGTAAAAGGCACTAAAATTCAACAGATAATTGTCTCAACTCTGACCAGACAGACCACCCCTTTGGGTAAAAAGCTAACTAGTGTTCCTTACTCATTTAATCACCTGCTTTTCTACTGAAAGGGTCAACAAGGGGACTCATTCCCACTGGCAGCTAGGCTGGAACCACACATTCATTTCATATATGCCACTGAACAGATCTGCAATACTAATGATTTTCAGATGCTATGAACCGGAGTTGAATCTGATCCTGTGACCAGGAGGTGAAAGGCTCCAAATCCAATTACTGAACCCCAGAGATATCAAGTCACTTTTTCTTAAACATGACGTCAGCACTGACGAAAACTGTAGTGAGCTATTGTATTCAGTCAGGTAGCCCACAGGGCAAGTTGCCAGGATATGCACCTTTCAGATAGCACATCTCATCTCTTTTCCCTTTCCAGATGCTGAATTCATCTTTCTTCAGAAAGAGAGGATAAGAGTAGTTAAGGATTCTGTGAACATAAAATGTACAATCCTGTCTTCAACACTGCATATGTTAAGTGTTTGAAAATATTGGGTGATTCCCAAGTGCAAAATTGACTACTGCACTTTGCTTATTCATGGTCTATCTACGACTGACATTGGATATTCAAGATTCATGCTTAGCAGCTGGTTAATGCAACCTCTTGCCAGTCTTTGCTGGTGCTGCTGCTCTGCCATGGCTGAGAGGCACCCCCCCACACACAGGCAGGCAATGGCTGGTGAAGCCTGAAAGTGCAGGGCAGGAACATGAGCAGTTCTGCCTCTGAGTCACCTCTGCTGCTTTTCAGATGCAGGACTTCTGATTTCCTCTTGTTTAACTTTGTGAGAGTCCTCTCGGTCAAGTTCTACAGACTGTCAATGTCCCTCTGAATGGCAGCACAACTGCATGGAGTATCAGCTACCTTTTCCCATTTTGTATAATCTGCTAATTTGCTGAGGATGCACTCTATCTCATCACCCAGGAGACTAATGAAGATGGTAAACAGCACTGGTGCCCCTCGCAGTTCCTGGGGTACACCACTAGGGGTTGCCTCCAGCTGGACTTTGCTCAAATGATCACAATTCTCTGGGCCTGATCATTCAGCATGTTTTCAGTTGACCTCAATGAACGCTTTGGAATTTGGGCAGCAATTGGACAAAAGAATATTGCTCATGTTAACTAAGAACTGAAGGTATTCAGAATGCAAATGGATTTTCCATTTTTTTTCCTGGGGCGGGGGGGGGGTTCTTTCTTTAACAAGATGACCTGTCCATAATATCTAAACAATACATAGTGAATTTCTGAATTACGCTGAGAGACGTCTAATAAATGACAGTGCATTATTTTTGATCACATTCTTTTTGGTGAGAGACATAATATAAATATCATTAATATAATTAAGTTACTGCTCTAAATACTGATCAGTTTTGTTTTATAGAATAACTTAAGGTTCTGTGCTCATAGGAAAAGCTTGTGTTTGTTTACAATGCTACTCAATATTACTTTAACTGAATTAAGGTAAAGTTCTGTTCCTCACTGGGTGAAAATAATTTGGCCAATTTCTAATTTGGATAAATCTTACAATAACCATTACTAGTACATATTTCTTCACACTGCGGGTGATGGAGCACTGGAACAGGCTGCCCAGGGAGGTTGTGGAGTCTCCTTCCCTGGAGATATTCAAGACCCGTCTGGATGCCTACCTGTGCAACCTGCACTAGGAAACCTGCTTTGGCAGGGGGATTGGACTCGATGAGCTCTCAAGATCCCTTTCAACCCTTACAATTCTGTGATTCTGTGATATGTTGCATGGGAGGAAAAAAAAAAAAAAGAACAAAAGAATATTATGCGGGAAGACATGGCATAAAGAGAAGGGTGGTGGCCACAAATGAGACATGATAAAAAGGCAGTATTCAAGAAAACCTGGTAGCTAAGGAGGCTGGTTTTTCACCCTGAACAACAGAACATCTTATGTATGAGCCTTCCCAGAAACAGGCTCATCTACTAGATGAACTCTGCTCCATTGAACGAATTTATTTCCACTGCCAATGGACAACCTCATTTGGCAGATGAGTACAACCGGTGGCTAAATACCACTTTATGTCCTCCATTCCTTCACAAGTGAGAACTACCTGAAATTCTGTTAACTGAAATGTCAAAGAATGGCAGCTGTGGATATAATGTTAAATTAACTTCTTTCAAACATATACCTTATTTACCTTTCGGCAAGTCTCAAACATTCTACTATGTTCAAGACTTCAGAGTTGATGCCATACTTCATACACATTGTGTGGAGCCAGGAGTTAGACTCAATGATCCCTTCCAACTCAGGATATTCTATGATTTCTTTACTCTGTGTGTCCTGTCTGTGACTGTGTAGACCAAAGCAGGATTGCTCTAGGAGTCAAGCATGGGCTCATGTTGCGGAAAAATTACAACTGCAATTCTATGCACTGCTTGTCAGAATGGAGTGTTGCCTTATACTGTAAAAAAAATTACAGTAAATATGTCTGAACTAAGCTATCACAACTTAGGATCTTCAGTGATGGCTGTTTGGAGTGAACGTTATGCATAGAACGATCTATTCTTACTTAATTTATTCTGTTTTTAAAAAAAAAAAAAAAACAGAATGCTGTCTTTTGAAAGACCTGTTCTTCAGACAGCCTAGAAGGTTAAGTTTGATTCTGTATTAGTTATTTCCTAGGCAAAACTGGGACTAGATACTCATTTTCAGAAAATAAAACCATAAATTTCATATATTTATACGGATGTATATATTTCCCACTGGGACAGAATTCAAACAAAACAGTGAAGAAAAGAGAACAATATGTTTAAAAAAGCTAAGTGAAAGTGGAGGCTTGAATGGGAGGTGAACGTGTTTGGGCTTGGTTTCTTGTTTTGAGATTTTAATGTTAGATACAGCATAGAGACTCCTGGGGATTATAAAAAATTGAATTTTTGTGATGAAGGATTTTATGGCATTTCTGAAGTATGAAATCTTCTCTACTGTTGCTGCAAGTTCAGGCAAGCTTAACATCGCCTCCTCAGCATGATTGGCTATTTCATTATGCGACAGAGAAGCAGTGGAATTTGCTTAAGATTTAAAAAGAAAGCTTTATATGCAAGGGGCAATTTACTAGGATTCAAATGTCTCTAAAGAAAAGATTTATATCTGTATATGAAAATATAGGCACATTTTCTCTATTTCCATTTCTAACTCTCCATGTATACACTGTAAATCTCAAGAGGAATATGTGCAGGACTTCATTCTAAGGAACTGTGCACAGTAGGTTAGTATTTTACTTTTTGCCCATGAGAAAAAGTTAAAAGTACACTATTGTCTTCAAAAGGATTTGTGATGGATTCCTGATTTCAATGTTCTCGTGCATATTGGTGCAAATAGTGAAAATAAAAATATGTTTATTTAAGTGCCTTCTCTGTAATGGATAATATAAAAAAAACTTCAATGGTGCAGATATTCAAATTTTCGTCACCCAGTGCTATCTCTTGTGCTGATCTTCATTTTAATTTGCACATAGTGAGGTAGTCTTACTAGGTTAGGCAACTTTTCATGTGCTAACAAGCTGTTCCTGAACTCCACTGGGCCTTATAGCTTATGCTGTGTCTGTTTGGACCACTTCCAATGCACCTTGTTTGACTAACCAGTACCCAGGTTACCTGTATACCTATATCTACAGGTGTAGGGATATATATAGATATAGGTATACCTATTTCTACATGTATAGGGAGCAGAAATACTGCAGTCACTCATAGAGCCTTGCAGTTTCTCTAACATATCCGATGTATAGTTGCTCAGAGGGGTTGTTGAGTCTCCTCCTTTGGAGATCTTCAAAAACTGCCTGGATATGGTCCTGGGCAACCTGCTCTGGGTGGCCCTGCTGGAGCAGTGGGTTGGACCAGGTGGCCTCCAGAGGTCTCTTCACACCTCAAACGTTCTGTGAAAGATAAGCACTGGTGAACAATACCAAGCAGAGGTATCCTAAAGTCTTAGACAGGAATGATTGTTCTGTTT
The DNA here is from genome assembly GCA_013396635.1 of Penelope pileata. NCBI lineage: Eukaryota > Metazoa > Chordata > Aves > Galliformes > Cracidae > Penelope > Penelope pileata. Next base: position 202,162 of record WBMW01003078.1, read on the forward strand.
GATTAAATGTGCACAGAGATAGTGACGGCCTGAGCTGGAAACCAGGATGACGTGACTTGTCTGCAGATGCAATGGGATCTTTCTGCAGATGGCTGATGATGCCACATCCCTGGTGGGGGGCAGGCTGAACCTGCAGACATGGCTTTTAGAGACGTTGAATCCCTGTACTTATTCCTCTGAAATAAAGATAGGGAAATTGTGACATGAAGATTTGGAACCAAGATTGTGAAAGTCTTTTTTGTTAATGTAAGCAAGTTATTTATGATTACTCTTTAACTATGAAATCTTGCACAGGATAATGAATAAGGGTGCATAATTAATACAGAAGACTCACAGAGAAATTGACCTGTACTCCTTTTTTGTTCCCTTCTTCTCCTTTTTTGTACATCTGGCTGATGAATAAGGTTTCTTTTACTCTGTGTGAAGTAATGAAGTATGCAGGTTTTAAGCATGTTAATTAAAACCAGTGTTTTGATGCTTTTGCACAGGCTACTTAATCAATTAGCTGTATTTGCAAAGCACTTTTAAGGATTAATTACTGCCAAATGATAAGTGGTTTTCTTTTATTAACTTTAAGAAATGGAGAATGCCAAGTGGAGAAGAGCCTCGTGTGAGACCTCAGCAGACAGCTCCTGATCCACCCTCCCTCTGCTTCAGCAGGAACGAGGAGGTCAGTCCTGACGTGGCAGTGGGTTTTGTGTACAGCACGGCAGTTCCACACATAATAACTCTTGAGCTCTGCATTTGGAGGTGCGTTTTCTTTGTCTGTGTGGACTTGGGTTTTGGGTGTTTTAGGTAGGATGGTCTGTGCATGTTCCTGGGAGCATTTGATTTATATTCTTAAGGCTGTGGTCAGATGTGTGTCTGATCTGCTGGAGGATCAGTGCTTCTCTCTAGCAAGGTGTTGGAGCACTGTTCATGTACTGGTACTATTGCCCAAAGTGGGCAAAGAGGAGGATTCCTAAGAGACTCAGGTAAGCACACTATTCCTCTTTCCTCCCACTCAACACTGCAGTGTGAACATCTGTAGTGGCAATGGACTACAAAAAGCAGATTTGATAGGCTCCTGTTACATTTTATCTTCCTTGTGGGCAAGGACCAAGTGTGTTTCATGGTGCATTAGATACAAACTGATGAACACTGGAGGAGGAGGTATTCTTTATTTATGTACTAATATCAACAGTTCATGATGTCTGAGATAAGTGATTTTTTTGACAGTCAGGCTACCCAACCATTGACAGAAGTGTTAAAAGCAGAAGTAAAATAAGAGTACAATAGAAATAGAAAACTTAATTTAAAAGAACGTATTACAAATCTCTCTGTCTTATGTTAAAAAAAATGGAAATATAAAATTGAAAATGGTGCATGCACTTCTCTACTAAAATGGAAATTACTTACCTGCGTAAATAAGTCTGTGTTTATAGCTCAAGTCTTTAATCTTAGCATGCAATTTCTTTGCTTTTGACTAGAGTTTGTAGAAAGATTAACGTCTCTTAGATGCAGCTACTGTGCTTGTTAGCATATTACTTATTTCAGAAAGCAAAAGCATGACAGAATACGAAAAGGGCAATATACCTTGTGGAAATCAAGGTCATGTGTCTACTTATCTTGTGGTCTCGTTTTGGCAAAGCACTTCCAGATCTGGAAACTAGTCCATGGAAACTTCTCATTTCAGTACTTCTACTCATTCGTATGTGGAAGTGCTTCTTAGTCCAATTCTAGAACCCTTTGTTGCATGCCTTCTAAGTGAATAGGAACTCAGTTTCTATTAAAGAATGCCATGCATGCTGGACATGTAATCACTGAGCAGGAAAAAAAAAGGGAACTTGAAAAGTTGGTGTTTAGATAGCAGTCTGCCTGGCTAAGCATAAAATCATACTTGTTTCATCTAACTGTCCTCTAAAAAGAGCTGCACATTCCCACTTTCATGAAATCTATGCATGCCAGATTTCAGCCTAAAACACGCTTTTATACACAGTTTACAAAGCCTTAGAGACATACTCCCATTGACTACCACAGTGTGAATTGGGCTTGTTGTGGATTTAAGTGCTGCTATTTATAAGTCTTGGCACTAGAGGCATCCTTCCATTAAGACAGACATGAAGAAGAAGTATATAATGGATCAGAGAGGGTGTAAAAAGAGAATCAGTCCCCTGGGCTTTTGAAATGCTTAATATGAGGAAATGCACAAGAAATCCTGGCATCAAAATTCAGTTGATTGTTCCCATGTTGTATGAACTTTGAGAGTCCATACATTCAAGGATTATTTGATCTCCTTTTGATTCCATTTGTTTTGTGAAAGTTTCATGCAACATCTTTGCTGAACAGAATTTCAGAATCTTCATTCAGTGTCTTGGGATTACCCCATGGATCAATGATGATCTTATATTGCCTTAGAAAATGACTATCTAGAATTATCTTGCTTACTTGGGAGGAAAAAGGCCTTTATATATTTCTAAGCATCAGTCTTCTTTTTCTTTCTCTCTTTCTTTTTCCTTAGCTTGGTAATAACTATCATGATTTCTGACAGTTTTGTTCACAGTAGTTTTTCTTTTCATTATCTTACTAGCAAAATGAATCTGTTGCCTTAGTGTAGAAAGAGAATCTTTTCCTGAATACTGTTGACCAGATTTCAAACAGAAAAAATATTCCCTGAATGCTTTCCATGGGGAGAAAAAAAAAAAGGACATGTTGACTTCAATATTATGTTTGTAACAGACACCATTGTGGTAGATGTCTCAAACGAACACCAACTCAAGGAAAAATATTTGTCCCTTTTGACCCTCCTCAGGGATGTTCTGTATTATGTAACTTTTGAATTCTCCCCTCTTTGTTTGAATAAGCATCCCTCCCGGGAATTTATTCAGTTAGTTTTTTAATATGACAATAGAGAAGAGAAAAATCTTTTTAAAACATTAGGTGATAACAAGATAGAAACAGTAACTGAAGCTGCTTCTTAAAATATTGACTTGAAAAACAATGTCAACTTTAACAAGTAAATGCAGTAAGGATGAGGTTAAAAATTAAATTCTTAGAATATTTGGTGTAGACTTCTCTGTAGCCAACATGGTTAGCCAGCCTGTCCCTGTTTAAATTCGAATGCAGTAAAAAAAATAAGGGAGACCAATGTACAAGACTCATCCTGACATCAGATGAATAGATGGTTTCCGGTAACAACCAGCCTGTATCTAATGACAACGTAGTTTATTCATAAAAGGCAAGAAGAAAAAAAATCCAGACACTTGGTTCTCATGAACTACGAATGATGCATGTTTCCAAAAGACACAGAACTTAGCGATTCAAATTCACAGTACAGCAATCGAACTTTGATTTGTGCTCAAAAAAATGTGCAACTCACTGTTAACAGCCAGTACTTGCTGTCGGATACCACACAATGAGCAGGGCTATCTGCTGTTGCAGAGATCTGGGAAACGTGGTAACTGTAGGTAAACCCATAGCTTTTTGACTGAAAAAAAATCTTTTTTTTTTTTCCTGCTATAATGCAGTACTGTTGAGGAGAGTACATAGTTGATTGATTCTATCTCCAAATACAAAGATTTTGATTATTATTATCAATTGCAATTCCCAATTTTCTTTGGATTCTTTTTTCATGAAGTTGCTTGATAAGAAATTTTATTTTCACCATGAAACTTTGGATTCTGCTTTTCTTTTTATAGAAAGCCAAAGGCTTGCCTGGGGAAAAGATGAATTAGTAGTTTACATCATCAAGTCACTGGAAACGATTATGGTTTTTGATAACCTTGCCTTTAACAAAAGTGGATTATCAGTAGCTATAGGTAGAAATTGCTATTCAAAACCCAGATGATTTCACTTTATCTACTCCTAATTGTATCTACTGAGAGTGGGTGAAAAGTAGAAACTTATAAATTGTTGTTATTTTTGTTCTGTGCTAACTAGCAGCATTAATAGCAGAGCCTCATTTGCATGATCACATGGTTACTGGCAATCTGCATCTTGGAAAAGTTGGACTCTAAACAGGCCTAATTAAGAGTGAAATAGAGCCGGAAATTAATTGGCATCAAACTAGGTAGAGAACAGAACTTGGATCTCTTCTCTTGCAGTCTGGTTCCCAACTCAGAAATCTGTATGCACAGCAAATATTTCTTTCTTACCTAGACATTTCCACCTCCAGAATGTATTTTTCTTATTTTTATTTTTTTAGAACTTTTACTGAACTTTTTATATTTAGGAACCTTTACACATATCCAATAGTGTTCTATATGTTCGATTAACCTGTGCACTATAAATGTCCCAGGAATACCAGCTGAGAGCTATGTGTTCTTATTTCTCTAAGCTCTGATTAATGTTTATTTATTTCCTGAATATATGTTAACATTAAGTTGAAGACGAGGAAAGAAGCTAGAAATATTGCATGATGTCATTTCAGATTTAAGTCTTATATATGAGATGTTCATACAAAAAAAAGCCATTATGAGTTTAGCTGTTGATTAGTTGTCTGAAGACAGGGAATATTAATCTTTACTGCTTCTCGAGGCCAAAAGTTTATCATGGAAGTGATGTTAATTGGCTCAAACTATTTTCTTGGGACAGCTAAGATCTTATTTTCTTAGGCCTAGAGCCCAGTGGTTTGGCATCGTCTATTTGAACTATTTGAATTTCCACAGACTTGGTTTGTAGCAATTGGATTGTGATGTGGTCTAACATCAGGTACTAGATGAATGTTTGCAGTTGAAAGAGCAAGGGTCTGAAGGTTAGGTGTTACTTTGAGCCAGTGATCATCAAATCTAAATTGTTTTATGTTTGCTGACTCTTGACATTTTTCAGATCCATCTGTTCTTAGCCATTCCTGTTGTTTACTGTGCACTTCTAATGTAAATCGTTCACCCTATTCTCAGCTCTGCAAAAATTCATAGCTAGGAGACCAGCATATTTTCATTCAAAAGCAGTTTTAATAGAACTTTTAGGTGTATCATTTCTTTTATGCTTCATATAAAACCTTGATATTTTTTGGTTTCTTTATGTAAGGACAATTTGAAATTCAGTAGAAAATGGAACTACTGGGAAATTTTTTATAAAGATGGTACTCTAATATGATCTTGTTTTAAAATTTATATTATTTCCAGTGATTAAGCAAAGTTTTAGCATTGCCTGGAGTGCTTGATTCATGGGGAATGATTGAGAAAGTAATTACAGTGAGGTACTTCTTTGATGGAGTCTGCAAACACTAGGATTGTGCTAACTGATTAAAATAACGTTTGCATCCCAGAAATTATTACTGTTTTAGAAGAACAAAACCATAGATTACAGTGAGGACACAGTACAAGCCAATCTATGTGTTTGGTATACTTCTACTGATGTTTAAAAATTATATATACTATAGTAATCTATGTTCAATTACAAGACATATATCAGCATTTTATCTCAGTATAAGAGTATCTCAATATATTTCGACATAGCTATTAGCTGTAGCACTGTCCCACCCATTGTAAGAAAGGAGTTCCTGATCAGAATATTACTTCTAAGATGTTTCTTACATTTCTAGGCCATCTCATCATCATTAGCACAAATCTCTTGATCTTCTGCCGCTTTAGGGCAGCAGGAGGGAGAAAGTGAGTCAAGGTTGTTGGAAACTAAAAGTAGCAAGCCACAACAGTTCTTTATCTTCCTCTGCTTCCAAAGCACTGTGAGATGGTGGTAGGTTTTTTTTTTTTTTTTTTACCCCAGTGAGGGACAGAGCTATTACGAATGCCAGCAGGACTGAGCAGTAATTACTCTGCATGCAAATACAGAGTTCTAGCACCTGAGAGCAGCAGGGACGTAGTAAGGGGATTGGTGTTCCCCTGCCAGCTCAGTTCAATGCAATCACACGCTTGCTGAAGAAACTAATATTACTTCACGTGCATAAGAAAGCAGGTTTGCATTTAGTTCTTGGTTTTACATCAGAAATGTGTAACCTCATCTGTCCGTTGGCAAAATGGATTTTTAAAGAAACAAAACAGTTTCTGGGACCTTGAATTACCCATGTTTGTTGTGACTGATGAAATCATCTCTTCCCAGAGAACAAGAATTCCCTTTCCAGCTTCGTGAATGCTGGATGCAGCCAGGCACCATAATACAACAGTGATCCATTAAATAAGGCACTTCAAAAGGTCATTTTTTTTTTTTTTCAAATCACTGTGCTTTTACTGTGGAGAAAATTAATTATAATAAATACAGTGGCCATAAATTTGTTTTTATAACCCCTTGTCTTCAATCTGGAATAAATTAGTCATCATCATCATAACAGGCTATGGTATTGAGATTTACGGTCTAACTTTATCGCCAGTGTTATTTCAGCAGTGTTACACCAGGAGTGACTTTGATTTAAGTGTCTACACTCTGAGTCATAGGAAGTGGGGGGCTGCCTTCTTCCTTCATGTTATTAATCACACTATATTGCCTCCACCTAGAGAAAAGCTGTCTTTTTGTGTTGCTCTTACTCTTCCAGCTTTCTTTCCACTCTACTTGTGAACTTTTCCTCTACGTCATGTCATTTCCCCTTTAAGGTGAAGGCCCTAATATAAGACATTCACAGCTTTCTCCACAAAGTAGTCCCGAAGCAGGAGTTTCAGGTGCACTGTGGGACCATACGCAGTTGAATTCTTCCTAATTTCCACCTGGAAGAACGTCAGCAGCTTCAGTGCTTCAGTGTTTGTTTGACAGAAGTCTTCATCCCTGTCATCTGCTAGCTGTGTTGTATCAAAAAAAGCTTCTTACTGATCTTCAAGAGCAAAAGGCAGAAGAAGAAAGATAACATTTTAACCTGCCTGAAAGCAAACTGCTTCAGACCAGTTAGGATTACAGGTGTTTAGATATCTGTTTAGCCTCCTGTGACTCAACATCTTACAGATAGAAGTCTTTTTGTACACATGCCCAAGAAATTAATGAGTGGCAAGGAAGAATCTACTTTTTTTTCAAAATGGATCTAGAATCTGCTAGCCCTAGTGAGGAACAGGACTGACTTTTTATTTCCACTGCTTCTTTTTAACTGCATCTCTGTAGAAAGTTTTATTTCCTATGAATGTTTTCAAGAAGGATTTCCTTCTTTCTTTCTCTCTTTAATATTTCTAAAAAACCTACTTCTGTTAACCAGTTTTTGTTTTTTGGGTTTTTTTTGTTGCTTGTTTGCTTTTTTGTGTGCAGGTGTTTTTGTTTGTTTGCTTTAATTGGGAAATTCCTTGCAAAAGAGTTATCATGAAAACTGTCTTGTCCAAAAAAGACTGTCTTATTTTGATTGGAAGCCTTATCGGAAGCCTTATATTGCCTTTACTTCTAAGGTTTCTTCTTGGGTTAATATAGATCAGAAGTGCAAAACAGGTGATAGAATGAAACAGCATTGGTTCTTTTGTCAATTATATATCAATTTTGTCAATTTTGAACAATGTAAAAGCAGTTATGGTAAACTATCTCTATCATCCCTAAGAAAGATAAACTCTTTTTTGCAATAGTATGACCTTTTTGAAATCATTACAGAGAACTGCAGAAAAAATAATGCCTTTTAGATTTCTTAATCTGCAAATTTCAATAACCATGGATATTACAGAACCATATTAAATACTTCTGTTTGTTAATTTTCTATTTAAATCTGTATTAACAAGCCATCAGTAGTGCTAAACAAACTTTTAATATTAATGCGTGATTAAACAAAAGCAAAAACTATATAGATTTATAGCATTGGTTATTTTAGCTTTATGGAAATGCTAAGATCATTTATTTTTTTCTTCTTTTGAAGATATGAGAAGGAGTAGGAGTATTTTTATTTCAGAACCCATTTAGCCCATCCTGTAGGACATGCCCAGATCAGCTCCAGTGAGCATTTTGCTTCACACTTTTCTTTCATGATTTTCCAGGGACCTTTGCCACTATGTTGATTAATATGTCAAAACAAATGTGAGTGAGACTTTTTGCTACCTGAAGTAGCAAACTGGCAGAAATGAACTTTAAAGTTCAGTGTTTTTGTTTATTAGCCTTTGCGTGCGTGCGGAAGTGAAATAGGAAGATGTGGTGGTGAGAGAGAGACACATTTGATCAAAATATCCTTCAACCAATGTTGAGCAAAAAGCAGAACCAGAGATAAGAGCTGCTGCTAATGTGAATGTTCAGCCTATCACTTTAAGTCACATAGCAGAAAATTCAATGGGAAGAAGACTCTAATGCACAGGACTGGAGTTTAAATCTTTTAATTAAATTTAATGATTTTCTTCCTCATGGGAAAGGTTATAATTAGCTATTTTCTGACAAGTATTTCACCTCCAGATGCATGCATCAGCAGTCAGAAGAGCAAATTGAGAACTATTTATGAGATTTTGGGAACCATTAATTGTTTATGTGAGATCTTGTTTTTTAACTGCTGGTTAATAAAACAGTAAACAAGTATCAGCATCTTATGTCATAAACATGTTTCAAAGGGGTGGTCAGAATCCAAGGCTGTCTTGAGGAGAGCAGCCGCTCCATGTACTGTTATTGTCCTTGCAGCTGATACCAGCTATACTCCAACTTAGAAAGCAGACAAAATGTATACAATGAATAACCTTAAGGAGACCCTAATTTAAAGGAATATGGCCCACATATATCTCTTTATGGAGCTTCTAACTTTAGAGAAGTTGAATTAGAAATGATTTTGTCTCCGAGCTTTGGGCACCCAAGTCACGTAGTAATTCTATCTAGTTCAGCAAGCAAGCCTGTTTTCTCAAATTGACATTCAATATTGTACATGCTAATGTCTTCAGTCTCTGATGATTCTTTGTGCTGCAGAGGAAATAACTAGTGGTGTAGGCAGGTGTCAAGAACTAGGTCCCCATTTGGTGCATATACAGAATGTAACTAACTAGGTGGAGACACTAGGTATGTGTCCCTCAGAACTGTAGGACTGTGTTCTCTTCATCCCATTTTATGGATCAGAGATGTGCTACTAAACCCATTAATTTGTACATATCTTTATTTGTGCCCTGTCTTAGCTGATATCTGTAGCTGTTTCCTTAAATATATCTTAACATCACTATGGTGCTCATCTATTCACCCCTTACGGAGGGGAAAAATCCCAAGGGCACTCTGAATTATTTTTGCTGAAACTGCAGTACAGTAAGGGAAAGCATTGTAAAGATTTTGCTCCATAGTAATGAAAACTCTGTTTCATCACCTCTGAACTACTCACTTTAGAGATGGAAGAAAGTGCTCAGAGAATGCCGGAAGGAACTTTACTCCAATCAGGACGTCATCCAAGAAATCAGATGATTAATGTAGGAGAGTGTGATGTTGATACCAGTACTTTTTGGAAATGCTTTGGAAGAAGCTGGATTTAAGCAGGTACACTAATGATTTTACCCTATGTGCTTGAAAAGCACTTGAAATGTGCTTGAAAAGATATTGTTTATTAAATAAATTTGAAGATACTGTCATTTCAATCCCCAAAAAATTAGTTTGGAAAAGGAACCTGGTCCTTCCAATATGCAGATGAAGGTACAGGCGCCTTCTCCATTTTGCAGAGATAAATAACGAAGCCTCTTTTGGAAGGTTTCTCAAGACAAAAGATTTACAAGGCACATTTGTTATCTTGGGTTTTATTTTCTTTTTTTTTTTTCCCTCAAACACCTGGTAAGGATATTAGAAGTCTCCTCATCTAGATTCCCCATCTGCTGAGAGGCTTCAAGCTTTCATAACTGAAGATCCTCTATATTAAAAAAACAAATAAAGTAGCTACTATCAAATCTCAAAATTAAAGCTGCAGAACTGCAGTTCTGCAATTGTACTGATAGACAATTGCTCAGCTCTTAATGAAACATTACTTCAAGACTGAGCTGAGAAGTCCCCGTGCCTCCTCGGTTAGTTTTTGCATTGCTGATGTCTGCTGTATCAATTCCTTGATGGGATTAGTAACTAGTCACCTGTGGAAGAAAAACAGAGCTTTTCAAGGTTTGTGCAACTCTTCCCTTCACCATTGGCTGCCCAGAACTTTGTGTTTGCTTAGAGAAGCCATCCTATAGCTGTGCTGTTCTCTAGTCGTTAGAATGCTACTGGCAACCAAAACAGTAGTATTCAAGTCAAGTAACAAGAACACATCTATAGATTTTTATGAGCTAACAAATTACTCAAGATGTGCTTTTTGCCCAAATACACAGATTAGTGTAAAACATACATGTGTGTAGTTAAGGAATTGTTTTCAATCTCTGCCTAGGTGTCCAGACCAACACATATAATCTGTATATGAAATAAACTCCATTTAATTTTAGCAAGAGCTGTGAAAGGGAGCTGTAAGAGCTGTAAACTTAAGCAAGAAGAATAGGAAGGTTAGTTGGAGCACTTGATGTGGTACTATTGGATTCTTTGTGGTCAGATAGAGAACAGAAGAATTAAAACAAAAATTTATGAATCTTCTGTGGGTTGAGAATAATATATTTTCCTGGAAAAACTTCTAAAGGACATAGTACAGATAAGATCCTAACCTAAATTTGACGGATAGTTTAGAATTTTAAAGCATTGAAAATATTACCTGTATCTTCTAATGTTTTCACTCTTACAGTTTTCACTTGCAGAAATGCAACTGCATACCAATTCTGGAGTGAAAGTCATGGTCATTTAGCAAAAAAGCATTTTAAATTAAGATCATTTTAAAAACTGTTCCAGAACATTCATTTCCTGATGATTTTTTATGAGTCATTTCCTTAATCCATAGAGCACAAATTCTGAGAAGTTGCATTCAATTGTAGAACTTGAAATCACTCCTGCTGGTTAATTACATGTCTTCTGTTAGATAGCCTTAGGACCCTGGAAATCTTTTCTACTCCATGTTTTCAACAACATACAGTGAAAACGGACAGTCTTTCATGAACCACCATTTGAAAAATTACTGATCTCTCAGAGCCCTACAGCCCCCATAGTAGTAAAGGTGTCTCCAAATCTGCTAGGTCTAGATGGTTATTGATCGCCCCCTCTGCTTCCTGGTCTCTCAGACATATGTTTATGCTGCGTCTCATGCACATCTAATATCATTTTTAGGCATTGCAGACTTGCTTTCTGGGATCAGTTTACAGCTCTCTAAATTTACTACTTACTTAAACCTACTTGTCAAACTTGTTTAATAATACCTGTCAAAGTGCTGTCTTTTGATTTATCTCTTTAAGAGACTGTATGGTAGAAGAACATTGAATAGAAGTGAATCTTTTTTCAATTTGTTTTTAAAATGTAAAATCAGTTCCAGGACTACAGAAAACAAAAACCTACTGATCTGAGATCTCTGCCACCTGAATGAGTTTGAGCCAAAGACTGTCTTGCCAACTTGCTTTGCTGATCTCGCTTTATAAAGTTGGTATTAACCTCTGCGGCCTGAAGCTTTGTACTTTTGGTAATGTAACAGCTGTCCTGAAAATAATTGTTTGTTTCCACTGTGGAAATTCCAAACTTTATCTCCTTTGTCATTTTTTTCCACACATATTTGTGGAACATCCTACGTTGCTTTAAGAATAAGTTGTTCAGCAGTAATGGCTAAAGGTTGTTTTGCAGCACCTTCTCAGACTGACTGTTCAAAACTGAAGCCCCTGCTACAAAACGAACTGTTCAGCATGTGAAGGTACAGTCCTAAAAGCATCAAGGTGGAATTCATGTCTTGAGCAGACAGAACTCTAGCTGTTAGAAATACGTAGTCATAGTCTACTTGGAAAATTAGATTAAACCTTCTATTGTTCTCATAAATCAGATGGATTTTTTTAATGCCCAAAATGTGTCTGAGCTTTCCTTGCTAACACTACCTAAAGATCTTAGACTACTGCTGATTTAGAAGAGTGGTGTCTACCAAACAGTTAGAATTGCTTAATGCTACAGTCTATTTTTTCTGATGGATCTACAAAATATTGACTGGATTGACCCCTCCTAATCAATCAGCTGAAATCACAGGCAAAGATGGATAGCAATAGGGTTTAAAATAACTAGGTTGTATATCTTATCGCTTTGAAACCATAATGTTAACATATTTTATTTCAATTAATTAAGTATAGTAGTCCATATATACATAAACATTTTGTGTGTGTATGGGTTTATAAAAATAATGAATAGTTGCTGTCATGCCATAACTCATCCACCTCTGTCACATTAATCATCTGATTTCTTGGAAGGTGTCTTGCTTTGGACTGTATCTTCTTGTGTCTCTCTAAAGTGGATAGTCCAGAGATGGTGAAATACAACTTTCATTGCTCTAGAGCAAAATCTTTGCAGTATTTACTGCTATTGTATTATCTTGTTCCTGCATGAATAATTCAGAGTAGCTTGGAATTTCCCCTCCAGTCTAGATGAATAGATGAGACCAACTGAATATTGTCATCTTAAGACATAAAAATACCTCCTTTTAAACAAGTTGAAGCTGACATTATTTTCAGTTTATAGAAAGATAAGGCAGTTAGTAAAATAAGCAAGGTGTTGCAGACATGACAGAGGTGTTCAATAAGAGTCATATTTTCTAGTCTTGTTCTTAGCCAGGGTGCCTGACTAGTTATATGACTAAGTGCAAGAATGGGGTAACTCAGCCTTCCTCTGTGAAGATTCCTTGAGAGATTTTCTATCCAGCGGACCATCTGCATCCACAGAGAAGCTCTGTGAATGTTGTGCTGAAGGGGCAAAACAAACAGAAGATCTACTTTGAGAAACAGTATGGTCACAGAAACAAGAAAAGGTAAATAACATCCCTTCCAGGTATCAGCCTATAGTTACACAGTTGTGAGAAAGGATGAACTCCTCAGTACAGAAATTTAATTTTGAAATCTTGCTGCTGTATCAGGGAGCCAGTCAGCGTAGCATATTTTTTCTGATCAGAGAAGTCACTGAAACAGGTACCACTTTACAATTGGAATCTTTTTTTGACTGTCAGGTCTTTGATAAGAGTATTTGCAATGCGACAGTTGAAATTAAAGTGCACTCTACTCACTGTTAACTTTTGAAACGTTGTGCATTAATTTTAGCAATTTTCAAAGCCACTTACCAAAATCTTGCATACCAGAGAAGAATAAAATGCTGTTGATGTTATACTAGAGCCTCCCACAAATTGGTTCTTGGCACAGTACAGCTCCCACCCCTTTTCTCCTAAGGGGAGCAAACAGCTGGAAAATAGTCATGTTATTCTGTTTAAAACATAACTGAAATTTTACTAGTTACCTGTGCCCTCATGCAGTTCCAGACTGAGAAACATAAGGCTATGGTACAGGAATGATACTGAGCGTAAGAACAAATTTCTAAAGAAAAAAAGTTAATTTTTTAAGTGAGTATTTGTACTAGCTTCTTATTTTCCAATTCAGGTTATTCTCATAGCAGCCACTGATACAATGCTAAAAAACATATACAACAGCCGTTTTATTGATATGCTTTAAAAGACTTTAAGAATAGTAGTATGCTGTTAGTATAGTGGAAAACAGAGCCACAAAGAAGCTACATGATTCATCCAAAACCTTATCTCATATCTTAAATATCATTAGCCTCTTCTCTCCTATGCCTTTATTGACCACATTTTCTGGTCAAACTGCGCAACTTTGGCTCAAGTAAAATTCCATGCTGTATGGGATCTACCAGCATATACACACTGCAGCACATGTATAGGGTCAAGAAAGGCCCTCTGTCTCATATAAATCTTGATCAATAGAGCAAAACTAGGTGGGACGCAAGAAAAGCCAGGTGGACTATATTTTTAGACCTGATACCTGTACTTGAAATAGTCTGTGTATCAGACACTTTACAGCAATGTCTCCTATTTTTTCAGAGCCAGTGGTGTAACGTGTATGCCAAACTGTGTGGACAGTTTGTGGGTAAATGGGTTTCTTCACCTCATGCTCTACTTACCAGTCAGGATATTTGCCAGATAATTTCCCTTGATCACAGAAGGTCAAAGAAAACAGTAAGTCTGAGGCAACTCCTCACTTGCCTTAAAGGAGATACAAGTGAGCCCTCTAAGTTAGTAGCTGTCTGTTAGAAGATTTGCTCCATTCAGAAAACAGACCAAAGAAGCTGCTAATAGTATTAGAGAATTCAGGATGAAGACAGAATAATGAGATTTATCTAACCTCATTAAGTGGGGGAAAAAAATGAGGGAGAAACAAATTGATGCAATACTTAAACCAGAAAAATCACTATAATGACAAATGACAAGCCTGTAGACTGCAAAATCTGCTAATAAAGTGTCTGCTGTGGTTGTTATTAAAACTAAACTTATGATCCATGATTATTTAACCTTTAAACATAAGTGGAGGCTAAACTGGATATCTGTGTCAGATGATATTTCAGTGCTGTCTGCTCTGAGAAAGTTACTCATCAAATTTGGTTTCTGATGCCTCTCTTGTCTGAAGACTAGCCCTGTAAGGAATTTACAGGCTTTTAGAAAGATTCCTTCCTCCTTTGTTTCTTCTTTTTCTTCAGTAATTACATGGCAAACTTTGTTTAATTTGTACACCTTTAAAGATGCCTTGTGTAGAATAGCTGTGCTGTGGTGAGAATCACACAGCAATTCTACATTGCCAGGGGAACACCCCTCACATTTGAGCACAAATATTCTTGTCTAGGTGAAATTTCCTAGCCCTTTAGCAGCGATAGTGTGGGTCCTTCCAACAGTGAGGTTGTTTGAGTGCATGGGTGTTTTTGCCAGAGTTAAATCAGTTACAGCAAAGTTAAGAAAACGGCATATTCAGCTGAGATAGGGTTTGGCATGCATTTAAGGTTCTTTTTGATTGATGTATGATAATTTTTTTGTTGTCAAGAAAATTGTTTACACCATTTGACTAATGGGATGGATGGGCTGTTTAGGAGAGAAAATAGTCACATATGGCAATGGAAAAAACTCTTCTTCTGTTGGATTACTGCCCACATACCAACAAAATTTTCCATATGTCTTTAGTCCCAGCTCCAACTGGCTTATACTGTAGCCAGCAGGAGTTGCAAAGGTGAAAGTGGTTATGACAAGAACAGAGTATTAGTGACACCAACAAACTACATGAGTACTGTGCATTTTACCTTTATTCCTGCTCCTGGAATGGGGTAAAATAAGGACAATGTTTTATTAATTCATGCATGGCTCCACACCAGCTGATTTCTTTTTAGAGGTTCCACTGTTACTGCTTCTTATTCTGCTGCTAGCAAACATCCCTTTAGCAGAAAAGTCCAGAACTGACCTTCAGATGATGAGGCTGCAAGCATACAACTAAATCCCTCTTCCATGTACATATGAAAAAGTGTCGTACAAATTGCATAATATGAAAGCCCTTGCAATAACATGATGGGTAGATTAACTAGGTGGCTCAGTGGTTTACAGACTAGATTAGTGTAACAAAAAAAAGCTAGAAAGTGATTTAAAAAAAAAGAAATTGGAGGTGGAAGTTATCTATTTGGTTTTGGATGGATTGTTTGCCTGCTTGTTTGTTTTCTGTTTTGGGTTTATTAGGGAAAACATCAGAGACTAGTAACTTCTGTTACCTGGCTCAGTAGCAGTGCCAGCTCTTTGTAGATCTCAGTGTTCTTTTTGGTAGGACAAACCAGACACCGGGGAGGGTTCTTACCATCACAGTTATGTTGTTATAGACTTTTGTTTGTTGAGACAAAGTTGGACGGAGACTAACTCTCTCTGTAGGTCACTTTAAAACAGAAACAATTTTCAGCCCGTGCTGATGTGAGCAGCTCTGAGAAGGTACCTTGGAGAATAAAGTCTCTGCCTGTGCCATATCACACCCTTCAACCATTCATATTTGTTTTCCAATTTCTGTATAGCAATCATCCATATTACAGAGAGAAAGATTTTGTGAATAATGTGCAAAGTACAGCCAGGATTCTTTTAAAAATGTAATAGTCAATAAAGGATTTATGCTTTCTGGAATTAAGCTGGGCCTCTATATAGCATTGATCCTTTATTAATGATTTAATTTTAAATACTGATATCCTGATTCACAAAGGAAGCATTTTCCATTTTCCATCACTCTTCTGTTAAATATTGAAAGTGAGAATTTTCTGCTTATGGAAAAGGTAATTTCACAGATGACCACAATTGCTGAGGGCCAGAATCAGAAAATGATTATCTTCTCTTCTCTTCCTCAGGAAGTTCCTGTCCTTGTTCATTAGCCATACACAGCAAGAGCTGAAGCAAGTTTTATGAAACATTGTAATTGGGTGTCTCCCACTGATGCCACATTAATATGTTGTTAGACTAACATCTTTTACTGACACAGATATGGTTCAGAACAGATCTGAAAACCTGATGAATTTGATATTGTATTTTAAAAGATTTATACATTTCTTATTTTAAAATGTTGTCATTTGCAGAGTCCCTTAAAATCTGTCTGAGACCCCACTGTGTAATTGCAACAGTATGGAGAGCTGGTTGCAAAAAATATATGTGGAGCAGAGGGGCACAGTGGTGGTGATGCTAGTGAGAAGTCCAAGAAAAAGCAGTACCCGCTTCTGAGACCCCCATACTCTAAAGTAAATTACCCCATATTCCATGAAAATGGGTTGTCTACAACATAACCGCAGCACACACTGTGTCTTTCTTTACATGAGGGTGTAGTACTAGAGAAATTTAACTTTCTCCCTGAAGTCATCAGGTAATACACGCTTCTATATGAAGACTTAACCTAAAATTCAAGCAGCTTGTATTAATCCTTTTCTAGCCTTCATACGAACAAACAAACGTAGAAGTGGACCAGCACTATAGTGCATGAACTGTGAATATGTTAGACTTCATTCTAGCATAGGAATAACTGCTTTAAGCCCTTTGTTAGTCAGAAATGGTCGGAGAGCAGGCAGTTCATGGTTTATGCATTTCTCACAAATCTCAGTGGGAAAAGTGTTGGAGATAGAATTTTCTCTTTTTCTTTTTTTTTTTTTTAGTTAAATGATAAATGGAGAACTTCTCTCCAAATGAGCTTGGAGCATGGATGCTGGTTTGGAGAAAGGAAAGAAAAAAGAGAGCACTACAAAGAAAGTTTGAAGAGCCCTGTGCTCCTGAAGGGCTGTCTGCCCTTTCTTTTAACAGCATGTGAGGTGAATTCAGTTTGAATGATTTTGGCATATCTTTATGCTAAAGAGCTTTGTGTCGCTAAGCAACGTTTTTAGCAGTATGTAAGCACACAGAAGTTGCCTTTGGTACTTTACATATCTATGTCTGCTCTCATCCCTGCTTCTGTTAGTTAGATGAAAGGTGCCTCCGTGGGTTGATGCAGGATCAAGGTGTATACTGAGAATGACATAGAGATCAGACACTGAGCTTTTTCAAAGCTAAATGGGTTGTAGCACAGACTACAAGCTAAACAAAACGTAGGACTCAATTGAAGAATTATGTAAGCATTCTTTCTCCTAAACTCTGATCTGTCTTTCCTGTTGCAACTGCAGGGCTGTTTACTCTCGTTTCCAGTGACAATAAGAATAAAAATCTATTTAAAGTGTCTAAGGGAGTGAATCACACATTCAACAGAAATAGCTTTTTGTGAAAAGCAGCACATTGCTAGACTTGTTATAAAAAGTAAGTTAAGTAACTTGTTTTTCCATATCAGAAAACAGACTGAAAAAACTATAAGCTACGCCACTCATGAAAAGTTATCCAGAGACTTGCTGTCTGAAAACATTAATGCAATTATATTTTTGTCCTAGATTGTCTTAAACTATAAAGAGAATAATGAGATAATTAGGAGATAACGTATTGTCTAACGTAGTTGATCTTACTACCTTTTGTGCTTTGATTCAGTGTCTGTACGATCAGATAGGATAGCTGGGGCTTGATTTGATCTGACACTCCAGGAGCGTAAAGCAGGAGCAAGTCCATTCTAGACAGAGGTCTTGAAAACTCCAGGCCATAAGGTGCCAAGTTTACCTTCCCACCTCTGAGCAGTAGGAGATACCCTGTGAAGGCGAGATCCCAGCGCCAGCTGAGAACAAGCAGAGGGTCTGTTTTCTCTTATGCTATGACATCCTCCATGTTAAGGACTATTTTGGTTGTGACACTTCTGTATTTCCTGAAACCTTCTCCTAAGTCTGGTGGCAGAAAGAGGCCCTCAGTGCTCTTAAACCAACTGTGTAGTAGTCTTCTGAGGTTCCAAACTGAACTCACTAAATGGAGCTTTACTATTGATAGCAGCACAGGGAAGGTTCTGGGAAATATTTTAGGTACTTTTAACTCAAATCATAGGTTATTCTGCAATGGCCTTCTGTAGTCTTAGGGAGCAGGGGAGCATAAATGGCTGCCCCTGGCTGTGGCTTGGTGTTCTGCAGTAGTCATAGCTGTCTTGAACCCAAGGGCTGATGCCATAGACTAAGATTTGGTATGTTTTCATTCACCCTGTGTAAATTTAAAAAAAAGAAAAGAAAAGAAAAGAATTTGTAATTAAAATGATGAAGGGATCCACAGATTATAATCAATGAGGCCAACTGTATACATCAATATACATAAATTTATGTGTAAATAAACTCAAATCTAACAAAATATAGGTTTTACAAACCTTTAATTTCAAGTGAATGCTTAAACTATGAACTCTGGATTTAAGCTTTTTAAACTTAGCATTTAACTGTATGTTTCTAGTGAAGTCTGCAGCTTATTTTTTTGTAATGGGGCTTGACATGCAAATCAAAGGCTAAAGAAATCTTCCTGAAAAAAAGTGTCCAACATAACTGAAATATAGCAGCAGAACTGTAGACAACTTAGGTACTGTAGTTGGTTTTCCTCAAATTATAAACTCCCTGAGGCAGAGGGCTGCTGTTTTATTCTTCATAAAACAGGTGGGGTACACATTCTGTCCAGTTATGGTTCCTGTGCTCTATTGACATTTAAGAATAAAATATCTAAATAATGTAGCTGTTCAGAATTCGTCAAGTAACAGAAAAAGCAGTCAGTAAAACCTTTTGTCATGTTTTATGTGATTAACATATACATTCCTTTGCTATTTAGAGATGGGGATTTTATAGGGGGTGTCATTGGCATCATTACATACTTGATTGTGTGGATGAATTTCTGTGATCAGGCCAAAAACTGTTTTGATTTTTGTTTAATTTCAAACTCTTACTGTGGTAGAAGATGGCTATGTTCTTGCAATATTAAGGCAGAAAGTATTTTTAAGTAATAATATTCAAGTTGATTCCAAAATGAAAATTGGCTGTTCTGGAGATCAGAGTATACACTATGTATCATCTTTTAGAGAATTATTAAATATGCAAGTTACAGAGAGAGATTTGACTAGAACTTAAATCCATTGCATGCATCAAGAATAGTTCATTATAAACAAATTGAGGAACAATTAATTGGTGTTCAAGGGATTAATTTCTTGTTGTTTTAATTCAGCTATTTCTGTCTATAGCATTATACGTAAGAGGAATTGGTCACTGCTTCTTAACTTTTTGTTCAAATAAATTACAAAAATAATTGTTGTTTGCCCTGAGATTAAGGAGATGTCAGTATTTCAATTACAAACATTTATTTTTGGGGGTTTATAAATCAGTTATAAACGTTCTCTCCAAACACAAGAAATAAATCAGTGTTCAGAGATTGTCTTAGTTGACAAACATGTTTATTTACATCTTTAATGACCTCAGGAGCCTTAATCAATTTACATTTTTGAAGTGCTTTGAGATCTTTGAAGAATGGACTCTAAGTGCAAAGTATTATTAATATTCAGCTTAATTAATTCATGTTAACGATATATATACCGTGAAGACTGTTTCAGCCAATTGTGTGATAGCTTCCATAGTATTAGGAGATGTATTATTGAAATTATTAGGGATATGATGATGACTTCCTTTGACGAGCAGAATTGACAAGCATCCTTTTAAGTAGAAAGATGAACCACTGCCTCCTTTGAGGAGGGAGGAATGAGAAGAAAGAATTTCTGTTGTGTCCTATAAATTTGGAAAGCCTGGATTCAAGTCACTTAAGAAAGTGCCAGTTTCTTCTACTAATTAAGTTGGCTGCTGCCAGGAGCTTCTTACTCCCTCTTACCACCTGCACCTCCAGCTGCGCTTCCAGCTGTACTGCTAGCCTTGCTAGCCTTGCTTGAGTTGGACGTGATCAGTGTTGCTGTGATATAAGCTGATTCATGGAGCTAAAAGTGACAAGAAAAAGTTCAATTTTTGGAGGGCAGGATTTGTTTTCTAGAAGTTTAAGCACCTAAAACATCTCACTGTGATGTCAGACAATTACTGGAGCAGTCAGATGAACAGGAGAGTTATAAAAGTAGACTGGGTTAGCACTAACACCAGATTTTATTGGGAGTTGGGAGTAGTCCCTCTACATTTGGTGGGAGGAGCCGGACCTTTCCAAAAAGTAGGCAGGTCTCAGGTTGATTGTAAGCAGGTCTCAGGTTTATTGACCACAGGTCAAAAACAAAGTAAAAAATAATTTTAACATAGACTTCTGCATTTAGTGCCTATAGATCATTTTAAACTTGGATAAACCCAATCTTGCCTGATTGAAAGGTACATATTTTATTTTTCTTTCTTTTTCTTTTTTTTTTGTTGGTTGGTTGGTTGGATTTTTCACAGTTTAAGTTGAAGTTAAAATATTGCCATTTCTATTGGATTTTAAACCCAAATATGAAAAATGTTCATCAAGATTTCTTTGAAAGCTATTTAAACATCAGAAAGAAAGGAAGAAGATATATTATTATTTAGAGCTCCTTGGAGAAAATCCAAGCTTTAATTGCACTTCACTTTCATTTCTGTAAGAATGAATTTGAATGAAAGTGAGTCAGTCCTGTGGTGCTTTTTCAGTCCCCATCTTAGTTCCTGTGGAAAAAATTGTACTGGCTCAGACAAACAACTTGACATACTCCTGTTGTTGATTGAGACATCTCTTTTGGATTCTATCTGATTTTCTCTTGTTTTGAGAATAAATACGAGCATGTTTAAAAGTAGCAATGTCAATTCTTGTAATTATCTGAGATGTTTTGACTATAAATACTGCACTACCTATTAAAGAACTATATTCAAATAAGTTCAGTGAATGATATCACACTAATTGACTTTTTTCACTGAATCCAATGTTTCTCTGAGATTTTTAGGCCAGATAACGTGTGCATTAGAAGAATCAGATAATGGTTCTTCTGGGTATGATAGACTGCTTATGTGTAAGCACAGAAAAACTGCCTCATTTCCTAAGAACTTCCTGAACATGTTCTCTGGAGTCTCTCTGTGCACTGACCAGCTCTCTGATGTCCCCAGATGCCACAACAGCCATTTCTTTTTCTTTTTAGAAATCGTGGGTTGAAAGGAGACTTCTGCAGAAACCCAGTTCTAGTTATCATTTTTTATAGCTAATGAGAGGAGAACTTTTTCTCTTTTTTGCATCTAACTACGCTTACTCAGCTCTATGGCAGTTTCCATGGGAAAGATGATGACTGAATATTTCTTAATTTATGCAGCATTTTTTTTGATGTATTCTGTGTGCTTTGATATAATGTCAGGAGTTCTTCACCAGCTGATTAAGAGGTGCTTGATGTTTCTTGATATTGTTTTATTCCCAGGCCTGTTGCTACCAGATTTCCTCTTCCCTCCTACAAAATATAGATTTTCTATTACTTTTGATGTCTTCTCACGTATAAGGTTTCTTGAAACACAGTTGATGTCTGTATGTGCAGATATTCCCCATAATATATGCTCTTCTCTAACGCTAAACTAAATACTTATTAGAACTTCCTCTTGTGAGACAGTCAGGTTTGGGGAATATTTGTGGGATGCTGCATATTTAAGACTTGCAGGACAAATTCCAGCAGGGCCAGATTGTTCAACAGTTACACAATCCTAGCAAAGTTAATGACTGCATTCATGAAAGTAAGAATGGCAGGGCTGGACTGTAAGTTGGATTTCTGTAATGATGAGCCTGGTAGTTTAGCATATAAAGGACACTAAAACTTTGGCCAAAATTTAAATAAAGATTAGAAACTGTGGGGACAGACTAGAGCCAGAATCTGTATACTTTCTAGTATTGAATTCTAAATGTATATAAACCTGAGCGTATCTGCATCTGTCATTTAATTTATATAAATAAAAGAAATAAGGTTTTATATTTTATGAAAAGCAATGTTTTACTTTTTGAGAGTACTTTCTAGCCCCATTTATATTGCATTTGAATTTCTCACACTTAAAGCACTTCAGAAGTTCTAAAATCAAATAAAGAACCTGATAAAAATTCTGTAATGGAAACTTTTTGCTTTTTCAGAAGCATAACCTTTTCTATAACACCGATAAAAGCATCAACAGTATATTGATTGCCTTAATTAAAAAAGAACAGTAAGATGAACTATTGTTAAAGCTATAGGTAGTACAGGCAGTAGTACACAGTCACTGACAATGACTTTTACAGTCAGGAAAAAGCAGAGAAGATTCAATTCTTGTATTTATTTTGATATCTTCACTCAGTATAGACTGCAAAAAAGCATTCCAAGATGCACCCACCCTAACAGATACTTTATAGTGATGTGTGTTGTCTGATTATTGTTTGTCTTGTATGAATTTGGGCTCAAATTTTACAAGGTTAAGTCTCAATGCTTATAGATTATACAGATATACTTTTAGGTTATTTATGTCATTTCTCTAGGATTTTTTCTAGTTGCTTTGAAACTGACAATCAGTCTCATTCTTGTTGTACCTTTCCTGAAGCTTTCTCACTATTAAAATTTATTTTTATATGTGACTGGTTTCCTTAAGCTGCATATAAAAAGGACTTTTTTCAACTCATGTCACATCTAATATTTTCATCACATGAAAATAAAAGAAATGCATCTTTTTGCAAAACATTAATGTAAGACCACAAAGCTGAAGGCAACAACAGTTCTTCCATAAATTATCAGTGTACAGTTGAGTTCATCTACTTGCAGAGAGGGGAGTAGTGCTATTCAAGAAGCATATTCATGCGCTAATTGGATTTTCCATTTTCCATTACTTCATTGTTGAATATATGCAGGCTTAAAAGATTCAAGCTAATAACACTGGCACAATGCTACATGTATATGATTACCTCTGTCTTGTCAATGACTTAATCCTAGAGTTCGTGTTATTCGTTTTCAAGATGGGTGAACAACCCCTCATCTATCAAAATATTAAACTGACTCTTGTACTGAGATACAGATAGGCAGAACTGGAAGTGTCCTTAAAGATATTGTTTTTTCCAGTTTAAGAATGAATGCAACATGATCAAATTCATTCTGGGTAGCATGTGGATTTTCTCCTGTAGCATGTTCTCTGAACAGCAGGATGGGTGATTGTAGCTAGAGAATTATTTTAAAGTTGTATTTTTTGTCAAATCTATTAGCAGCTGAACAGTAACACTAGGTAAGACTTGGGATTCTGTTCTCAGAGCACCGATTTGCCTTATTTTTCTCCTTTAGAGACAACAAGTTCTTAAGAAAAAGAGTGAAGCAGAATAAACACTAAAACAAACAGACAAAACTAGGACAGTTATGGTAGACTTAGAGATCAAGGCTCTCATTTCCACTGAAATTCAGTATCTAGAGCTGAGACACCAGAATTCACCACTTCAAAGCTGCTTTTTCACCCTTTTCAGTATTACCCATTTTGAAGGTTTCTTTAAAGTCTCTGTTTTGATGGTTACTTAAATATTATTAATGCCCATGTCAGAGAACAGTTGAGCAATGTATTGTAGTTATTAAACGTTAGACATCTGTCATGGGTGAAATGGTAAGAAGCGGCAATAATGCAAACACAGAACACAGAAATGCCATGAAGATGCATGTGAGACTTGTCCAGATGAAGGACATAGTGCTCCTCTGTGTATAATCTGGAAGAAAATATCTTCTCCCATAATTTCTTTCTGTGCCTCTTCCCTTGCATAGCAGAAGGATTGGCTGTGGCTATCAGTGTAACAAGGAATTTTATCCAGCCATGAAAAATGGGTAGAAGCATGTCAATATGAGAATAGAATCACTCACACTGAGTAGCAATTACAGTAGGGCAAAGAAGTTGGTTTTGCCCCCAGCATTGTTTAACCAAATGTAGATCCCAAGTCTAAAAACAAACTTACTGCATCTTTTGCAGCTTTCTGTCCTGCTTCCCTATTTTCTTTTTCCTCTTTGAAGAGGAGCTGTTTACCAGTGTGTATAATCATAGCTTTGTTTTACTGTGGTATGGCTGTCAAGCAACACACCAGCAAGACTCCAGAAAAATCCCAAAAGGCCACCCAGAGCATTCAAGCAAATAATCAACAATGATAAATTTAGCATGAAACATTTTGCCATGTAAGCTGCAGACTGAGAACAAAGGATCTCTCCATCTATGATAGAAAGGACTGGCTGCCCTCCTATCCACTAATTATCTGTAAAAATGAGGGTTGGGGGGTGCTAGCAGGATTAATTACTTTGCAACTGATGAAAATTATAGTGATTTTGAGAAAGTAGCAGTCAAGGAAAATGTCTGTGTTTTTTTGCC
Source organism: Penelope pileata (assembly GCA_013396635.1). Taxonomy (NCBI): domain Eukaryota; kingdom Metazoa; phylum Chordata; class Aves; order Galliformes; family Cracidae; genus Penelope; species Penelope pileata. The sequence continues at coordinate 226,567 of WBMW01003078.1, forward strand.
AAAAATAGCACAGCTAATACCTGACCATGTTTCAAAGTTCTGAGCAAAATGGATCCTGCCACTTCAATATTGACTGAATGCTGAAGGAGCTGAATTTGCAACACGAGCATTATGGCAGCATGATATGGTAAAAGCCCTTTGGTGACATATGAAGATGTCAAAGCATCTGTCATTTTCTGCACTAGTTTTGTGCACTTGTGTACGGAGCCTTGACAAAGAGCTGGTCTTCTGGCTACATAAATGTGGTGGTCTTCCAGCATTTCCTGAAAATGTGCTAATATGGGGAACACAGCCAATGGAGATGAACAGTGAGAATATTGCAGAGATTTTCTTGCCAGGACAGGTTTTCTATGAGAGATGATAATAACGCCCACATTCTGTTCTTATATGTGCTAGAAATTTTTTGAGATCATGGAAAAAAATAGATGTTATTAATGGTCTTAATGATTATAAAGACTACTGTATCAGTGTAAGCAAAAGCACGGTCATCCCATTTACTGTCTAGAATATGCAAATTCTCCAGAAGATATTTAGTTTTTCTGCTTAAGGTAGAAGGAAATACAGGAAAGAGGTCTGTATGGGCCTGCTCTTATGGGGACACCACTGGCCTATAGGTTACTCTTGTTAGTTGGTAAGTTTCAGCTTTCTCTTCAAGAAGTGTATTACATGATTATTCAAATTGGTTTTGGGAAAGATTTGTGCAAAACATACTCAGTCCTTTCTTTTGTAGGTGGTAATTAAAAAACAAACATAGCCTCAGTTACTTAGTAAAAGTGTATTTTAAAAAACTGAAGTTTGAAGAAAACAACAAGGCTAATCATTCATAGCTCCCTTAGCTATGGTCTTGAAAAAAAATCAACAGTAAATCTCTATATTACACTGTACAACCTTTGAGGCAGACATCTCCATCACATGCAGAGTGCAGTGTATTAGACAGCACGCTGAATTCTGCATTAATGACTTTCAAATAGTTCTCACAACTCATGACACCGCGTGAGCTTTGGGAGCATTTTCTGTGAGGCTTACTGACAAATCTTTCACTTTCGTTATTCTTTTATGAAACTGCAGCAATTTAGGAAAAGCCTGGACTAAAAGCTCACATTTTATGTACTCAAGAAGAGTAAAGATCAATACACGGGCAGAGAAATACTAAAATGCCGGTAGTCTGAAAGAGGGCCATCTGCAAACCCATTTGATCGGTTTGGCTAAGTACCTCTAAGTAAGGAAGCTTATCCGATCTACCTTGACTTCTTGATGATAAAAACCTTGCAGTAAAACCCAAAGGATTTCTGAGACTTCAAGATTTTAGTCATTCAGAAAGTACCATGAGAAGTGCTTATACTTCTTTCATGTTGCATTTTTTTTACTGTCTGCAGAAAGAAAAAAAAAAAATTAGAACATTGAATAATTCTCAATAAATAACCTTTTCTGAAATCTCGAGTATTTTTGCATCCTGTCTAATGACAAAAATGAAGTAATTCTCTTCCTACTTTTGACACATCTGACTGACCCCTGTTGAGAATGAGTGTTCACACTTCCTCACTTCAGTAAGACAGACACAAAAAGCAGGTCAGGGACCAAATTCCAACCAAATGTGAACAGGTGTAACTCTACTGAGATCCAAGGAATTCTACCCCAGAGATTTTTAGAGCCTTTCACAGATGTCATTGAAGTGACCTTTCTGATTCCGCTTTTGAAATATTTTGTAACAGAAATGGAATTGGTAAGGAACTTCATTATTACAGCAAAATATTTCATACTGTGACAATCCAGCTCCCTGGATTAAATAAAATAATTGCAAAAAAAAGCCAGACTTTGTCCTAATCAAATGGCAAAAAAATGTCCTTTCTTCCTGAGAGGATTTCTGCACTGAGTTTCTTGAGCGTGGGATGTTTCCTGATCTGCTTGCCCCCGTGTTCACTGGCCAATAAGTCCTTAGTTTGACAATACAAGTCTCTCGGCATCCCATCGTTTTCCCTAGACACATTTAGTCTTTTGCATTTCAACTTTCCTTATCTACTGTGGTGTTTAAAGATTTTTCAAAATATGTTCTCCAGTGGATAAATAAATGCAGTAGTGGCCACACTCAACTCCAGTTCCAGAGGAATTACTAGTTCTAACTGTGCTGTTCATAGTGTAGGGAATTCTTTGAAATCTCTGCTGTCTCAGAAAACAGAATGAACTGTTTGACTGTGTCCAGGCTTCTAATACAGAGCCTGGATTGCAGCAGAATAGAGAACCATGAGAAATGTATTCATTCGCACATGGTATGCTCCTTTACTCTCCACTGTCACCCACCACACTGAACAGATCCTGGTAAATAACAACTTTTCACTTTTCATACGCATTTCAGTGAGAATATGAGACATTTCTTAAAATGATCTGTGATTCAACATATCAGCTAAAACAGTCTCCTCAAACTGAGGCTAAGTTTTAAACAGGAAAAAGTTCCCTAATTTTATTTCTTTGAAATCGTACTGCAGTTTGTGTCTCTGCATGTGTTTAATGAAGATAACTTATAAGTATTAACAGTTTATTAATACTAAAGTGGAAGACTATGTTGGAGAACGATGCTAAAGCATCCAGAGCCATTGTTACGTTTTTACTTTTCAAAGGAAGGTTCAAGCCAGATCACAAACATGAAGAGATTATAAGAAATGACTCATCACATTGTCTCCTGAAATAAAGCATGTACTTTATGCTTTCTGACAGAAGTGCTTCCTGTAAATTCCACATGATAGATTTTTACATGTACCTTTAAGTCAAAGAAGAACCCCAGCTACTATTTTCTTATCAGAAGCAAAGCTCTTTTTGCAGTTCAGCCACCTCTAATCAGTGAAAGTTTAAAGGGCTTTTGAAAGACTGAACAAAACGCATGTGGCTAAGACTGAGCAGTTGTCAACTCCAGGGAGTAATCCAACAGTCACGAGCCAGATTCAATCTGTTCCTTGCATGATGGCACAGATACAGCCGCAAGCAAAGACCATTCAATTTACTGAGAAATGTGGAGTCAGCTATGACCAGGTTCAGGGAAATGTGATCCTTTGTATTTGAGGTACCTGTGAGAAAGAACTTCTGCCATAGCCATATTTAATGCTCCAGATGGCATAGTTTCTCATGAAACAATCTTGCTGCAAGCCTTTTACATTCATCCTGCAGCATATTGCTGGCTTGTAAGTCTCCTGCAGTAACGTTTTCTTCAGCCAGCAGAATGGAGTTTTTAAATGATGCTGAAACTTTTGACAAAGAAAACATAGATAAATATTTCCTGAGCTTAATTGCATACAAATAATGTTATCAAGAGCACGTTGTAAGGACAGAAATTCCAGAGTTCAGACTTTCCAGAGCCTGGGCTGCTGACTTGCTTTGATTTTGTGTACTTCCTCCTCAGGCACATACGTTATGATTTACTGTAATATTTTTACCACTGGACCTCAGTCATGTTCAGCGCTTTGTTCTGTCCTCATGATTGATAGTGTATCCAGACACAACTCTGAAGATAGAACTAATAGTGGGCTTTTCTGTGATGCAGATCACCTAGCAAATGAAATTTCAGGCTGAATTCTTAAAATCTGGCAGCGTTACGACACCTGCCCTGAAAATAATGCTTCCCAATTTATTATGTTGGCCCACAACACCAGCGGTGGATGTTGGAAGCATGGCAGTAGAGGTTGGACCTTCTCACCAATATTGTTACATTTTATTGCTGTGTGACAGATGGCAGCAGAGGGGCAGTCTGACACAACAGCATCTTTCATGGAAGTGCGGATGAAGCAAAGGTGTGGAATTGAACCATCAGCTCTGACCTCTGCATCACAGTGCTGACTAAGCTGAAGACACAAACTTCTAGAATCGGGTAAGAGAAGAAGACAACCTCTCTCTTGCAATATGATAATGCCAGGCCCATACCAGTTTGAAGATCATGGAGCACATTGCCGGTCTTGGCTGGACTGTCCTACCACACCTACCATAAATCCAGATCTGGCACCTTCTGACTTCCATCTGTTTGGATCAATGAAAGATGGACTGCATGGGCAGCATTTTTGTAGCAATGACACCATCATGGCAGCTGTGTGTCACCTCTGTTGGTGCATGTTTTTATGAGCACAGCATGTTCTTCACTAGTGAAAATGCACAGCTAACGGTGGTGACTGTGTTGAAAAAGAGTGTTTTGTGGCTGTGAATTTGCTCTATCAAATAGTGTTGTTGTGCTCTTTGTAACTGCTGTCATTTCCATGGAAATAAATAGGAAGTATTAATTTTGGAGCGAACTATGTAAATGTTATTCAAAAATGGGTTTTTAAAATAGAAGACATCTACAGGATGTGTAATAATAGGAGGCACTAGCTTTCCCAAACCTGTTAAAATTCTGTCACTGAAATGTATTTAATGTATCTTAAAAAAAACAGTGAGCTATTGCTGGCTGTTTTGTCCATTCCAGGGGAGGTCAGCAGGGTTAACAGACAAGTAGCAGTGTTTAAGGATTGCAGAGGACTTATATCTAGAAATTGCTCTGAATCAAACTTTAAACTTATGTATACACACGAAAATATCTACCTTCTAATTACTCGAGTACTTGAGATAAAAGTGTGTGCTTTCAAATGAGTTATGGCTGCTAACGTGGCCGTAGAACAGAAGCAGTTGTCACACCTTTAAAAAGATAGAGGGAGATATATCCTTGGCTGTGAACGCTCATTCATTGACATGAAAACACAAAGATATCTACTGTGACTATGACACAATGAAGATGGCCTAAACATCATTAGCAACATGTAGAGATATGAGTGAAATTCCAACTACAAAGAGGAAATACATGTTCCGTACAAGGGTACACAAATGAATCAGAAGCTTTAGTGCTATGAACTGAGCCTGTCTGTGCCTAGTCAGAGGAAGTTAATCCCCAAATCCAGGGAGACTGTAGCTTAAAAATCAGCCTTCCAAAGTCTTGATGTTAACAGTGCAGCCTAGACAGAGCACTTAGTTCTCCTGGCTCTTAGTGATAATTCACCTCCAGAGCAATATTATAGATCAGTCACTCTGAATCAATAATATTTGCATGCACTTATGTGTAGCTCATGCTAAGGAGAGTAAGCCAGAGCTAATCAAGCTAAAACATCATTTCTACGCTTGGCAACTCACTACTAACTTTCAACAGTCCAGTATATTAAAGTACAGGGATCAAAAGATCTAGAACTGAAATAGTGAGGACAGCTGATTTTTCACTGGAACAACTATAAAAGTCAAGTTCCTCATGAAAGCATATGGGTTTCTACAAAGCTAAATACATGTTTACTATACTACATGTTACTTACTACATGTTTGTACTTGCTAATACGCAATAGCAGGCAATAAATTACCGACCACCAGCCGATAGTTCTCAGATCTCTCTGGCTAACAGCATTTGAACACCTCCCATGTATTTAAAAAACAAAATAATTCTTTTTCAGAACCTGTAATAACAGCTTGATGGATATCGATTGTTTGTTTGATTATAAATCAGGGCAGAATCAGCCTCTATGCAAATCAAGATTTCCTCCTCCCTGAAAAGATTATTTTTCAGATCAGCCTGATTTATTTTTGTCATGTTAAGGGTACAAGTCTGACATGTGGCTGGTTGGAGAAGCCCTCCCATTGAGTCACAAGGCTCAGGAAGGGTGCCCTTGCTTTCTAAACTCCTGCTCAGAAAGGAGTCTAGGTCTGGCTAGGCCCAGTCTTAGACCCAGATTTGGTCAACAGTTTATGTCTAAAGGAACGTGCGCAGTCACTTGTTAGAGTCAGTGTTTGCCTGTCAGAGTATCAAGGACTCCAACAGTGTGAGGAGGCGGATGTTTGGAGTGAGGGCGTTTGTCTTCCCAAGATCGTGTTACCAGTGATGAGCCCTGCTGTCCTGGAGGTGCCTGAACATCTGCCTGCCCGTGGGAAGGAATGAATGAATTCCTTCGTTTTTCTTGCACGCACAGATTTTTCTTTATTGGTAAACTGTCTTTATCTCAACTCATGAGTTCTCTCACTTTTTACCTTCTGATTCTTTCATCTCACTGTGAAGGGAAAGAGCAAGTGGCTGTGCTGCCTGCCGAGGGTAAACCACAACATCAGGCAACATGGTCAAAGGGATGCCCCAGAGCTGCTTCATTCTTCAGCTCAAATATCTAAATTGCTGTCATCTGTGCAAAAATAATACCGTGTTGTTAATCTATGATGCTGCCACTGATCATACTGGCAAATAATATTTGTTGAGCATCTCTCTTCACTCTGCCTGAGAGCATCTCGTCTCTTTCCTTAAACACAGATTGTGAATTCCTTGGGGTAAGGACTACATTTGGGATGTGGCTAATGGAGTAGAGCACCCGTCTGTGACTATTAACTATAACAACAACAAAAAAATAGAATGTAGTAGTGCATATGTTCATATTTTGGTTTTCTGTGATTCTGGATATGCAAAATATGCAATCTATGCAGACTATCAACACATGTATGCCTCATCCAAACACACCTGCCTCAGTAGTATTTACAGAATACTGCTTCAGCATTTATACACACTACAAAAAAAAATTAAATTTTCAACATGTATGCATATAGCTTTTACTTACAAACCATGAATGCAATAGCCATGAATAATAAAGTATGTATATGTAACGGTGGAGAGACGTCTGCAGGGAGATTAAAACCTGTGTCTATTAGTATGTATAACAGTTCTCTGACCATTTTATGGTTTTCAGTATCAAGCGCAATAATAGCAATGATTATGAATCTCAAGAAAACATTTTTTCATTAGGGAGATGAGGAAAGAGAGACAGAAAACTTAGATCTGTTGCCAGCATTCACCACAATCTTCAACTAATCTGATCTGGGGAAAAATCCAAAATTAATACTGTCAAACTGAGCAGCAGATGTTGAGAAAGAATCAGGCACTGCAAGAAAATTGATGTGCCAGTGAAAATTAGACAGACAGGAAATTCTCACTAAATAAAACCCAGCAGGTTATTGAGGTGCAAAAAAAAAGAAAAAAAAAAAAAAAAAGCTTAGATCACCTAGCCAGATCATGTTTGTGTAACTATATTAATGGTTTTCTTTTTTTGCTAGTTATATGTGTATTTGTGTAGTAATAAAAAATCTTCTGTAAGCTGTTTGAACCTTCTGCGAGATATCTTTTCTGTATTCACTGAAGGTTCAGCCAGTTTGGCTTCACTTTACTTGTGAGAGTTTCTACATTGTCTTCTAACTTATCAGTGCTGATGTCCCTTCAGCAACCATTGTCAGCCTTTATATCTGGATGAAGACAAAAAGGCTTCAGTTTGTTGTTTGCAAGAATATGATACAAATTTACATGCATCAGAGTAATGAGTTTCCATTTCCAGAGGCTAAGCCAATGAACAACTGAATTTAAAAGCAGGCTTGTTTGCAGAGTGGCTGCAGCACTAATCTGTAAGTGGTTGTGCACTGCCTAGGCACTTTTAGGGTATAGAGTTTATGTTATCCCTAGATTGTTCAGACAAGAGCCCAAATATTGGAATGGTGTCTGCAGATTTTGGGATCCTTTTGCCAACTACAGCTGCTGAGCCTTTCATTTAAGTTGTCAAAACAGATGTGATTAGGTCAAACATTTTTCAGCCAAAAGCTTCACAAACAATCATTTGAAAACCAAAAAAAGACTAATCTGTGTCTTCTAACTCATCTCATGTTTTCTCTCAGATAACAGCTGCTGCTTTAAGTTGCACAGCATTATTATTTTTGTTTCCCTTGGTTTGACTCATTCCTTTTGGAAATAGATCTCTCAGCTTGTTTTTGGCAAACAGAGAATTCTGGCCTGACTGGATTTTTCTCTTTCTCTCATTCACTCACACATACTTTGCTTCCTTTGCTGCTTTTCCAGCCTTTTAGCTTTTCTTCCCTCTGCCATACTTGCTACAAGCACTGAGGGCTTATACATAAACATCAGGCAGAATCCCTGGGCTAGCTGTCCTCGTACCAATGCACTGACTCTGTTAACACATTAACAAATAATAACAGGTTGAGCAGGTTATTGTGCTCAGAGAGAAAAATTAATCAGAAAAGAAGTTAATGTTATTTCACCCTGTTTATGGATGTGTGCATGCATGTGTTAGAGCTGCGAAAGGAAGGTTTTGTGGTTAATGTTACTGGCTTTGGACTTGAGAAATACAAACTAAATCACAGTACTACTTTTCTTAGTTTTCCTTCGGAGAGTTAGTCGGCAGTGAAGTGGAGATAGCAGAAGTTCTTTTCCTGATTTTTCTGTGTGCATAGTAACTCTGGAGAATAGAGCAGCACATTCTTGGTTTCTCTGCTTGCCCTTGATCAGGACCTGTGGACTGGGCTTGTGGACCTTGCGGCCAGGCGTGGAGCTCCTGCAGGCTGCTCTGATGTAAGCTCAGGTGCTGAGCTGAAGCTGGAGAGTACAAAGGATAAAACAAGAGGTTTTTTTGCTGACTGCAAAATACAATGCCATTCTAGTGTGCCACATCAGCACTGGCACTAGTTCCTGTTTCAGCCTGATACTTGGTCTAAGACTCACGCTTCTCCAGGGTCACTTGCCTCACTGACCAGTAAAGAACAAGTCCATGTTGTCACAGCTGAGAATTCCCAGTAAGTGTGACACTGGCTTTGTGAGGGGAACAGCTGTCACCTGGGAACTGAACAGAGATCAAAGCATTTGCTGTATGTGACTGACTATAGCAACAGTAAGTTTCTGAGCTTTCTCATCCTAGTTTAACTATCTCCTGGCTTTTGGGGATATGCGTGACTATAGATTATAGTGATGCAGATTTTGATATGCATTGGTCAAGATGGAGACAGGAATCCACGGATGATTGTGTACAATTTTTCCCTTGGAGGCAGTGCTTGAATGCTGCAAAGTTCTAAGTTCATATCTGAGTTATTTCTTTATACAAGCCTGGATGTAAAAGCAAGCAACCTTGGAGCAGCTGTGAATACCCACAGAGGCATACAAATCTGGGCGGGTCATTGTGAAAAGTCTTTGCCAGACAGTCAGGTGCTGAAGTTACTGTCAAGCTTGGAGGAAGTGTCAGGGTGAGTAGATGGTATCAATACATTCTCTGTTGTTTGTTGTTGGATGTTTTCCTGAATTGATTACAACCTGGTGGAACTGCTGGATGAGTTAATGAATATGGTGAGGTAAGAATAATACAAGGGCTGGCAGGGGGGGAGTGGTGCTGATTTATCCAACTTGATGTAATGGAGATGATTTTCCCACTCTGAGATTCAGGCTACTGAATCCTGAACTGGAAAAGCATATATTTTGTTTAAAGTGTTGCTTTGTGTTAGGCATGTACTTAACAATTTTCCCAAACTGATACTTCTATAAGGTTTTATTAGCACTCTTACCACCCTAAATAAGATTGGAGTAAAGAAAGGAAGCAAAATTCCTCTGATGAATATGTCAGCTAAACGACTTTCTTTTTCCCTGAAGAAGGTTCTAATGTGGGTTTTTTTTTTTGTTTGTTTGTTTTTTTTTTTTGAGATCTGCAGAGGAACTAAAGTGATATATGAGCACTTAGCAATAAACATTTTTAATGGAGACCCCTATCCCCAGCTTAATTTCTGCCCTCAATCATACTGCATTAATCAATACCAGTGATGTTCTTAGCAGTTTCATTGCACTCTGTGAACAACTTTGCTGCTTGGAATTACAGAAATGTGTCTTGAGTGTATTTTGATACTCAGATTTAATAAGAGGGGATTCAATATTGATTTTAACAGGAAATTGTTTGTGTATGCATGCACACATCTGTCTTTTCATGTGCACTAGTTTCTTGCGCACTGAACAGTCATGGTCCAATCCAGCACTGATGACTGCTGCTATACTGAAAGACTGAGCATCAGAAGCGGTACAAACCATGATAATAGTAATTAGAGGAAAGTGATTAACTGATTAATACGATCTTGCTTCACTGCAGATTTTATACAATTCCTCAGATGTCTTTCTCTTTCAGTGTTACTCACACATGGGCAATTTCTACCAAGCATTTTTGGCAGTATGAGTATTCACAAAATTTTAGGCTGTAACACTGTCTGTCAAGTGATGTTATTCTTCTCTGTTTGGATGTGTACAGGTCTTAAATCTGAGCTTCCAAAATAAATATCTGTAGTTATTCACAGCTGCTTTTCTGGGTGAAACATACCCAGAGGCGAACAGGTAACTGTAGATTTAAACAGGAAAATGACACCTGCAGATTTACGATGGGCTTTCGAATGGTAATATTCAGTTATTCATGATTGCATAGTTGAATTTGATTTTTAGTGAATTTACTACTTCACCACCAACAAGAAAGTGATGTAGGTGCTATTCACACCTATTTCAGACCACTTTTATAGGCTTTACGTGGACCTTTAGGGTTCTGCTGGAGACTTCAGCCTCTAGGAACAGAGGCTTTGAGTGTTGTTTTGCCTTTATTGCATTCCTCCCACTTCCACAGAGGATGCCTCCAGACTGAAGGCATTGGCCAGTGCGTGGGTCCTAGCTTTTAGCTGATTTTCATCAAAACAGAAGTGAAAAATAATTTCAAATAATTTCTAGAAGCAATTTCAGCACTGTATTTAAGTATTTAAAGAGGGCTTTTTTTTCAAACCATACATGCAACTGCAAATACAAGCCACAGAACAGAGATGTTTACAAGTACATGTACTTATTCATTACTTGTGGTTCAAGAAAAAACATGGTTTTGACATTCCCAGAAAATTCAGCCTAATTATTTCACAGAGTGATGAGCTGCAGTATTCAAGGAAAGGTTAGGGATTCTTGAGTTTAGAGGTAGACAAATTAAGGAAGGAAATTAAAGTGGCAAGTGAGCTTCAATTTTTAATGGTTCATAAGTTTCCAGGCAGTAAGCACACCTTTTTTTCCAATTGAGAACAGATTATTCCTTGGCATATGGTATCTTAAGTTTCCCACATCTTCTTAAAGTAACTTTTCTTTAAACAATGCACATTTATTGGGACACTTTCATGCAGTCTTCCAAAGTCCTGCTCACCAACATGCATCCAGGTCAACACACCCTTTGAGAAGGTCAGAAAATATCACCACCTTTCTTCTCCCACATGGGAGCAGACAAGGAGCACTGTGCTGAAGGTGATACTCTTTCCCACCGGTAGGGCCTTAGACCTTCTGCTTTCAGTGCAGGTTAACAGAAACCTCTTCCTGCAAATAACTTTCTTTTTATGTAAGATGATTTTTTGTTACTATTTAACAACAAAAAAGACATCCCAAAACAATAGCTACAAAAGTTACTCCAGACTGTTCCCATAGAAAGTATTTTAATATAGCATGGATGAATATCTTTTTTATAGCATTATCATACATTTGTTAAACATACTTCCAGTTACCAAATCTTTCAATGACTTTTCTCAGCCATAGTCTTTAGGCAAAAAGGACTGTAGCCATAATATATGTACCTCCATCATAAGGATAAAGTGTTTGTATTCAATTTAGAAACTATTTTTAAAATAATTGCACGAGAGTGCATAAGTTTCTGAAGCCTGCCTGAGTTTGTAGTAACATGATGTGTACAAAAGATTCATAAAATGGCTACATTCAATATTCATAAAACTTTTACAAAATTTGCTAAAACTTAGCAGCTCTGCTACTTTGAAGATAAAGCGTGCTGTCTTGACCAATCTTTGCAGAGGCATCTTTGTACAGAGACTGAGAAAATGAGATTAGTTCATGGACTTTTGGGTAGCACAGAGCAGAGACTGTTTTCCATGGAAGCAAATTCTACCATTTCGCATGACACCTACAGAGCATGATATAGTCGTTCTTGGTGTCCCAAGTAACACTAGTTCTGCACTTGTTGTCATTGTATTGTGACAGCTGCAGGAGCTGCTCCTAAGAGAGGCTTCACTATGTTGGCCCATTCTGGTGGACCCCCGGGGTGCCCAAGATCACAGGAGGAGTGGGTGCCACTGGGTCAGGACACGGCCAGCCTGTACATGTGGCCCTGTGCCTGGGGACACAAGGCTCTCTGAGGACTGACCTCACAGACCAGCACTTTGCTGTAAGCTGTGAAAATAAAAAAAATAAACTCTTCTACTCAACTCCAGTGAAAGGCAATAGGACTGATGTGTCATTCTTGGAAGTGAATTTAAGGTTAGACATAGGGAAACATTTCCCAGCAGTAAAGATAAATAAAACATGAAAACTGGTTACCTGAGGATGTTGCAGAGAACAGAACATCAGAGGTTTTTAGGTACACAAACTACTCACAGTCATGTCAAGGAAGAAATGATCCTGTGATTTGGCCTGGGGACTGGATTAGATCGCTGTAAGGGTCTTTTGTGGTTTCTGTTCTGTGAGTTCTGGCCCAAGAAAGACAAGCTGCAGTACACCAGCTGGTATCAAGGGCACTTTCCTTCTCCTTTTTGTCTTCTTTCCCAACTCTGCTAAACACTAGGCATCTGCCTGGTGTTTGTACATATACACATGAGGGACAGAAAAAGATTTGGGACTTTGTGTTGTAAAACACAAGTCAAGAAAGTTAAGAGGAGAGCTGTGTGTAGTGAGAGTGATCATCAGGAGATGAAGTAAATTAGTGCTGCTTTGCTTGAAACTCGAGTCAGCGGAGCAGATCTGGAGGGCAGTCACTGGTCTGCTGCCAGCAGTGAAACAGGCCCCAGTCGGGATCACCTCTTCTCCCCAGACCCTGCAGCATGTAGAAGGGATGACCCTCTCCAGGAGCATGAGGCATCACGCAGCAGCTGCTCTCCCCCATGCCATCTGGGCTGGGGAAGCACTAATCAGAGGCTGGCGCATCAGCTGCTCACAACACATGTGAGGACGTCACCAAAGCCCTTCCTTCACCTCATCAGATCGTCCCTGCTCTGTGCTTGCCGTCACCCCTCCTTCCTCAGCCCACGCAGTCTGTCGCCCCTGAACCCTGTGGTGAGCATTTGGATGCTGGAGCAAGGAACACAGAGGCACTCCTGTTACATCAGCGCGAAACATGGCTACAGTCTCTGATAGGCAGAGATTTGGTAAATGGTAACCTACATGAATCTGCTTGATTATCAGGCAAGCTCCAGCCTGGCTTGACCAGCCTTGTCAGGCACAACTGCCTCAGGAGAGATTTCCGGGCCCTCAGATGATGTATTTGAGCACAATAAGCTGCAAGATGACACTTTTCTCAGAAAGTGAAATAAATGGCCCTGGAAGGTGAACAGGCTCATTGAGAGACTCAAAACCAATTTCAAACACGCCTCTACCACACGCCTGGCAGGAGCTCTGTCGGCGGGTGCTGGTGCATTCCTCAGGCGGGGGCGGCGCTGGGTGCGAGGCACGGGCTTGGTGCCAGAGGCGGGAAAGTTGCTGCTTCCCGCCACTGCGGCTCCCTCAGCTGCTGCCCCTCCTCTCGGCCTGAGGGAGCCACTCACCCTGTTCCAGAATGTTCTCGGCCCTCCATGGGCTTCCCCAGCGTGGGAAGATAACTGTCCCCACTGTGTGCCCATAGCACAGGGAAGCATGAGGTGACCCAGTGGTCCTGAAGGTAGCATTTAGATGCAAGTATTGGCCACCTAAAAACACCTAGAGCAAACAAATGAGGTGTTTTAACAGTGGGAAGGGAAAATTGGGCCAAGGACACAGTTAAATGTCAGGACTGGGAGTTTCAGTGAATGATGAAGAAGACAAATCTTCAGCTAAACAAACTGTGTGTTCATCCCTACACCACTCTGTTGTGGCTTTGGCAGTGTCTGGTACGACAAAATGCCATGGAATTAGATGTCCTTGCAGCCTTTCCTCAGCAGCACCAAACATCCTCCTCCATGTTTCGTAACACCCAAATACCTCTGAAAATTCAGATATTTGCTGATGCAAACTACTTCTAGAAAGTCAGGTTCTGCTAACATTGGCACCATCCACAGAAGGACAGCTGGAAAACTCGGAGTCTAGAAAGGTAAAGTTCAGGTTATTAACCTACAGATTCTTAGGAAGAGGAACCGTTAATTACAACTAATGCCTTTCTTTTGCAGCTATACCCTTGGCAATATAAGTGTCAGCAGACCATCAGTATAAAAATCTAACCCAGTAAGGCCAGACTGAGATGTTTCAGGATTTCATGTAAATTAATTTAATTCTCAGTGTGATTCTATCACCTCTGATTCATTCTTTGTGCTATGCAGTTTTTACTTATCCTAGCAAGTCCTTGTGTGTTATTTAGTATGAACAATTTTTCTTGCTATAATCTGAACGGATGACTGCATCGTGCCTATACATGGCTTTTGTCTCCCTCTCTGTTCTTATTTCCTGATGACAGGGGCACTAGTGGGTGTCATGTTTGTTAACAATTTTTTTGGTAAATCACTCTTTTTTTTCACTCCCACAGCATGCAACACCTGCGATTGCTGTGTCATTCCTCTTCTTTAGGTTTCTCGGTAACAAAATATAAGGGATTGGTTTTTTTTTTTGATGAGTGGTAAAGTCACAGACAGCTGAATATTGGGGAAATCAAACTCCTCCTGGTTTCAGGTAAAATGCAAAGAACAGTTTAGACCAGAAACTGATTAGCATATGGAAAAGCCAAAATATTTTAAAACAAATATTTGAGGATTTGGTGTTTTTGTTTTTGCCGAAAAGTTGATATAACTCAGTCTAAGCAAAGCCTTAATTCACTATAAAATACCTCAAATTAGGTCTAATGGAATGTTTTGTATGGACAACAAAAGATTCTTCCATCCACCCTCATATCCAAAATAAGGCATCAGTTTTACTGATCCACAGTTTGGGAGGAAGGTGTCTTAAAACAAATCAAAACAGAAAGGTCAGGTGTGCTTGTAGCTCCTGTTTGCCAGATGTTGTGGCTGGGGAGAGGAGGGTCTGTGTCACTCACATACCTACTTAGTCTGCAAGTATCTAGAAGGGTATTATCCACAAATAGTTGGCCTTGTGCCATCTCTCTTGCACAGTAATTCACCTCTGCCTTTCCAGCTATTTTTCCAACCCAGCAAGCAGCTTTTCTTTCACATATATTACTGTTGTCACTTTAATTTTGGTCAACATATTTATCAGTATAACACACCTGTCTTAATGTCTGATGCATTTTATAAGTCTATAAATACTCTGTTGCAAGATGTACTGCGCTGGTTGGCAGCAGTTTTGTATGTTTGAAGGCGTTTACACTGGAGTAAAATCAGGATAAAATGAAACTAATACTTTTAAATTGATCAGTGTTTCAGTCTCTCTCCTGGTAAAGATTCTTAGTAGTGTAATGTGGCTGCAATCCATTAGACTCCAGCTACACTACTATTACACTAAAGCGTATCATAGTCAGGGAAGTGGTGCTGCTGTGCTCTGGTAGAGGATCCGGTCCTCTTTTTGCCATCATTTGCTCTATTGAACTGAGCAAATGTGTCAATTTTTTTTAATTGTCTGTAAAAAGGTCACTTTTTCTTCATTTCTTCTTTTTCACTCTAATTGAAGGATCACGCTCCCATTTATAAACTTTTCTCATTAGATTTTTTAGATTTGACTCTGTTGTCAATGAGAAAAAAAAAAGGGTCACTGGTACGCGTAAAATATGTGCATGAGTGTATGTAAAACAAGGTGCTGGTTTTGCTGCCAGCAGCAGACAAGGGATGCTACTGCTGCCTTTAACTTCCTAGTCCAAATACTTGTGGTACGTGTATAGCATAATGAAGAGCTGCCTTCTAATCGTGACATAACATGTAGACAAAAACCAAAATTCATGTCTCTATGTGGAGAGACATATTGTCTCTCCAAGGCTCTTTGCATGAGATCCAGTTGCCTAAATCTAGGTCTCCAGTGGTGTTTTATGAACCCTTAGCCAGATGGAGTTGTTTGGCCTCCAATTCTTATCCCAGAAATGTATGGATTTC
Source organism: Penelope pileata (assembly GCA_013396635.1). NCBI lineage: Eukaryota > Metazoa > Chordata > Aves > Galliformes > Cracidae > Penelope > Penelope pileata. Next base: position 242,431 of record WBMW01003078.1, read on the forward strand.
CCCTGGGTCTTGTGTTGTATCTGCTAGCTACATCCAGATGTTTTTAATACTCTAGGACATTTAAATGTCAATTTAAAAAAAAATTGGATTTTCACTCTATTCACACTTTTGAGGGAAAACAAGCTTGTGGACCTTGAGTAACAAATATTGTGTTTTTGCTGATTTTGGCAAAATGTTCTCTCACCCACCTCTGTAATATTCCTGTCATCTTCACAAGTGCCTACAATCATTGTTGCCTCTGGCTTCAAGGCCCATGTGCTCCACAGCCCTTCCAGTGCACCCTTCCTCACTCTCCTGGCATTCTGCACAGGGACATTTGTTGTGGGATGCTTTGTAATCTACATCTGGCTAGCACAGACGAGGAGTGTGGTAGGGTTAGTCCTTTTCCTTCATGCCTCATTGAGCAAATAGGCTACTAGAACAGATCAAACAAGATACTTGCAGAAACTGTAACTTAGTAGGTAAATTTACATCCATCAGGAAGTAGCCAGAGGCAAGTCTGGAATTTGTAGCTTTACTCTTGGGATAGGAATACAGTGTAAAATTTCCTAATACTAAAATAAGTTTTTGAACACCTAGTCCCAAAAAATGAATTCCAGCTTTAAAAAGCTGCCTAAAAGTGAAATTCCTTACTGGAGAATCTATGGCTGATATAATTGGAATCATTAACAGAACTGATACATTTACCCAGCATGCCTTTGTGCTGGCTGTGCCTTTAAATTTGGCAGAGATAAGAGCTGCTGTCCTCAGAGAGCTGTTACAAGGCTGGTTTCAACGCTGCTGCTTCTTTTTGGTAAGACTTTATATTTCTTTCTGTAGAATTCTTTATATTCAGGGCAAAAGTTGGTCTATTCTCACATGGTAATCCTGTAAAGACTTGGTGTACCAGGAAGCAGCACTTGATGGAGTTGATGTCACTTTCTGAAGGATGTAAACAAATTTTGTTATTGTGTGTTTCAAGAGCAGGGATGTAAAGCAGTCTTCGCTACAGTTATTATTTTGAATGTCTTCTAGAAAAAACACTGATTGTCTGTGATATATTTTAATCCTGTGCACCTTCAGTGGTGGAACTCAAATTGATCTGCTGACTAGAAAGTGGATTTAATGTCTGATCTGAAGCAGCTGCTTGTTGGGCTCTGGGAGAGAACAATAATAACTAAAGGTCATTATCAGTTGATTGTTGATGAATGGCTTAATTGAAATGAGACTTTCAGAGTATCAGTAAATTTTTCTGTGGACTCCTTTGCATTTAATGGTTGATATTCTTACTGGTCTTCTAGTGAAGTGTTCAACATGCCTCAGAAAATGAACCTCTTAGCTTGAGTGAGAGGTATATTGACAAGGTATGGGGGGGGAGGGAAGGGGGAGGTGTTTGTATTTTAAAGTGGCTTGTATTTTTTTTCTGTTGTTTCTATGCATCGTGCCCTTTAGCAATCTCAAAACATCGTTTGCAAAGTGTTCATATTTTTACAAACTGAAGAAGAAGCTTTACTTCTAGAGCTGTTTGAGAAATGTTATCAATGGTGATGCATAAATAAGGAAGCAACCTGAAGAATAAGAAGCCCAGGTGATGTCAGTTTAATTGAAAGTACCATTAAAAAAAGGAAGGGAGAACAGTTATGAAAGGGGAAAGCAAAAGATTGGTAGAAAAGTAATGGTAGCTGTAAGCTGATCTGAAACAACAGACTAAAGAAAATTGCTTCTATGTTGTGGTGTTTTTTTTTTTTTTTTTTTTTTTTTTTTTTTTTTTTTTTTTTTGGATAGTTTATTGGATGTATAATGAATCACACAGAAATATAAGAGAAAACAGCAGCAAAGACCTGCAGTGAAATACTGTGTAGATTTATAATGCTGTGCAAATGTGCACAAGTGTTAAAATAGATTGTCCCATTTTGATCAGTCTTATGGCTACAACCTGGCTTCTCTTTTTACATCTCATACCAATGCATATAAGTCTGCAGAACATAAAACTGAATGTGCATTTTCCTCGAGCACAGTTGCAATCCATCTTGTAAAATTAAGAAGAAAAAAAAACCAAAAAACCCAACCCTCTCAGCCATGGGAATACTCACAGCCTCATTAATTTTCAGAAGTCTCCAGTGGGACATTATTTTCTTTTATCTTCTCACAGATAGCCTATAGAGCCATATGCATCTTGTGCTGGTTTGGTATTGAGTGGGCTATAGTTATGTATTAAATATTTAACATTTTGGCTAAGCCTTGGTTTCATGAACAATTCATCTTCTGCTGTGTGTTCCTGCTCCCGTGATTAATGAAGGCTACCAGCCTATGATTGCCAAGTGCCCTGGGTTCTCTCCCTTACCTAATCCTGCTTAAGTGCATTATGGTCTAATTCTTCTCCTGCCTTTCTTTTGAGCTAATAATTCTTCTCTCAGATGCTGAATAATATCTTCACCTTATATATTGCCATGACAGGGTCCATAGGGAAGCTACAAAGCTCGCTAATGCTGTCACATCCTGTATTTATTGTTAGGAATTCTGGTAATGCAAAGTGCCTGGGGTCAAAGGGGCTATAGCTTTTAGTTTATATTTACAGGGATCTTACAAGCTTTTCTGATTTATTGACTTCAGTGATCAGTTTGACAAATGAAGACATACCGGAACCATACACAAAATAGTAATCTTTTCAGTTTCATCATGATCCTTTGCTAGCATTAGGGTGTTATATAACAGTCTGTTGTTCAGCTATTCCCTGGTTGCCAGAGGAGAAAATAATTAGTGTTTTAAAGCTAACCTCCTTAGGCTCTTTTTTAATGGAATATGAGCAGTATGTTAGCCTAACTCTCATAGCTCAGAATTTTCAGAGGGTTAGTCAGAATAAAATTGATTATACCTCTACAAAACAATGACAACACTGAGTACTTTTTAACCTGCAAAGAACAGTGGTGATGTGGGGCTATTTGGAAGTGTTTGTGTGTGCGTTTGTTTTTGTTGTGCTTGGGCTAATGTTTTGTTGAGGTTTTTCCCCCTACCTTCTTTTTGATAGAGTTCCCCCATTGCCTGTCTGAATATACTTACTGCTGTGTGGCAGGTTTCTGTGAGATCGTTGTATAAGTTTCTCTTCTTCCAGAATGAAATATCAAGCTGAGACTAAACTGTAAAAAATAATGTGTAAGCCCAATTAGGTTAGATTTCAGCTGGGGCTTATTGGTTATACTGTAGGAGAGGCATGTTCAGTTTGTACTCTTTGGAGTGAGTGTGTGCATCTCACTTAAAATGGATGAAAATGTATTGATTTGTGCACATTGAGAATTGGGCCCTTGCTGTAGCCCAACAGATTCATGGGTCTTGATGAGTTGGACAGACTTCTCTGTGTGAATTAACTGCAGTGAGAAGAGGGGGAGGCAGGGTTCATCTTGATATCATTATTTGTCAATGTCATTTTGCAGAGTGCTAAAATGATATGGAGTGATCCAGTGACCATCTTGTATAGTATGTGGACATTAAAAAGCATAGATCTCTGCCACTGTGTGTTTCTCCTTTCCATTCTTTGTTTTTACATCAACACAACACGTGCTCATGCATGCAGCATGCAATGTATGTCATTTATGAAGCTGCAGGAAAATGACTCAATAGTGGCTTAAAAGTAGGTGAAAATAGGTGCATCCGTGCAAACATGTTAGGAAGATGGGAGTTGCAATATTTTTGTTCTATAAGTAAATTTTTGCTCTCACCTCTACTGAAAAGTTTTTTGTGCTTTTTTTTTTAAAATAAAAATTAATTGTATGCCACTGTGTGAGATGATGTTCAGAGCAGCATAGGCTGTTCTAATGGCTGATTTCAATAATAAAAGACAACAGGAGACTAAAAGGTGTGGTGCGGGAAGCTGAGAAACACATTCCTTTCCCCGGAGGGTGTACTTAGCTTTGTGCCTTTGATCACTTGAGAAGTATCATTAGAGTGCAAAATGGCAGGCACTAGGGAACATTATGGCAATTATAATGTGATCGTTTAAAAAAAAAAAAATCAAAAGAAGTTTGAACTTATTTGGGAGCTTTCTCCCATGGAGGGCTGCTTGCAGCTGAAGGGTAAGATGCTGTATTAGATAAAATATAGATACTCCAGTGGGACTGCTCTTCAGATATTGACTCTCAGGTTAGCTCTGGTGCTGAACAGTCTGTACAGAACAGACTATATTTACAAGTTCAATGAATCTAATCTGTGTACACACTTTATCATTACTTGCTATTTGTATTGCAGTAGCACCTGCAAGCCCTTGCTACTCGACTAGATCCCACTGTGCTAAAAACTGTGCAAACATGGAATGGAAAAGAAAAGTCCGTGGAACAAAAACAAGGCCCAGGAAGCCTTTAGACAATAAGACCGTAACGTAGTTGTTGGCACTTGGAAAATGGAAGTATTTGTCTAATGCTTTGCAAATCACTATTCAAACAATATTGTAGCTTATTATTATGCAATGTTGTAGAGTGGGTTTGTAGTTTTCTCAGCTCTTAAAGAACAGAGGAATTTAAATGGCAATGTTTTCTAAAGTTTATTAGTGTAGTGCCTGGCAATACAGATTCAGACTTTGCTTTGCCTTGACCTCAGAGAAAACACTTTTTCAGTCAGGGGAGCTACTGCTGGTCAGGGCAGCAGGCCAGATGAGTTAACATTTGTATGTATTACTACTGTGTTCAAAGCCTTGGGTATAAAGCTGACAGCAAAGGCAACTTCTACTTTCCCCTTCTCTAGAGGGTCAATAACTCCGTGGTGAATCAGCCCAATCCTAGCAACTAGGGGTAGGTGTGTTTGTAGGTGAGAATAGGAGCAGAAGCTAAAGATTTTCTCACAGCTTCAAGCTTTCATTTCCGTGTTCTGGAAACATATTGTGTGGTGTAAAGTAAAAAGACTGGGTAGCTAATAGAGCAAAGTGCAAATCTTTAATGTGAAACAAGAAAACTGCAGACTAAGAGGTGCCTTGTGCTTTGTATATAAGCTGTCTATAAAACAAGAGCAAGTGCCTAACTAATGCAGCAGTCTCGTGTTACCTGCATTGCACAAAACCTGATAATGAGCAAAGCTTTTAAATATGTCTTTTTCTACCTCACCACGGGCTGTATCTATTGTGCTCACATGCAACATCCTTAAAACAAAATGCATCAGGTAAGAGAAAAATAATTTGTTGTGAGGTCAGTGAGTGTTAGAGTTCCAATTGGACACATGGAACAGATCTTGTTGTAACATAGCAAAACAGAGTATTTCAAAGAAACTGTCTTCTCATCATCAACAACCAGAACAGGCTGCCCACATAGTGCTAGCATTTCCATTTTCTGCCCATTTTCTTTTGTTCCTATTAAATGTATTGCCTATTTTCTTTAGTTCATGGATGTCTCACTGTGATAGAAGCTTGGAGAGCAGCAAGTGCAGCCCATTTTCAGAAATGGCAATTATAATGAAAAAGAAAACTGCAATAAAATGATCCGATTGCCCCAGATTCTGCAAAGCGTTCCACCAAACCTGAGTCAGTGTTTCTTGTACTGGTCCTTCACCCTGCCCGTTTCTTTTCGTAGCAACTCTGAACACTGTGGGATTGGTGGCATATATAGCTACATAATTCTCATTTCTTGGCTTCCTTTACCAGACCTAGGAGACTGTGTGCCATAGCAATTACCTTTTCATGGGGCAGAGCTAGTATGTCTTTGAGTAGTGGGTGGTACTCTAGGTGAAAAGTGAGAGGGGTTTGTATTCTTTTTGTTCTGACAGGGATGATTTCCAATTTTTGCTTGACCAAAAAAAATAAAAATAAAAAATACATCATTAGTTACAGAGATACTATATCTTACAAGTGCCTGATAGAGAAGCAGGATACTACTATGTTTCTCAAAGTATTGAGATTTTCTGGACATTGACTGTGATGCTGAGTCACTTGCTCTTGACTTTGCTTCTGTCTCCTGTGAATTAGGATGCAGTTCCTTCCTTTGCTTTAGGTGATGGGAAACTGTGTGCCTTGGGTTGTGAATGCCTTTTATTCATTTATTCATGTATTTATGTTGTGATTATCCGTAGATTTTGGACTTCATTTCAAACGTTGCCTTGATTCTGGCTGAGATCCACCGAGCTTTTTAAATGCTGGGCTTCTATTTTAGTGTCTGACTTAGCACGTGTTTCAATGGGGAATTAATTGGCTCCGTATCTTTATGGGTCTGGTACTAAATGATTTGTCCAAAGAGACACTGGAAAATATAGTACACTATTTCTCCAAGCTGTTATCTCCTAACTGAAGGGCTGGATCACACTTAACCACTCACAGTATTATAATAAGCCTTCATTCATTAATGTTTTTGAAAGATCTTGTAAACCTCTTAGGAGCAAAGCTTTGCAAGTGCAAAATGCTTTTTTTTTACCCTAAACTTCTGAAACGTCCTGTACTTTGATCTTCATATTCATTCAAAAAAAAAAAAAAANGAATGCAATAGAAGGCAAAGCTGAACATTTGCAATCTCAGGATTTCATTGTAATTAGAGGAAGGAAAGAGCCAGTAGTGAAGTGCAGGATCTTTTACAAGAAGTCCAAGACAAATGGTAGCAGTGAAACTGAACTGAATCAAAAAGTGAAGAAAATAAATGCTGCACTGTTACCCATACAAATAACCCAGGTTATTTCAGTCTAAGTTATTTTTATTGTGATTTCACTTTTCCCAAACAGCTTTTAATGACCACAAGGCCTGAGACCAATGCAGTCTGATATGTTTTCTGGATTGTTTGAGGGGAAACTAGCCTTTGTCATTTGCACCTTCTACACTGGAATAATCCAAAGAAACAAAGGGCAGAGGTTTGGGACTGCTATTCTTGGATCACCAGAAGAGGGCAAAATATAGGAGACAGTGAGAAAAGCATGCAAAAACAGAGGCTGTAGGAAAATGAGAACCAGAAACAAAAATACCTGCGATCTTTGAAAACCAAAAAGTGTATAATCCTGAGCCTTGGGAAAGTAATAAATTTCTTCAGCATTTCTTCTTCTTAAATAGTTTGCTATAACTTCAGCTGTGAAAACTGTTTCAGCCTTTCACAAAACAAACTCCAGGATGCTTTCTCTAACACAAAAAGAGTCTGTAATAGCAGTACCAGCCCAGCATACAGTGAGCCAATGCTCTTTCTGAGCTGTGGTAAGCTACAATATGAAGAATTCTCAGGAAAAAAGATCATAAGTGAAATTGACGTTGCCTTGATAATTTAAAGATATTCTTTCTTTAAATTTAATGTGCTGTTCTTCAGTATGTGAACCATGTGAGGAAGATCACCGTGGTTTCTCATTTGGAGTACATCAACACTGTCTGATTTCATGCAGGAATGTTAATTTGCAGTATCTGCAGACAGGGACTTCACTGTGCAGAGGTGAAATTATGGGATGAAATCCAACCCTGGAGTGATATTTTTCGACACTGTGTTCTGGGAGCTGTCAAAAGAGTGAACGGCCATAGAGAGAGAAAAGGAAATTGGAAAACTGGAATTTGGGTACGAGCACCCCTGCCTCCTGGTCTAGCATTAGCTCATCCCTGTCTGCTACATAGTGACTTCAAGGTCTCTTCAGTACACGCGATGTACAGACTCCAGATTAAACGCTGTATGGCAATTGCAGATAGATTGGAGAATGTACCAATCTGCCAATTGTGCCTTGTCTTTTTCCAAATTTGGTGTCATTGCAGACTGTTTAGCTTCATTTATTAAAAGTTTTGGAATGGATCACATTGTAGTTCACTTCCAAAGTCCCAGCACCTGTCTGAAGTGAGCTTCATGCATGTGCGTATCTCTTGGATTTATTTATGCTTGCAAAATCGAAGTTGATGCTATCAGCGCCATCATAAAATAGAAAGTAGCAGCAGCACTCCTCCATGATGCTCTGTAATTTCAACTTGGATGTATATAACTCCCTGCATCATTAATCATAGAACAAAAATGTTTGTGGTATTACATGCGAGTTATGGCTGCTTTGACTGGTAGCCATAATGGCAGGAAGAATTCTGACTGTGAAATGAGGTGCTTGTGGTGGGAGCTCTGCCAACGTAACAAATCGAGCGGGAGGTCTGAGCGCACTGTAAACTGGTGCTCCATATGCTTGAGAGACTTTTGGAATCCGACCAACCTACATATGCTTCTGTTGGCAAGCTCTGGAACAGAAAGAAAGATATTGTCCTCACCCTACCTAGCATACCTCCCACTCATTTGAAATGCTCACTTGCAAATGGAAAGCATGCAAATCTAAGAATGATAATGACACAAACTCAGTGTTGCTGAAGCTGGATAGAAAAACATATATAGTTAGTTGAATAGGTTTTAAACCAGAAAATAAGTTGATTTAAAGACAATAGCGGAAAAAAATGTTTTGCAATCAATGATCTATGGAATAGTAGAATCATTTCAATATTGTAATGAGGTGTGCAGACTTCACTAGCCAGTTCATGGAAATGTAGTTTGTTGGAAAATGCTCTGGTGACTGAAATACTCAAAACAACGTAGTATTCCACTGCTTATTTGTGATTGTAGTGAAGAAGCTGTAGTACAAAATGACTTTCTCAAGGGTGTCGGAGATTGTGGTGCAGCAGGATAGTACAATGCGTAGGCAGCAGAACCTTCTGCTTCTAGATGAGCAGCAGAAGAGATGGAATATTCTATGACTTGGAAGAAGGTCTGTATATCCAAATCAAAAGGTAGGTGGCAGAGCCAAATTAGAGCTTTTAGGCCTACCTGGTGGGACCGTGCTGTCCATGTCTTTTGGGGACATGGGTTTGGTACAAACCCAAGACGGGTTTGGTACAGACTTCTGTCCCCACTGAATGTAATGTGATTGTACAGTCTTGAAGGTTGGAGAGAAATATCCAACAGGGGTGAGCATGAGGCAGGTAGCTGCTTAGATATACACCACTTCCATTATTTACATCTTCTTCTAACACAATAGGTTTGAAACAGCAGAAATGAAATGAAAAGCTAGAGTACTGAAAAAAGTTTCTCTACCCATAATTCTGAACTGGGTAGTTCTAATGCGAAAAAATCTTCAGAAAAAGGAGCAAGTCTGTCATAACCTGATGAAAGCAAGTAGAATGACACCAAGTGGACAGCTGATTCATGAATTTGACTCAATTTAGATTTCATGTCATGTTTAATTCCAGCTGCTGAATCCCACTCCTGTCCTCATACTCTTAGTTCCACTTTTAGCCTCACATAGCAGTGACAAATCACAGAAGTCCCCTGGTTAACTGTGGTGATGTGACAGAAAGGAAAATAGTCTCAGACTCTTGTCCAGCTGAGGCTCTCACCAGAAATAAGATGTTGAAATTCTGGCATTTTAAGGAGAAGTAGCTATGTTCAGCTCTGTGTGGAGGATGGCTATTGTTACTGGAAATTGAAAATTAAGAACATAAAGAATATGCAAACGGGCCTAGCACAAATCTTTCTTGAATTTCCTGTCCTAGTGCCTGCTGTCAGCTTTGTTTATCTATTCTCATAAGCAGAATATGTTGATGCTGTGAAGGCTGCAAGGTGGTAAACAGGAAGAAATGCGGGAACAAGTTTGCAATGAATACTGGATCTTCATCAGGCTGCCGCTGTTTTCTGTCTGTCATGAACTGGAGATCACTGCTCTTTAGCTTGACATACAAAGGACACCACCTCTCCTGCCAATTTGAAGTTGCTTCTCATGTCTCCCAGCATCTTTCTTCCTTTTTTCCTTAGAATCACCTTCCTTAGCTTTTTTTCAGTTATGTGAATGCCACACCTGCATAGATGTGTACCCTGGCCTTGCTCTGAAATTCTCCACTTTCCTCTCCACTTCGCTTATCTTGATACAAGTGGCACAGATCAGCCACACAAGCATCCTAGATCAAACACTGTGCAAAGTAAGGGCGGAGCTGAAAGGACATTTATTCCATATTGATTCCTAGACAGTCCTCATTGTGTGCTTTTTTCCTTTCAAATATTTCAGAAATATTTGAAACAGTTCTTCTGTGGGCCTGGCCCAGCACATGCCTCTCTGATGGTCATGGTACAGGTGGCTAGGAAGGGAACAATGCTCAGTTCATGAGTGTTGCTATCACTGGTATCTAGCAGGAGCTCGACTGCTCCTCCTCCTCTGCTGCCCTACTGCCTTGCTGATGATTTGCAGGGGCTGGTAGAAAGTTTTCCCAGCACAACTGACTTGCAACATGTAACTTTCTGCTCTCACAAATGTGTTTTCTGAGGCTATTCAATGCTGACCTCAAGAGACTGAATGCAGTTGCACTTCCACTTTCAGCAGCGGTGTTCCCTGCCACAGAAAATTTCCATTATATTGTCTTGCGTCTTGCTTATTCTTGTGCATTGTAAACATTAGCAAGCCCCTTCCTTGCCTTCCTACAAGGGCGTAATTGCCATTTGCTAGGAATATAATGGAGTAAAGTTTGAAGTTTTGCGCTCTGAGTTAATCTTGATCATCTTTCTCAAATCTTTCATTTATCCACTTCTTTCCTTGCTACTAGATAAGGTCATTAAATAGAAGAGTTTTACAACATAGCTTCAATTTCATAACCTTCAGCTTTTTTTATAAATGCCTTTAAGACATCTAATCTCACATTACCTCAAAGATTCTACGGCCCTCTGCATCAGTTTCTCAGCATCACAGGAGCTGTTATTTACCGTCACAGGCCCACAGTGAAGTGCTGTCATCACCTCAGCAATAGCTGGCAATCTAAGGCATGAAAAGTGCATGGGAGAGATCTGTAGATCCGATGGTTTTCCTTTAGATTTGGTTGGTTTGGGAGGCAGAGTCATATGTCACTTCCTCTGATCACCCTGTAAACACACTACTTAGCCTCACTGACGTGAATAGTTGTGATAGAAGAGTGATTCAAGATGATAACATTAAATGTGTATGTATGTCTTTATGCAAATAGATTGTGGGCCAGAAGTGCTCACAGAGAGTGGGGCATTATGAAAAACACCTTCAACAACACTTAAATTTTCTTTTACCAACAGAAAGGCAATGACCACTGTTGCATTTACTTGAAGCTACTCATAAGAATAGGTGTTTAACTGTTTTCTTGGAAAAAATAGGCTGTTCATTTTTCTATGAATTATGTATGTTCTTCCCTATTCATCTTTCCCTTGCATTGGATTAGATTTAAAAATTAAGAAGCTACTGCAATTAAAATGTCTATAAGAAAGCAGAGAGGAGTTCACTGCGATCAGTGGTGAATCTGGCAATCTCTAGTCTGGTTGTTTTATTTGAAATTTTTTTCCCCTTATTAATACCCCTAACAATTAGGAATTAGAGAAATCCTGTTCTTGTTACTGGCTTCTTAAGAAAAAGGTGGGAGTGTGTGCGCATATGCATGCGTACATGCATGCATGTGCACACATACATAATGAAGTCCTCCTACTCACCACTGCCTCTTTCCTGTCTGTAATTTGCCCTTGTTTGTCTTTTTTGGAAAAACAAAAATGAAGCCATTTGGAGCTTCATGACTGTTCTACTCAAAAGCAGAAGGCTTTGGCTTGCTGTTCCTCCTCCTACCCATTGCCTGAGACTTCCCATTCTCAGAGTTAAACACACAAACATATGTCATACAAAAGTGGTATAAATACCATATGCAAACAGATTCTTCTGTGTGGGTGGCAAGTACAAAACTTGTCTTCTGGCACAAAAAAAAATCCCTGACCCTGGTTCTCTAGAAAATTTTAAGGAAGAAAAGTTGCACCAGGTGAGGGTAGCATCAGATAAAATGCAACTCTGTCAGTTTTGCATTCTGAGAAGGACTGAGGGATTCCTGCTGTTTGGGTTTTTCTTTTTTGTTTCGTTTTTTTAAACATCCTGAACTCTTGCTTAAGTTCACAGGGTCTGCAAGACCAGTTCAATTCTACACTGTATTTTTCTTCCTCTTTCCCTGAACTTATAAACCCTTGTGGTTTCCAAGGGCAATTCAATGTAAAAAGGAAAAACTCTACCTAATGGGAGAGCTTCATTGAATTGGAATGGAAGGGCAAACCCAAAAAAAAAAAAAAAAAAGCTGGCATGAGTTTATGGCCTATGTATACACAGGATTTATACTGACAAGCAGACTTATCCCTGCTGGCATGAATCCCAGAAACCACAGTGGCTGGCAAGTCTGCCCAGAAATGGATTGCACCAATAGTGTGAAATGCCTGTTCCCCCATCTCCCGGGGAGGGCTCAAAACACGATAACTGCTGAGTAACGGGATTTGGCTGAAGAAATTAAAAATGACACCCTCCCTTGTGGAGTCTCCCAAAGGAATTGGATGGGGAATATTTGCAGTAGCAGATTCAAGCTGAGTGTCAGATCTTTTCTTAATTTAAAAGTTTTCTTCACTCTTCCTTGCCATACTTCTGCACTCTTTCAGCATCCTACTTGCATGCTGCTAATCTGTTTCTGCACTGAACAGTTTTTATTTTTATTTTCCCCAGAATCTCTTCTGTGCAACCAAGACCATAACTCCTACCAAGCATGCCACTGGCCTTTCTGGTATCAGCTTTGTACCTCACATCATCAGCAGAGTTTAAATGGAATCAACTTTGGAGGGAATGAAAAAGTTTATCCTGAAAGATTTCAGGATATTTTTTCTCCTTTCTTCATAGCTTTAGATGCCCTGATTGATTCCTGAGGATGATAAGTTTTAAGTTTTGTAGGTTGTAGGTATTTTTGTTGTTGTCATTTGTTTGTTCCTTCTAAGAAAGTAATAAACACTTCAGTGGTTGTTGGCTTTTTTGATCCATTATCCTCTTTACAGAGAGACTAGGAAAAAACCATGTACTTCTAATGTGTAAAAATCATCAATTCAGTAAGAATATTAAATTTAGATGTGAAATTATGCCTCCAATGAGTTACAGCATCCACACTTGTACTAAAGCAGGATTTCAGGCAACCTCATCAGTACACACACACTGTCATACTCCATGGGTTACACTTACTTAACTGCTCTCACTTCAGTTGAAAAGCCTGCATCATGTACTGCTCATCTCCAACCTTTGATTCACCAGGAACATGAGTTCAGGAATAAGGGAAGTGTTCTCATGCTACACCAAAGCCCTGGCTGAACCTTTAGGTGGGCCTAAGCTCAGCAATGCCTGTTTGAAAGATTCATTCCTCTGGAAGGGAGGCAGCGCTGTCACTCCTCTCTTCTAGCACCTGGGTGTGATTTTTCTCAATCTATTTTTGTCACTATCTTTCTTTAAAAGTGCAGTAACACGACTAGCTCCTTAACAACAATAATTATAGAATCATAGAATGGTTCAGGTTGGAAGGGACCTTAGAGATCATCTTGTTCGACCCCCCCTGCCATGGGCAAGGACAGCTCCCACTAGACCAGGTTGCTTAAAGCCCCATCCAGCCTGGCTTTGAATACTTCCAGGGAGGGGGCATCCACAACTTCTCTGGGCAACCTGTTCCAGTGTCTCACCACCCTCACAGTGAAGAATTTCTTCCTTATATCTAGTCTAAATAACAACAAAAATTTCTTCCTTATAAACAGTCTAAATAACAACAAAAAAGGTAAATTTTTAAGTGCCACTAGTCCGCTTCTATGTGAGTTGAGGAGCAAACTGCTTAGGTGTGCAGATAACAATCATATTAGAAAACTTTGACTCACTTTTAAGATTTTAGTGAAAGAGACTTCAACCTCAATCTCTTGCAATTAACATTTTCTTTGCCCTTTCCTTGCACTTCCCCTACACCACATCTTCAGATATAACATTTCAAGTGTTTTTCATTAAATAAAGTGTTATTTCTTCTGTTTAGACTGAAGTAAGATAGGGAAAGTTCTGTCTTTGCTGGATTTTCTGTATTCAGTGATATTTCCAAAGTTCAGCAGATAACAAGGTACAATTAATTCTTCCAAAATTTGGACACCTTGGATATCTCCTGGTGCCCTATGTCAACCATAACACAGTGCGTTCCAGCTTTCTTGACGCCTTCTGTTTCAGACCTATCGCAGTTGCCTGCCCACTCCCTTGCAATCATGTGAAGCAAATAAGAATTAAAAGCTCCACAGGTGATGATCACTTTTATTTGCAAACTTCAAAATCAGAGCAGATAATATTTATTTGCAGGATATTAAAAGATCTCAGAGAGGGGATAGAGCAAGAAGATCAGGATGGTCTCTTTGCATCTCTGAGACTGACTTGTTCAAGGGGTGGACCACAGAACGAAAAGCACTGCATGTGAAAACAGTATCTAGGCTGTGCTCCAGATTCTGTTCCTTTCACATGATACATACATACATACGTTTGGGTTTTTTTCTTATTTTTAGGTTATGTGCTCTATTTGATATTTGGTAACGGACTGAGTCACCTATGCTCCTCCCCTCACCCTTCTCACCCTTACTCCCACCCGAGCTGAATTACTTTGGCTCTTAAAATTTCCAAAGACTGCAAGTTCTGTTTGTTTCCAAGGACAACTGTTCATAGAGTTCCTGCTCTGGTGAATTTTGAGCAAGCAAATTAATTCAAATCTAGAAACAGGTAAGAAAACAGGGCCAAAGAATTTATGTATTTAATAGCGTTTCCTGTAAGAGGTCGTTCCTGGCTGTGTGAAAATGAATGACATCTTCCACAAAACTGTATTGTTTTGTTGAAATTAAGGAGTATTTCTCTATTGTTTAAAAGGATTCATGGTGAGTTTAGATACAGATTCTTTTGTGGTAGGATTTCTATTCCCGACTTCCTGATCAGCTTCCGTTCTACCTAGTGCTTTCTGTGTGGTTCAGCATATGGTAGGGAGTTGGTTTTATTGTTTTCTTCTGATTTAATTAAAAAAAAAAAAAAGTCAAAACAATGCAGCAATTATTTTGCTTTGATGGGTGAGACTTTGCCATCCAAGATTACCAAAGGAAACTAAGCTGTGAATACATCGCTGGGGTCATTTTCAGTGATGAGTCAGAGACACTTTTCCAACCAGTCTTATCTGCATTCAAAATTGTTTGATTTTCTTTTTTAACACTGTTTAATTTCATCTTCTTCTCTCCTTTTTTCCTGTGTATTTATGTCTCTACAACCATATTGTTTTAATTGCTGCTGTCTTTTGCCTTTTATAAGCTATTTTTTTTCTCATTGAATTAGTATTTAGCTCTTTGTGTGCCTGAAAGAAAACAAATTGTGAATCTATTCCTATTCATCCAAATTGCATTCGGCTCCCACTACGTACAATGTTTGGAAACTTGTGCAATTTAGAAACCAGTAGGTTTAGTTTGAATATGCTGTACACATAGAACAAAAGGTATATTTAATGCCTCCTCTCGTTTCCTTAAAGTCAATAGCAGATTTTCTATTGAACTCAAGAGAAGCAGGAACAAGAATTTAAATGCAATTGTTTTGGGCAGTAGATTATAATCTATAGAACCGGTGACAGGACTCATTGGAATCATTGCTCAGCCTGACTTTCCAATGAGAAAATACTTCAGAAAAGATGTTGCAAGTCTGAAGTAATTGTGAGGAGGTTATTTACTTAGTTTATGAAGATTCTTGTGATTAATCCTGGTCTATCAGTGCATTATTGCATCTCCTGGCACTAGTGAGAAAATAAGCTGACACAGCATAGCTCCCTGCTGACCTCCCAGCAGCGGCTGATTGACTTTGCAAGGATTTTTCATTTCAGAAAGACCTGCAATTTCCTGAAACGACTTGAAAGAATCACATCATCTTATTTCATATTCATATTTGCTTGCATCAGTTATTTTGGGGAGGTAGAAGATGGGGTGTGTGCATGTGAATCTATTTCATATAAATAAGTTGAATGTGTTTCATAAAAAGAAATGTTCTGACCCTAGTACTATTGTCTCTCTACCCACCTATATTGAAAGAGGATTTCATTGTACTACGATATCAGGGGTTACCCAAAACCCCAAGCACTTTCTTCTTATTACTGTGAAAAGTATCCTTATAGCTAAATTTATACCTATTGTTGAGAAATAGCAGAGCTGAGAATGAAAAATAATTAAGATGTGGATGTTTAGAAGATAAATGATTGCATGTATGAGAATGAGCTGTCTGCCCACAACTCAGCAGGTTCTGGAGCAATTGGCTAGGAAATGGGATGTTTGTGGTTTATAATCTACAGATAATTGGCTTGGTTCATTAGAAGTTTGCCCAGGAAAGAACAGTAAAAGGACTTTGAGCCCCAGCCTGTTATAATCCATGAAATACCTTGAATTTCCCAAATCATGATTGATATAAATAAATCATAAAAATATAATAATTTCCAGCAAATAAATTGTACAATCCGCAGTGGGCTTGGGTATGCAGATGTCTAGTTCATGTCCAGCTGTCTGTAAGTCCAGCCTTCCAGAGGGAAATCTGAAACACCAGTAAATGTATGTGTGGTTTTCTTTACGTGGCAAGCTCTGTTCTATTCATCTTTTGCTTGCTCCATTGATTCTAATTAATTTTTAAGTTGTGGTTTTCTCCCTTCTGTAGCTGCGAACTTAAAGATTGGTCAGCTTGATAAAGGTGAGCTAAAAGAAATGGCGGGATATGAGACTCAAATGGAAGTTCTTTGCTCCATCTACCTTAGTGATTTCTGCTGAGAGAATTTAGCTGGCTTCCATAAAACAGGTGGAAAGAGCATGAGAACCATGACTGGGAAAGGACCTTTTTTCCTGTTCCTAATGAGTTGATAGCATTGGCACCTGGGGCATCCCTGGGGATGTTTTCTACTGTTAATCACTGCAAGCAGTGAATCTTTTTACTCATCTGTCTATCTTACCTTAGGTGACAAGTGAACTGCCAATTTATAGGTGTATTTTCTAGGAAGTCAACTGACTAGAATTTCTCCTATTGGATTTAGTCATTCAACCTGAATTTTTGAGCTGAAATAATAGATTGATATGGTTATGAAATATGGTCAAACCTCCTCAGTTTCTGTAGATGTGAGTGATGCTGATAGACTGGGCATCAACATTTCTTGCTGCAGAAGCTCTAGAGGGCTGAGAGGTAGGATTCTCTCCTTCATTTGTGGTACTTGCCATTGTCTGATGCTGTACCCCGTGTCATACTATACAAAGCACTTGTTATCTGCAAACCTAGCAGTCAATGGATTCCTCACTATCATAGTGGTAAGGAGATAACGATGTCTATGTAGAAGAGTTTGGCAGAGTTACCAAAGTCAAGTAACAGAACTGATACAGAAACAAAGGCCCAAAGATTTGCACTGAGGATAGAGTGAGAATTATTGCTCAGAGAGAAAAGGCATATTAAAATGAATCTGTAGTATGACTGCTTTGAGAAATAGGGATTAAGAAGCTGCAAGATGTAAGGGAAATTTTTGCAGTGAGTGGCAGTATCTAATTTTCCTTTCACAAAGTCTTAGTATGCAACAGTGGAGATAGGTCTTGCTTACCCTGACCAAGGACTTCATAGCAAGAGAAAAGTTATTTATTTCAGCTAAAATACAATGCTTTGCTTTGCTATACTACCTTTCACTCAAATGTCTTAGAAATCATTGCAACTGGGTTTTAAAGACAGGTGAAATTATCTCTATCTAGTCTGTTACCACCAATTAATATCAGTGCTTCAGTTTGTTTCTGTGGCTGAAGTTTTCTGACTTCAAGCATAGATAACGAATGTCAGTCTCGGTTTTCACACATAGAGACCTGTAAGCCTAAACCTGTTGTGCTCCTAGACTGTCAGTGGAAGATATGTTATTGCTTATGCTTTATAAGCTTTCTCCAGACATCAGTGGCAATTGAGATATATGTTAAAATACTACTTTAAACAATGGCACGTTTGTGCAAGATTCTTTACCAACTGGATTTACATAACTGGTAGTGTACTGTAAATGCAGTTACCATTTTCCATGGGTGTTTTTACCAGCAAGAAATAGTGATATTAAGGAGTAGAAGCCAGATTAATAAAGGTATTTAAACAGATGGATTTACAACAAGAATTTTCCAGATTAGGTGTCTAATTCATCTGGGTGCAACTACAAGTTGCACCAACAACCTCATTTTATTTTTAAATTTTATTTTAGAAATACTGATTCATCAATTTAAATGAGGGCTTAAGCTGAAGTTACTTTGGTTGAAAAAACAGTTTTTTAGTTTATGTCCTAGCACAAAGTTCTACTCTGTAGTGTCCTCAGTCCTGGGTTATGGCATATTCTGAGTGTGCTAATAGTGATAGTCAAACTTTGTCTTCTAGCATTCCAAACACAGTTAGTTATCTATGGCCACTGTAATTGTTCTGTATGTTATGCATATGCTAGAAGTTATATAAGGTATTTTAATAAGCTGGAATCAGCTGGAGCATAAGAAAGAGATGTTTCCATTTATGGTATTAAATCTTTATTCATTTGCAGTCAATTCAAGTTGATGGAACATATGAAGATAAATCTTGGTGGCACTTGTGTCCATGACAAAGTTCGCATCACTTGGTAGCACCAGGATTTCAGAGGAATTAGTGGACAGGATATGCTCCAAACCTTCTGCTGGTCATTAGCAGCAGAGGAGAAGCCACTTCTAATCCTGGCCAGTAATTCATCTTCAGCCCTTGAAATGCTCCAGGTCTGCTCCAGCTCTCCCTGCCCTCATGTGTCAGATCTGGGGAGCTCAAAATATTCTTCAAAGTGAGCAGGTAGGGGGAGCAAGGTCTCTGCCCAGATATGGTACCCTGGCTGCTTGCAATACGGTATTCTAGAACCCCAAATAGTGGCCACAGCAAAAATAAAATAAAATAAAAAGTCCGACATGAGAGAAATAAATCAGCCAGTAATTCTTTTCAGAGAAAGGCTAGCAGAATATTAATTGGAATCAATGGCAATTACAGTGCTAGGAAGAAACAAATTAAAATTAAATCAATTAAAGGTAATGCCTTGTAGGAAGGACAATGATATTTAATTTAAATTGTTTTAAAGGGTATTTCACACTCTTAACTTCTTATTTCCATTAAGACATTTTAAACATTTTACATTCAAAATTGAATTGAGTTTTCCCCTCAAAGGCAGGGAGCAAAAGGTATATTGGCAACATTTTGTTCTCAAAGATAGGTCATGAATTACACAGGTACCACTTTATCCTATAATTCTTTGCAAGTTTAAAAAAGCTAATCAGTCTATTGGATGGTGGGCATGAGAAGGATGTCTAAACTGTAAATAGCACATGCTTTTTTCAAACTGTTATATTTTATATTCTCGATTTTCTTGATTTTTTTCATTATTATCTTTTTCATAAGGTGGCAATCTAAGAAAAAGATGCTTTATCAGAGGCCTAATAATGTGTATTTCTCATGAATGATTCTTTTTATTCGACTTCCAAACATGGAAACCTGGACTATTAATAAACAAAAATATTCCTCTAGTTTTCTTTCTTCTTCTTCTTCTTTTTTAAAGAGTAAGAGGTGTTGGGAGCAAGAAGTAACTACTTATATGGCTTGTATTGTGCCCTGAAAGAGAATCCTGTCCTATAATTGATGTTGGATATAGCCAGCTCCAGTCTGGTTTTTGGTACATGAATAAAATAAGATTTTCAAAATGTGTTAACTACTGCCATCCCATGGTTCCTTTGCAGAGATTTTTAATACTGGCTATATAAGTAATAAAGCATACTCCATATAGAGCGTCTATGTCCATATCATGCTTTCCTTTCTTGAGATTTCTGCTCATACAGATTGAATGTTGGGTTTTGTAGCAGTAATTTCAAAGAAAATGTTTCCCGAATGGTAAGGGCCATGTTTTGTGTGACATTGTAGGTTCTTTCTGTTCTAATGACAAGCCCTTGCTCTCATTGGTTGAGGGGCTATAAAACCAGCCTTTCATTTGCTGCACATGATTTTAAAATATGTATGCTATTCCCCCCCTCCTCCCCCCCCCCCTCAAAACGTTTGCATACACCAGTACAACTTCTTCCAACCTCTGTGATTAGGACAAGCACATTGTTTAGAATAATCAATAAAGGAAACCTTTGTGTAAAAGTACTGCCTGCAGCTGTGTGGCACTGCCTGAAGTTTTACTGCGGAAAGAAGGGAGGAAGCTCCCAGTAGAAGTTGGCCTGGTTATGAGACCAGGACTGGCAGCACTCAACCTTCAGTAAGATGAATGCAGCTGATTGGAGGACACCTCATGTGATCAGGGCTTTGCTGGATGTAGCGCTACATGAAAAGGCTGGGAATCGCTGTTCTGAGGCATATCAAGTGCATCTTAATCAGATATTTTTTCTTCAGCCCATAAATTTTCAGCAAAACAGAGTAATAATATCCCAGGAAAAAAAAACAACCCTGTAATTTTACATACCCGTTGTCTGAAGCTTTGCATATTCTCTGAAGGATGCACATGTTGTGTCAGGCCATCTGCTTGGGGGATCTCAGTAGCTCAGGCTGCTTCATGGCTTAAATTACTTGAAGTTATTATTTATAATTTTGTAACTGTCTTGATGTCAGTGCAATGCTGTGGAGATTTGATGGTGCCTTTCTAGAGAGTGCTGTATTTCTGACATTTCCTTCCTTTGCTGGCACCTTCTCTATGGAATATACACTCTTCAATGAGTACCTTTCCTTAAAACTCAGACAGCCTTCATTCAGGGACAGCAGTGGGGCCGAAGGAACACTGTGTAACCTTAACTGAGAGTTGCTTTGCCTAACACAGACAAACTGGTGTTTGGGCTATTTAATCAGCTTCAGGATACAGACTGTGCAGACTAGTACTCCGTAATTAATTGTTTAGAGCACATCAGCAACACCGTATTGGTTTTGGCTGCATTCAGGAAAATGGTTTTCTTTTTTCTCTGAAGGGAGAAATGTAGCTCATCAAATGTTTTTCACTTTCTTCATTTTATGAGCTTTAAAAATATATTGCCTTTTTTCCACTTACTTTCCATGCAAAGTTTCCATCTAGCTCTCTTGACACGTAGGGAAATCGGCTTCAAAACTTTGAAGGCAGTTCCTTTCCTTATACGTTAAATAGCAATAGCTTGAATACAGTTGGGAAAGTGACTCCTAATTCAATTATGCTTTGGAGTGAAATCTATAGAACACTCAAATAAACAACTGAGGCTTAAAGAGAATGCAGTCCACTTCTGGAGTTAGACTGCATCAGAAAAAAATCTGCACTGTAAGAACTCCACCAAGTTCTTGAACAGTAGTCAAAAATATGATCTTTCTGTAGTATCGTGTAGTTGGAAGTTTTCCTTCCCCTGAAGCTAGGGGCATTCAGGGATGTAGGTGGCTAAACTTTGTTAATGCTAATTTCAGCATTGCTTAAATATAAGCAATGGTATAAAGTCTGTATGAAATTCAGTGACCTTTCTTTTAACAGGTTTCACAAGGTGTTTATCAAACTCTCTCAGTAACCATCAATTAGATAAACCATTTCACAGAATAACTGGTCATAAAAGTTATTACTATAAGCACTGAAAATTTCCCCACACCTTTGGTCCAGCATTTGCAGCAGATTTGAATGGGTTTTGCATTTACTGTGTGTAAGAAAAGTGATGTTTACTGCCTACACAAGCCTCCAAAGAAACATTCTGTGTAGCTCTAATTCAAACTAGACCAGCTGGGCAGATAAATCATCATGTGAAAATACATCACTGCTATTAGAACTTCTTTTAGAAATGAACAAAACTGGATATGCTTCCCTTCCTGAGTTTCTCCTAAAAATGCTGAATTTACTATAATTAGTTTTGTTCTCTACAGAAATCTTCATTTAATGGTAACGCTATTAAACAAGTAAAATACAAATTACAAGTGACATTTATATGATCATAATCACTCCTTCCTGGCTGCCAGGAATGTTTTTTTCAGAGAAGAACCTGCATTTTTGCAGATGGCATGAAAAAAAATGAGGCTTGCAGAACACACCATTATTCCTGCGAGGCCGTCAGTTCATTAGTTGAAGCAGCCAAGTCTTGACGAGCTGCAACTGATCAGCAAATGGGAAATGAGCAGGAGTATAAATTCCCAGCAAACCGAATCATTAACATTTGCTGCTTGCATCCTGGAAACACAGTAAATCAAAAGTGTCATGATATATCAAGACAAAATATCATTACTAATTGGGATTAATTTGCTGCTGTGGGATTGACGACCTTTGCTGAAAGAAAATAAAACTGCTCATTAACTCTTGTTACTTAATTTCTTTTTTCTTTGGGGATACAATAAGATTTTGGGATACAGGCTCTTCCAAAAAGTGTCATGCTTGCTGCATTTTCACTTTCTAGATGGTCAGGTGCAATGTTTTCATTTAAGAAATAACCTTGTTGTGCACATGGAGAGGACTATTAGATAACAGAGAATTCAGTACAATGTTAAGCAGTGTTAAATTGACCTTACTTTTTTTCCAGTTGTGGAATGGAGGAGGATCCACTTTCATCTTCATTGAGCATTCTTACTGTTTCCCAAAATGCTCGGTGATATTTCCAAAAGTGCTCTCCTCCCTAAGCTTGTTGCTGCTGCAGGCCAGCCTCCTGGTAACTTCTGAGCAACTGGAGCTCTGCTCAGGGAGCACCCAAGGTGCCAGGGGCAGCTGAAGCCCACTGCAGTTTTCAGCCAGCTGCCACGAGGGGACCCAGGGAAGCACTGCTGGCAGACTCAGCCTTTAGCATTGTGCATGCCTGGTAGGGAAGTGTGAGAATGGAACAAATTCTCCAGAAGGCAAGTCTTCCACCCTATGTTTACTGACATGGTGGTGTGGGATAACAGGATTTGGATTTGATTAACTTCTTTATATAAGGCAGACAGTAGTGGGGACAAGCTGAGCATTGAAGGGAAATGACAGGATCGGGCCATACTGACAGAAGTTGAGAAAGGATGTTACTTCTCTGAAAAGATTAGCTCATGTGACTGAGCAAAGGTGTGATAGCTGTGGGGGGGACAAGTTGTCAGGCTGACCAGTACGTGCTAGTTGCACAGTAGCATGGTTTGGGTCAGAAATTGGCCCAACTCGATTGACTTTCCTTCTTTTGCACTTTTCACTCCTATTTATGGTAAGGAACTGGGAAAGGGAGAGGAAGAAAACTGTAGCAAGAAATGGGTCAGGAGATCTCCACTCCTAGGTCTGCTGTTTCATCTACCACTGTCAGTGGGTCTGTTTTCCTCTAGCATTATCTCTGTCAGCATACCTGCTGAATAGCATTAAATGATTGTCACAAGTTTGACTGTTTAGACCTCCCACATCACTGTCTTTTGTGACTGTACAACCAGCTCAGGTGCAGTCCCTAAGAATGTTCTTACGCTGGTCCTTTCTGAGAAGATAGCAGACAGTTAATCTTGCAAGATGCTCCTATTGCTCTTAACATACCACTAGGCATTTTGGTGCCTGTTTCAACGCAAAGTCACCATATGCTTGAATACTTGTCTGCTGATGAGTTGCTCCCCAGGTCTTCCTTAACGTGTCCCCAGGCTCCCACCAAATTATAGCTAAGCATCTATTTAGTCTGTCAGGTTTATACATGTTCTTCATTAATTTCTGATGTTTGCCCCTTTGTAATGATTTCTTGGCTTTCCTACAGACTAAATCATTATGTCTCTGTAACGACTTCATGTTGACCTGTATTTATAGAGCTACATGACTGTAACAGAGGTAGAGAATAGTATGGTTGTAGCACGCTCCTCATGTGATTTAGGTTTCTAATCTTCTAACTCTCCTTTTTTACTGTCTCATAAGCCATAGTAATACAAAATGCTTTCACCACTTTCTTCCTCTTCTTTTGGTCTGGAGCCACTACCCTGTGTTTATTTTCTTTACTTGCCAGAAAGAGGTCTTTTTACCTGTTTTAAGCAACTCTTTTCATTTTATTTCCTGGCAAGTAATGGAAAAAGGTGTATGTACATGGAGATCAAACAGGCAGTCTGCTGTCCAGGGACTCTTGCATCACTGTGAGGCAATATAACAGTTCTAGTAACATTGGCTGCAGTAATCCAACATCTATACTGACACTACAAAGCAAAGGAGACAATGGTCTATAAATAATTAAGAGGGGGAAAAAAATCTTTTGTTCTCTATTTAATGCTAGAGATAAGCTCCTATTTCAGCTTGAGACATCTTACAGCCACAACTGATAGGCCAAGGTCAGTCTGAGTTCTGCATAGACCTCTCCTTGAAATAACATTCTCTTTTTCAGAGAGCAGGGCTAAGCACAGATTTGGTGTAAAACAATTGCTGTAACAAATGAGGTTTGTGTAGCTAACGCCTATGTATGCTTTGACTTGCAGTTCTGTAGGTCTGTCTTGTATCGTCGCTTTGGTACCTTTGCAGTGGTGTATGCAAAAAGAAATGCCAGGCTGGATACAGACTTCTCCTTATGGCAGAAGTCAGAGTGGGACAGTACGTAGGCACTGTGGTTTCTTGCAAGAACCAAGGAGGGGGAATGCTGGCTAAAACTGGAAAGAGATGTATGAAAAATACCAGAAGGTGCTATGACAATTTGAGGCCACTTAATAGCACTTATTGTCTGTTCCTTCAAGCACTGCAAGGTTTTGGACTGATGTGGGGTCTTCATCAGGAATCCCCAAGATGAGGAAGGTCATGTTTGCATCAACAATACGTTTAAGAAAAAGAAAAATTTGAGGAGAATAAATCAGTGAATTAAGAAATGAAGGAAGTGGAGGCAGGGAGAAACCACCTCTAATGTTTGTTGCATATCTGACTTCAGTGTGAGCGGTATGTTGGGCTTGGTGTGTTTGGATAGCATTGACTCTTGAGATGCCAGTGAACTCTTCAAAACAGAACACAAATATTAAGAAACTTTGTGTTCCTATCAATGACTAAATGAAAGCAAAACAAATAACAAAAATCCCTCGGTAAGATGCAACTCTGGATTATCCTTACGGCCCAGATCTTGGGGTTTGCTTGTTAACATGTGTATAGGATAGCTTCAAATGCATGATAAAATACCAGCTTGCCTACTGAGCTCAAGCTGACTTTATTAATGCCACCATAAAAAGCACACGCACAGTATCCCATTAATTTATTGAATTAAAGCAGCTTCTTTCTTTTAATATAATTCAGCTTTCCCTGTACTGAACTTTGGATTCAGTCACCTGAAGTGCAGCAGTGTATCAAGATCTGTAACAGGGCTTATATAAGATACATAGTCAAACCCTTGAGTGTGCCCTACTGTACTTTCAGATTCACAGCTGCAGAGACAGCAATGCATTAGGAAGACTGTTTAAGTCACTTCAATTACAGTTCAAGCTGATTGTGTTTCTTCATATGAAGCATAGATTGCCGCAGCAAATGGCTTGTACTGTGGCTGTGACTTCCAGATTTTTCTCTGCGTCGCATAAAATGTATACATATATGGACATAATATTTCATCATCATGAAGTGATTAAAATATTAGTAGGCTGTTCAGAATCTTTGTCTGTCATAGACTTTCTTCTCCCTTTGAACCAACCATAGCTGTTGACGTAAATAATGAGTTTTTCAGCTGGTTTCTGCCTTATCGAACAATAGCAGATGACAACAGCCAAAAGCTGCTTTGGTTTGGGAAGGCTCCTGGCACCCTTGTCTGTCTGCTCCCACTTTGCCATACTTTAACTTTCAGAAGCTTAAAATGACAAAGGGATGTAGAGTCCTTGCCTGTTTGAGCACCGTTTGTCATGTGGCACCAAATACATTAAGATCAATCTTCACAGAGCAATTCTAATTGGGCACCTTCAGCCTACTTACTGTCTGGCTAGTCTGGTCTTCAGACTTCACCTTTGGATGATATTTCCTGTTCAGCTCAATGGCCTCTTGAAGCTATCATGTTATTCTCAGGCCTGGGTTTTGTCAGTCAGTTAGAAGTTAAGGGTTTAAGAATAAATAATCCTTCATGTGTTGGCTTAATGCATATTCTTTTGCTAGCTTAACACAGAGCAAAGTTTTGACACAGCTTTTGAAAGCTGAATCTCAAGATAAACTGTCTGGTATTTTATTTTTCATAAATTGCTGAAAATAGATCAGAACAGTAACCATTTTTAGTGTTCCTTGCAGGTGTCCGGCCAATATTAATCAGACACTGAGACTTGCTGCGTTAAAGAGAGTTGCATGGGTAAACTTGGAACAGGTTTTCAGCCCACCTAGGAAATGTCTGTTTATATTTTTTCATAAACAAAGAGGAACTCTCCTTCGTCGTTATGAACTCTATTTTAAAAAAAAAAAAAAAGGAATGAATCCAGCTGAATAAATTGAAAAGGGAAAAGCAATAATGGAAATGCAAGTCTTTTTGAGTACATAATGTAAACTGAAAGGCAGGAAAAAATGGTTTTCCTAATACTTTATTTATGTCGTACAGGAGGAAACATCAAGGAAATAGTTTTATCAAGAAAACAGGAAGATTTTTGTCCTTTTAACAAAATGAACAATATAAGAAAACACAGAAGGGAAACTTTCAGAGATAAGTGTGTTGCATGCATAACAGTACAGCCAACTGCCTTCTATATACAAGCAGGAACCTCCTAGAAACTGAGTGATGTCACGCTTAGGACTCAGCATATAACTGTGCGTGATTATGGGGTTTGCTATGGTAAAGATTCATTTGTACCATATCCAGCAAACATCTCGTACCCTGCAGAAGGGGAAGTGTCTTTTTCTCTGTGATGCAATACAAAGGAAGCCATACAACATTTCAGGAGTCTTCCTGAGCACCACAGCAAGTACAGCACAGAGTTTCTCAGCTTGCTTAATGATGATCGAATAGCTAAGTGCAGAGAAAAGAATCTGCCAAAAATTACACTTACTGAGCAGTCAGCATAAAATTGTCTTGATTTTCTTGAAATGTCTTATGGCAAGTGTCTCCGAAGAGCATGAAAGAATCAACTCTTCTAATATTTTTCTTAGATTTTTGTGTAGACAAATAAATGCCTGCTTTATTAGGAAGATCAGGGCTGGCCCTGCCCTTAGTTACTGGGTTACATGTGGCTCCCTTTGTAAATTGTCTTCAAAGGCAGGATTCAGCCACTAAGTGTTTTGCATCTCCAGCTGTCACCACAAATACTACTTAGTCATTCCTAAAACTATTCTTTCATGAAATGTAGGAGCGTATCTTCTGTCTTCACATTTATAGGAGATGAGCACCAGGAAATGAAAGCAGGTTCATCTTCTGAAACTTCCCACAGGTTCCCTATGGTGATATGTTCCTTCTATTAAAAATCCAAGTGTCAAAGTCTGAGTTGATCAAATGCCTGAGCTGATCATTTGCTGATGTTCTTTGATATATTTCAGTACCTTTTAATACCTCTTTTAAATTCAAGATCACACTGTCACATGCAGAAACATTATTTGAAAAGTACTGATTGCGGATTCTTACTGAAAACAAGTATACTGAGCGTTTACGAGACTAGCCTCCTAGATCCAGAGAGCAGCACTGGTGGATTGATTTGTTTTGTTTTGTTGGTGGTTTTTTTGGTGTTTTTTCTTTTCTCCAGTCAAACAAGTGGATTGACCTTTAAGAGCATCTTTCAGTGTCTTCTTCGTATGTATGCATACATACAAATGTATGTATATGTGAGTTCATACACCAGTACATATTATTTGCAATATTACCTGGAACTCGCTTGAAATCTTGATTTCTTCCTCTGAAAATACAAAATTACTCCCTTATTATTATTATTTTTACAGTATCTTGTCATGATGCTTTCAACAGTTATTGTTTCTAGCACAAAGCACTGTCAGAAACACACGACATCTGGCAACACATTTTTGGTAGCACTTTTGTTTCTGCAGCTGTATCACAATTGGAGCATTTAAACATTGTGATCAAAAGTAAAGATGTTCGTTTCCTATAAAATAATTAGAGGTAATTTTTATGCTGTTAGCTACTTAAGGAGTGATCTAACAGGAAGACATATCTGTAATTGCTGGCCTTTACAATCTAACATGTAAAGTTTTGGCACTAGATTGAAATTGCAGACTTTTTAGAAGTAGGGTACCAATGACATCAGAGCATTTTATATACACACCATGCAGTGAAGCACTTATTTTAAATGAAACACATTTTGAAGTGATGCTGTCTATGCCTCTGGTTTTAGCAAAATGTGGAGAGGAGTGAGGAGGAATGATGAGCAGCTCGTGTGAATGGGTTTTTGTTGTGTTATTTTTTTT
Source organism: Penelope pileata (assembly GCA_013396635.1). NCBI lineage: Eukaryota > Metazoa > Chordata > Aves > Galliformes > Cracidae > Penelope > Penelope pileata. The sequence continues at coordinate 270,446 of WBMW01003078.1, forward strand.
GTAGTTTTGCATTTTGTAGTTTTGCAAACCAAGGTAGTTCTGAACCTATGAGCAGTCAGCCTGAACAGCAAAGGTATTTCAGGTCCAAATCTTCCCTGATTTTGAGATGGAGAGTTTGAGGGTTTGAATGATTTCAGCGATGTTTAGTCCATATTTTATTTGACTTTTCTGCACTTTAAAAGCTTTGCCTGGAATTTACATGCTCAAATCCTGTTTCACAAGGAATTTCCCTGTGAATTTCCACCTTATTCAGTGGTAACCATGTGGCTAAGCCCTACACAATTAGGTGCAAGTGCATACATTCTTCAACACTGTTACCTGAAGACCTGATATTCCAAATGACTTGTTTGGTGAAATAAGGTGAGGTAATTCGGGTGCTTAGGCAATACATATCACTGTTTCTAAAGGGAGGAGAATGTGTGGTGTGGTATTAATGTAGCCTCAGTCTGTGTGTTTTGCCTTGCCCTAGTAAAGCTGTTGGTTTGAGGATCCGCTGCTGCTCTTGCTGCCCAGCCCTTCACCTGCTTTAAACATTTTTCTTTTCTAACTACGTACTGTGGTGACAACTGCTGATTTCCAATAACTTCCAGCCCCTGGAAGTTGGAGGCTCACAGCCTAGTAACGTTACAGAAGTTTTAGCACTAGCTTAACTGGATTTCAGTCTCACTTTAGCTTTTACAGATGAAAATAAACCAGAAAACATGAAAGGAAGATTAGACTAACTAATCTGTCTGCAGTTGTTGCAAAACATGAAAATCTTTACGGCAAATGTACATTTTGAAATGTCAGCTACTCAAAGTGTTTCTACAAATGATTTAACCCTTTTACGTGTATAATTCAGTAGCTGCAAAATTTGATTGTGATGTTACTTCACATTCATGTCTAATACCTTGCCATTTGGTTCACTGTTGTCACTGATCTGTCTAAGTAAAAATGGTAATGTTCATTTTTGTGGTAGTGTTACATTAATATCACCACTGGGGGGGAAAAAGAACCCACACATATTAACTTTGCAGAAGATTATCCTACTCTTCAGAAATTGCAGTGTAGTCCCATTCTTTTGTCTCTTTTGTTCTGTATTATCCTCACATCAGGTAATAAGAACTAAAATTATTGTTATGGCCTTCAAATGGCGCATAATTTGATTCACTATAGAAACCAGTAAATGACAATTTTATCCATGTTTTGCGATATTCATATTACATTTTTGCCAAGCATAGATCATTCAAGGGACAAATTGCTTCTGCAAAAATATTTAACAATGGATAACATAAACAAGAATGTACTTACATGACTCTTCCAGATATAATGTTTGATCATTCTATCAAATATACAGCATGTATTTTCAAGAGCACAGAGTCCACAGAATAATTATTTGCTTTTGCCATAGTACTTGGTGAACTTCTTTTAAAGTTTGGCACGCTAGCTATCAAGAATCAAATTATTATCCAGGTTTCAGTATTAAAGTTTCTAGCTCAATCAAATAGCTTCACTGAAATGTATCATTTTAAGGAATAGCTGTTTGGAGAAGAACTGGTGGGTAAGGTAAGGTAAGAATACTGAGACAGGGCAAATATGTTTGCAGCCACCACCACTTGCAGCTGCCAGTGAGGAAAGTCACTTCCGAATATTCCACGGTGAAGGCAAGATGCCGAGAGGAAGAGGAAGGACATCCAGGAGAGGGAAAGTAGATAACTATGACTGAGCTCTGCAGAAGCAAGACAAAAGCAGGGGGAGGGGGCGGGGAAAGCTTTACAAAGTTACTACTGTTTCCCATTACATCAGAGCTCTTAATCCAGAGAGGGCTGTTCTTCAATCTTTAGAGCAGATAAATAATAATATTCTTGATAAAAAAGGGAGATTTTTTTTTTGTGCACTGATATACTTGTCTTTGAACATGTTAATTTTTCATTATCACTGTATGTATAACTCTGTACCTAGATGGAATGTTTTTTACTTTGATTTCTGAACATAGGAGAATGATGTTGCTACTAGTAAATGTGATGTTAATGATCTGGGCTCACCAAAGATGATGGCATTAGTAGTGAAATCCTAAAGGGACACAAAAGCGACTTGGGAAATGCCCTTCAGCAAGTGGCCAGCTCTGGTCACATTGTGCTGGCTGTCCTGTAATTCCAGACAGTTCTATCTGATGTGAACAAATGTCCCTCTATTCCCACAGCTCTGACAGAGTACGGTGTTATTTATATCTTCTGAATTTCCCTCCTTAAATACTGTTGATCCAGTATGAGAAGTGCTGCTCCTTCCTAATATTGCTTCATTTTTTGACATCCCCCTCATCACAGAGAACCAGTATTCCCACTAACCGCATTTTAAGCTGATTCCTTTATCTTCCGTGTTTTCTATTATAAGTATTTTAATGTTGACTTCCTCTCACAGTTCTGGTCATTGGCTTCACTCAGCCTACTGAAGAATACAGCTAATGCTAAGACACTTGGCTATGTTACGGTCAACTCTGTACTCACAGTGTCTGTGCTCTCTCAATTTTCAGCACATTTTTTTTTTTTTTTTTTTTTTTAATGAAAAATACACCAGGGATTCTAATAGGACCTAAATAGAACAGCTATCACCCATGGCCTTGCAGTTGAACTGGTAATTGCAATAAAGAGATTTGAACATTTTAGATAGATCTACGTTTCTATGAATTCAAAACTTGTATTTAGCTCCTGTAATTCCCTTGGCTCAGATTTTTTAATGAACTAACACTTAATGTAAGGATAAATTCTCATCACAAAGCACAGCTCATAACAGTTTAAGTTCGGTTTATGGTCTGTTGATTGGCTAAGGCTGAGTTAATTGAAAGTAATTATAAATAGACTATTTGCAAACCATGAAAAAGAAAATCAGAGTGAAAAATTAAGCCTCCATGGTACAATTCAGTGAGTCTTATGGTTGGAGAAAAGAAGCTGTAATACAAACATAATTCCTCGGCTACAATGTTCCTTCCACTATTATTTGAAAAATAAATGCAAATAGACAGAGCACTTTCTACTGAACAGCAGGTCCTGGTGTCACTGAATTTCTCCAGAGTAAAACATTTTCTTCCTTCTTAGGCTTAATTCTAAGTGGGATACCTTACTCTGCACCCAGAGCTAACCCTGGAAAAACACAACTCTTGTGAAATATACTTGTTTCAATGAGATTCCAATAGTATTACTTAAGGTTCATTGTTTATTTATATCTTTCTAGAATTAAATATTCAAGTGGCAGATTCAGATTGGATTAGGAAAGGCGAGGAGCACTTAAAACAGAAAAACATACTAGGTTGCTCTTGGAGACAATTATCCATTACAGGATTGGCCAACTCAGAGGAAACAAAGCTGTAAGAGTCCTGGCTTGGCACCATTAATATGCACAGCTTGAGAAACAGTAGCATCTACGGGCTGTAGTGTTACACCAAAAACCAGCTAACGTGAGATGTGCCATGAACCCAGGATGGCACCTCTTCAGACTGCATAATTTTTCATTCTTTTCCCATATATTGATATGAAAGCTTTTATTTTAAACCCTTAACTATTGAGATTGCCTCTGTCTCTTGACATGATACCCAGATACCCACAACTTGGACGTGGGCTAGAGTCTCTGGAAACTGTGTAATGCAAATAATGGTACTGGTGCTCTTGCCATCTTCTCGTTTTTGATAAAGCTCCAGACACAAGATAAAAAATAAATAGGATGGTATTGAGCAAACAATCCAGTAGCATAAGAGCTCATCCAGACTCCAATACTTACTGCAGAAAACAAGTTATGTATGTACTTAGTTACTCTACAAACCAATTTTTAAAGAGCTTTCTACCTCTTTGCTCTTCTGTTCGTTGACTGCTCTCTCAGAACATCAACATGAACTTGCACGAATTCTTGTAGGCTCTTGTCTTACTACTTTCTTCAAAAGTCATTGTGAATAGACAGAAATTGTATTAACACTGACCAGCTACCTGGATATCCATAGCACTGCATAGTGTCATCCTTTTCCTATGACAAGGATACCTTCCAGATTCATCTATTAGCTTTGAAATTGCACAGACCCCAAAGCATTGACTCACTTCTAAGGCTCTTCCCAGAAATGTTTCTTCTTCTAGACATACGGTTTAATTTTTGGATAATCCTGTGTAGAGCCAGGAGTTGAATGATCTTTGTGGGTCTCTTTCAACTTGGAATACTCTGTTCTAAAAGCAAACACTGTGAGAATAATAGAAAAATCTAGGAGCATGTCTTAACTTCTAGTCTCAGTCTTAGGAAAGAGAAGAAAACAAGCTTTCATTCATGAGACCTTTCCTGAGCAGTACCTGCACATATGGAATTGATAGAGATAGAAAAGAAAATAATACATTTTGCAGGCTGTGTGACAGTGTATTTTGCAGATGCACTTGCCTTATAATCAGCGATAAGCACAAGGTCACAGATATTCTGTAGGTGAGATCAGACCTCTAATTGTAACTGCAGAATGCTAACAGAGAAGATTTGTAACAGATCGTGCATTCATCTGAAAGCATTGCTTGTAGGTTACCCCAGCTCAGAGCTTTGCCTCAGCCTTCTCTTTGAGATGTAGCCCTGCGTATCTGTCTTGCCATCTTTCCCCCTCCACTATCCTCATATGCAAACAAGTACAAGCTCCTCAGAAAAAGAATTTCCAGCCTTATAGACCTTAATCAAAACCTCAGTAGGTTGTACGAATAGTTTCAGAATTTAGTTTCTTTTTTCCACCTCCCTTCCTTCTCGTAGCCAGCGCAGGGTAAGTAGAGCCCCTGTGTCAACTAGTCATTTCAAGACAAAAATCCAAACACTGCACTTCTGAATATTTCAAAAGCTTTGTAATAGGGACTCTTTAAAAAGCCAGTTTTGTAAGTAAATTGAATGGTATGAGGAAATCTTAGAATTGCTGGAGTACACCAAGACTTTTTTCAGAGTGCAACCAAAAATAGAGAAAAGGGTCTGCTTAGTTTTGCTTGGTCCTATTAATGTGGGAGGTATTACTGGCAATCAGTGTGCCCAGGAAAACACGACTTCCTTCAAATTTAAAACCAGATTCTCGTCCAAGTCTATGAGAATATTTATATCATTAAAAGCAAAAATAGTTGAAGGAATCTCTTATAAGTAATCATCTCATTAATATATTTACCTTTATGGAACAGCTATTGTAAATGTCTCCATTTTGCTGGTGGGATTTAGTGTTTTGTTTCATTAAAGCTAGGCTGCTTTTTTCATCTTCTGGAAAATAATTATGGCAACTTTCTCTTTAACATGGTTTCCTTAGGCAGCTGAACTCGTGATTAATGGAAGGCTTATACCTATCAATGTTTGTAAGGTATCGCATAGCTAAACATTGTATGGAGAGCTGGCCAAAATTATTTTTGGACAGAAAAAAGATTTGGGGGGGGGGNACTGTTAATAAGTAAGTAGTAACTTTGGCTGAAAACAGTATTTCACTAAGTGCACATTTGTTGTCTTATTTAGGTCACTTTAACATTACAGTTCATTTGCACATGACACCTAGCAGCAGCTGTGGTTTGGGTAACTTGTTCTGGGACACTTGTGTTGCTTGACAGTTCACTTCCTCAATGATCTACTGAAGTCTGCCCTCCAGCTAATTCTTGGTACATCCTGGGCACCTGAGAGGCGTACGTACACAGTCCTCTTAGCATGCTACTGAGCACCAGGTTGACATTGACCATCCTGCGGATTCACATAGCAAATACTTCTGAGTATGCTGGCACAGAACCCAAGCATGAAAGAAATAAATTGAAAGAAAAAAAAAAAGCTGTCTGAGAGAGCTGACTCTGCCATTTAGGATTTATGGAGCTAATGATTATTTGAACCCCAGTCATTACTGAAGAACACTAAAAAATGTAATACAACTGTAGTCTAATTTGAAAGAGCACACCACTCGGTTCCAATCCACAAAAGTTCAATCAGCGTTTCGGTACAGCGTTTTGTTTGTTCCCAAGAAACTTCTACCCCAGAAAAACATAGATTCTTGAGTATTCTACTCAATTCAGGAGACAAGCATTACCAGAATGATGAAATACACCATGATGCAGAAATTCTTGGTTTCGTCTAATTCTGGATTTGTATAAACATGTCTGAAATAGGAGTGCTGCTCCGAATGTAATGCCTCCCATTTTTTATTACCTTGGCCCACAACATCAGAGGTGAATGTTAGTGGTATGGCAGTAGTGTTTGAACCTTCCCACCAATATCCCATTCCATGTTGTTGCTGTGTGACAAATGGCAGCAGAGGGGCACTGACACAATGGCGTCTGACAGATGAAGCAAAGGGGTGAATTCCTCCATGCAGAAAAATTGGTACCCACTGACATTCATTGATGCTTGCTGAATACTTCTGGAGACCAAAGAGTGGATGTGAGCCCAGTGAGGTGGTGGGTGGGTGCATTTCAGCAGTGGTGACAGTGGATCGCCTCTGCTGGTGCAGATTGTTACAGGCTCTTGTTCATCATCAGTGAAAATGCACGGCTAATGGTGGTGGCTATGCTGAAAAATAGTGTTTTGTAGCTGAGAATTTTCTCTATCAAACAGTGTTATTTGTTCTTTGTATCTGTTGTAGTTTCCATGGAAATAAATAGGAGGCATTACTTTCAGAGCAGCCTACGTGCATAGTTGTGTAAGATAACTGGCTGCCTTTGGCATTAGTTTGCATCACCAAAATATGTTCACGACAAGATGGACCCATTATTATTATGAGAACTAAATGAGGCCTTTAGCAGGAGCTTGCTTTTCGGTAACCATATAGGAACGTACGTTAACTGGTAAGAGCCATTTTATACCATCTAGAAATTAAAAATGTGAGTTTTAGGCATCAATCTGCAAATAAAGCCATCTAATAGCAAGTAAAATGAGAAAGGTGATAAGCGAGTCATGATTCATGGCATGAGCCACCTGCATTATGAATGATCAATGAACATTATCATAAGAACAATGTCACAGTCTTACAATTACGGTGCATCATAAATGCAAATATAATTGCTTTGTATGCAATGAAATACAAAAGCCACATTTAAATAATAATGTTAAGGTTGTGATCCAAACTGACAAAACCCTGAATAGTCAGTTAAGCTGACATGATCTCATTCTTAACCTTTTCACTACTGTCAGAAAAGAAATGGCTTTGGAGAACGTGTTTATGAAACATCAGGATTTGCTGATGATATTGGAAATGTGTGTTTGTTCTTAGTAGATAGGAGGCCAAAGCAAACAGATGTAATTTCTTCTCCTATTTTGAGGTCATCTTATTGATTTTACAGTTGCTTCTGTGTAGCTGAGAGAGGAGATGAGCCAAGTTATACAGCAGTTGATTGGGGCGAGAGGAGGAGAGAGACTGCAAGAATTACAGTACAATTACAAAACTAACAGAAATGGCAGCAGACACCAAAAATCACTGTGTTCGTCTAGTGAACTTCTGTTTAATTGTTCATTCCAGGGCAGATATCATACTTCTTGAAGAGAAAAAGTGATATTTCAGTAGCTAGTCAATCACTTGCTCGAAGAGTGCTGTGCTGTGTAGCAGTTTGTATGCACTAATTCATCTGGTTCTGCCACATTGTTCCAGTGGGGAGGCAGTAGGGCCTGCAGTTTTCATGCCACTTCAATGAAAAGGCATTTTACACTTCTAGGGTAGCCAGTGTAAATAAACAGCATGGGGAGGGGGGTGCAGTCAGCAGCACAGAGGCGAGGAGTATTGCATTCCTCTTGATTAGGGATTGTCAAGGAGTAAGGAAAACACTAGAGATGAAACCTTGGTATCACTTAAGTCAGTGGCAAAGCTGATTTTAATGGGATCAGGAGTTCAGCTCAATGATGATTGCTGAGTGCTGTTGTCCTGCGATGGAATTGCAATGTAACTTTACAGATGTTGACATTGCATTTTTCTTTATATTCCTCAAATCACTGTGCATTTCTCTTTCCTTGTTTATGCTGGTATTATGATATGAACATAAAGTAATACATCCTTCAAATGAAGAAATACTTTTTTTTTTTTGGTCAAATTCTCGTTACAACGCGGCTCATATGAAGGGGGCATTTCAGGAACAGACTATCATCCAGAAAACTCAGTCAGCTGTCCTGATCTTGAGTGAGACTGAACTCTTTCCACGTAGCACTGCCACATTCTTGCAGATTTTTACCCAGGCAGCGCACACGGAAATGCAGATGCATAGACAGGCTGGAACATCAGGATCGGAACAAAAATAGCTAAGGAAATTATGCACAAATGAATTCAATTTTCTTTAAGTTTTTGAAAGGGACTTTTCAGAGCGCAATTGTATAGAAGTATTAATTTCAGATGAAGAGCAAATATAGCAGAAAGAAAATTGTGGTAGAATATGTTCAGTTTTCTTAGAAGTTAGGACTAAATGAAAACAACTTTTTCATTCTTTCATGTATAATATAGTTCATAGGTGATCTCTGTCTGCTGATTGGTAGCAGGTGGGGGGGCAGTGTGTGTACATTGGTTTTGATTACTTCTCTAGCAGAGTGGCTGAGCCGTAGGCCCCACTCTTCAATCTCTGTTCATTTTTTTTCTGCCAACACCTGTTTCTTTCTACCCTCTCTTGCCTTCAAAAATGAAAATTTATATATATA